>NW_022638175.1:502500-647500 GCF_010993605.1 Petromyzon marinus | reverse complement strand
GTGATGGTGGTGATGGTGGTGATGGTGATGGTGGTGATCGTGATGGTGGTGATGGTGGTGGTGGTCGTGGTGGTGGTGGTGGTGATGGTGGAGATGGTGGTGGTGGTGGAGGTGGTGATGGTGGTGGTGGCGGTGGTGGTGATGGTGATGGTGGAGATGGTGGTGATGGTGGTGGTGATGGTGGTGGTGGTGATGATGGTGGTGGTGATGGTGATGGTGGTGGTGATGGTGGTGGTTGTGACGATGGTGGTGATAGTGATGGTCGTGATAGTGATGGTGGTGATGATGCTGATGATGATGCTGATGGTGATGATGATGATGCTGATGATGACGATGCTGATGATGATGCTGATGATGATGGTGATGCTTCACCTCCAAAGTCGGGTCTCAGGCGAATGTCGTAACCTCTGAGCAGCTGATCCACGGTGAGCTTCACCAGGGACGAGTTACGGGGCTTGCTGATGACACTGCCCAGACATCAACAACATCATCAGCATCAGCAGCAGCATCATCAGCATAATCATCATTATCAACAACATCATCAGACATCAACAACATCATCAGCAGCATCATCATCAGCAGCATCATCATCATCAGCATCATTATCAGCATCATCAGCAGCAGCATCATCAGCAGCATCATCAGCAGCAGCATCATCATCAGCAGCAGCATCATCATCAGCAGTATGGAGGTCTCACTGGCACACAGAGACAAATGTCCCCCAGGTGGCCTCTAACAGGGCTGTAGGGGCAAGTGCAGTCAGTAGCAGCAGTCTGACACACACAGTGACACTCTCTGTGACACGCACACACAGTGACACACTCAGTGACACACACACACACACACAGTGACACACACAGTGACACTCATACAATGACAGACTCAGTAACACACTCAGTGACACACACACAGTGACACATACAGTGACACACTCAGTGACACACTCACACAGTGACACACACACACACAGAGACACACTCACACAGTGACACACACACAGTGACACACACAGTGACACACACACAATGACACACACACAGTGACACACTCAGTGACACACACACAGTGACACACACAGTGACACACTCAGTGACACACACACAGTGACACACACACAGTGTCACACTCAGTGACACACACACAGTGACACACACACAGTGACACACACACAGTGACACACACAGTGACACACACACAGTGACACACACACAGTGACACACACACAGTGTCACACTCAGTGACACACACACAGTGACACACACACAGTGACACACACACAGTGTCACACTCAGTGACACACACACAGTGACACACACAGTGACACACACACAGTGACACACTCAGTGACACACACAGTGACACACTCAGTGACACACACAGTGACACACACAGTGATACACACAGTGACACACTCAGTGACACACACACAGTGACACACACACAATGACACACACACAGTGACACACTCAGTGACACACACACAGTGACACACACAGTGACACACTCAGTGACACACACACAGTGACACACACACAGTGTCACACTCAGTGACACACACACAGTGACACACTCAGTGACACACACAGTGACACACTCAGTGACAAATGCACACAATGACACACACACAGTGACACACACAGTGACACACACACAGTGACACACACACAGTGACGCACTCAGTGACACACACACAGTGACACACACAGTGACACACACAGTGACACACACACAGTGACACACAGTAACACACACAGTGACACACACACAGTGACACACAGTGACACACTCAGTGACACACTCACACAGTGACACACACAGTGACACACACACAGTGACACACACAGTGATACACAGTGACACACACAGTGGCACACACGCAGTGACACACTCACACACAGTGACACACACAGTGACACACACTGACACACACAGTGACACACACACAGTGACACACAGTGACACACACAGTGACACACACAGTGACACACACACAGTGACACACACACAGTGACACACACTGACACACACAGTGACACACACACACAGACACAGTGACACACACACAGTGACACACTCCGTGACACATACAGTGACACACACAAAGTGACACACACAGTGACACACAGTGACACACACAGTGACACACTCACACAGTGACACACACAGAGACACACTCACACAGTGACACACACAGTGACACACACAGTGACACACACACAGTGACACACTCACACAGTGACACACACACAGTGACACACACAGACACACTCAGTGACACACACAGACACACTCAGTGACACACACAGACACACTCAGTGACACACACACAGTGACACACACACAGTGACACACTCAGTGACACACTCAGTGACACACTCACACAGTGACACACACAGAGACACACTCACACAGTGACACACACACAGTGACACACACAGTGTTACACACAGTGACACACACAGTGACACACACACAGTGACACACACAGTGACACACTCAGTGACACACACAAAGTGACACACACAGTGACACACACACAGTGACACACAGTGACACACACAGTGACACACTCAGTGACACACTCACACAGTGACACACGCGCAGTGACACACTCACACACAGTGACACACTCAGTGACACACTCACAATGACACACACACAGTGACACACTTAGTGACACACAAACAGTGACACACACAGTGACACACACACACAGTGACACACACACAGTGACACACACACAGTGTCACACACAGTGACACACACAGTGACACACACACACAGTGACACACACACAGTGACACACACACACAGTGACACAAACAGAGTGACATACACACAGTGACACAAACACAGTGACATACACACAGTGACACACACACAGTGACACACACACAGTGACACACACACAGTGACACACACAGTGACACACTCCGTGACACATACAGTGACACACACAAAGTGACACACACAGTGACACACAGTGACACACACAGTGACACACACACACAGTGACACACTCAGTGACACACTCACACAGCGACACACACAGAGACACACTCACACAGTGACACACACAGTGACACACACAGTGACACACACACAGTGACACACTCACACAGTGACACACACACACACAGTGACACACACAGACACACTCAGTGACACACACAGACACACTCAGTGACACACACAGACACACTCAGTGACACACACACACTGTGACACACACACATTAACACACACACACACAGTGACACACACAGTGACACACACACAGTGACACACACAGTGACACACACAGTGACACACACACAGAGAGACACACACAGACACACACAGTGACACACACACACAGTGACACACACAGTGACACACACACACAGTGACACACACACACAGTAACACACACACACAGTGACACACACAGATACACAGTGACACACACACAGTGACACACTCAGTGACACATACAGTGACACACACAAAGTGACACACACAGTGACACACACAGTGCAACACACAGTGACACACACACAGAGACACAGTGACACATACACAGTGACACACACACAGTGACACACAGACAGTGACACACAGTGACACACACAGTGACACACACAGTGACACACATGCACAGTGAAACACACACAGTGACACGCACAGTGACACACACACACAGTGACACACACAGTGACACACACACAGTGACACACACAGTGACACACAAACAGAGACACAGTGACACACACACACAGTGACACACACAGTGACACACACACAGTGACACACACAGTGACACACACACAGAGACACAGTGACACACACACAGTGACACACACAGTGACAACAACAACAACCGCCATTCACCACTAAGTGGCGGTGACGTCACCACGACGCTTGTGCCAGGCCACGTGCACCCTGAGGCCACGTGAAGTGTCGAACGCCCGCTGGCAGGAGGTCACGGGGCAGACCCAGGTGCCACGGATCGACTGACTGAGATGACTGGCTGATGCACCACCTGTGCCCCCTACTGTGCCAACCTGCTGTGCTTTAGCCACCCGGCGCTCCGCTCGTTGTTGTGAGCGTCGCTCCTCCGCCCTCCGTTGTTGTTGGAGGGCGACTGCCTCGAACTGCCCAGTAGCATCCTTCACGAGCCTCCTCCACAGAGGTCGATCTTGACACCGCTGGTACCAGTCATCTGCAAGTCCACTCAGCTCCACGTCCTCCTGTACCACAACACTCCATCTCTTCTCTAGCCCGTGCCACGCCCGTTTAGCTCCCTCGAATCGGCCGAACAAAAGCTGTTTCGGCATGCGGGCTACATGACCCAGCCAACGCAGCCTTGCCTGCCGGAAGAGCTCACCGATGGGACCTTGCCCTGATCTTTCACACAATCCAGCCTGGTTAAACCCAGGATGGATCGTAGGCAGGCCAGCCTAAATGTTTCCAACCGGCGAAGATGTTCCATTAGGGGGGTCCACGTTTCGCAAGCGTAGAGAAGGGAGGGAATGACCGTGGCGGAGAAGACCTGAAGCTTAGTGCGGAGCGACAGACCAGGTAGCTTCCACACAGCGTTACACAACCGATGAAAAGATATTGCCGCTCGACTGATTCGGAGTGAGACCTCTGCTGTTAAACTGGAGCCGGTCATAAGCACACTGCCCAGGTATGGGAAACTCTCCACTCTCTCCACAACTGCCCCATCACCGATTGGGAGTTGTGGGGGTGGAGTGTCCGATGGTACAACATACCCAGGCAGGTGCTTAGTTTTTGTGGGGCTGATGGTAAGGCCCCATCTCTTAGTGGCACGCTCCAGTCTCAGCAGCAGCGTCGCCAACTCCTCCCCTGAATTAGCAGCTATTACCAAATCATCAGCATACATAACGTGGTTGAGCAACAGGGAGCCATCCCTTGACCGCACCCGGGCATCGATCAGCCTCCCATAATATCTGTACCAAATGGAGATTCCCCCGGTACAGCTATTGAAGGCTTCACGAACTACGTGGTCAAAATAGATTTTAAATAATGTGGGAGCCAGAGGACATCCCTGTCGCACCCCAAGGTGAACAGGGAATGGCTCTGACTCCCGGCCACGTAGTTTTACCCGGGCCCACTCACCATCATGAAGGTCCTTAATGATCGTGAGCAGAGGGTCAGGGACTCAAAAAGCACGAAGAACAACCCAGAGCCCAGGCCTACTGATGGTATCATAGGCTTTGACCAGGTCAATAAAGCAGAGATGTAGGTCTTGTGGGAATTCCCTACACCTCTGCTGTAGCAGACGGACAGAAAATATGGCATCTGTGCAGGACTGCCCGTTCTTGAAACTGCATTGGGGCTCCGCAAGCCTCTCCTCAGCGTGCCTGGCAAGGCGATGTTGAATAATCCTTGCCAGGACCTTTCCCGGCACACTGAGGAGTGACATGCCCCTGTAGTTGTTACAGTCTGTGCGGCCCCCCTTCTTAAAGAGGGGGACCACCAGGGCATCCTTTCAATCCTGCGGAACCCGTCCAGTGGTCCAGATTGTTGTTGTGATGTCATATAGGGCAGTCTGTGCACAAATGCCACCCTCCCTCAGCATTTCGCTTGGATAATCATCTCTACCTGGTGCCTTTCCTGGTCTCAGACTCCGGATCGCCTTCAGTACTTCCTCAACAGATGGCACCTCAGCCAGCCACTCACAGGAGGTGACTTCTTCCAATATTTGAGGCACCGCAGCCTCAGCAGGGTCATTCCCACTTTGTGCCACGATGTTTTCCTGGCTGAGGGATTTCCCCTCCCCCAGGACCTCACAGAAATGCTCAGCAAATCTGCAAACCTGTTCCTGGGGGTCTGAGATTGGATCACCGTTTTTTCCCCTGATGATGGTAATAGGTGTGGCGCTGCAGGTTACTTTTTTGATGGAGTTAAAGAGATTTGTGATCATTGGCCACTGAGGCAGAATCCATCTCCTCAGCAACCCGCGACCACCACCCATCCTTGCAGCGCCTCACGGCTCTCCGAACCTCCGAGCGAAGGCTGCGGTAAGCCTTCTCATTCTCTGACATAGGATTCTGTAGCCGATGACAGTGGGCCTGTCGCTTTTTCTCAACCATCCTGAACACCTCCTCTGTCAGCCAGGGTCTCTGGGGAGGTCTGGACCGCGTACCCAAAGCAGCCATTGCAGCTGCATGAGTCACAGTCCTAAACCTCGCCCATTTACCCTCGACATCAGGAGGAGCGGGGGACGATGCCAACCCCAGCCACAAGTGATGATGAAATTCTCGCTTGCAACTTTCATCAGATAACTGAGACCAGGCCACTTTAGGTTGGAATGGGGTCCTGGGTGTACACCCACCACCGGAGTGGAAGAATGGCAGGCACATCTTACAGATGACTTGTCGATGGTCAGAGGGAAGATCAGCTCCACGGTAGGTCCTTGTGTCAAGGACATGGGCTCGCATCTGCAGGTCCGTCACTATGTAGTCCAGCAGATGTTCTTGCTTGGACCCGGCATGCATCCATGATGTTGTTGTGATGCGCCGATGCCGGAACAGCGTGTTAGTAATTACAAGCCCATGGGCTGCACAAAAGTCCAGCAGCCTCCTACCGTTGTTATTGAGCTGATCTGTCCCATGCCTTCCAATCACTCCAGACCAGGTGCCAGCATCATGACCAACTCGGGCATTGAAGTCACCCAACAAGATGACTCTATTCCGAGGGGCCACTTTAGCCAGCACCTGTGACAGGAGGTCATAGAAGGCGGCTTTGCCTGCATCCCTCCACGGATGTTCATCTTCGGTGGGGGCATAAGTAACCACGACCACCACTCCTCGGCTCCGGTTGATGGGAAGGCGAGCCCAAAGTAGCCTGGGGATTACAGCTTCCCACACCTCACCGCCACGCTCCCACGCCCCCTTCATTCTTTTGTTCAAAAGAAGAGCCACACCCTGTTGTTTGGCAGTCTGCTGCCCCGAGTTGAGGAGTGTCACCCCTCATGGTGGCAGGAGCCAGAACTGGTCCACCAGACCTCCTGAATGCCACAGAGATCCAGGCAGTACCGGTCCAGCTCCCGACAGAGGAGTGGCAGCCTCTCCTCTGCAGTGAGCGTTCGAACATTCCACGTGGCCACCCGTAGTGGCTTTTCGTTGTTTCTAGAGGAGCCCCAATTGTAGAGATTCAATCTCCTGGCTCCGCCAATTGGGGTTTGGCCAGGAGACGTCATAGACGCCTGTCCCCCCGGGGCCTCCGGCACAAGCTTATTAGTTACATATTTCAGTTTAACTCGTGGTTTAATGGTAATTAATTGAAGGTGGAGGGGTTACCAGCCCCTCGCACCCGTCCAGAGCCCCCGTTTAGCCCCTGTGGTGGACACAGACGCCATGAGGGGAGGAGCCAATCGAAATTGGATCTCCCCCCACAGCGCTGTCCACGACAGAGTTGCCCGTCCAGCACCGCGAGGAGGTAGGGGGTTGTTTTACCACACACACCCACACACTCACACACACACACAACCACACACTCACACACTCTCACACACACATGCCCACACACACCCACACACTCACACACCCACACAGCCTCACATACCCACACACCCACTCACACACACACACAGACACCCCCACCCACTCACTCACCCACCCACACCCACACACATCGACACACTCACTCACTCAGTCACCCACACACACACACCCACACTCACTCACTCACCCACTCACTCACTCACCCACTCACCCACTCACTCACCCACTCTCTCACACCCACACACCCACAGACACACACACCCACTCACACACACACACAGACACACACACACCCACCCACTCACCCACTCACACCCACACACATCCATACACTCACTCACTCAGTCACCCACACACACACACTCACTCACCCACTCACTCACCCACACACCCAGTCACTCACCCACTCTCTCACACCCACACACCCACACACACACAGACACACACACCCACACACAAACACACACACAGACACACACACACACCCACTCACTCAACCACTCACACCCACACACATCCACACACTCACTCACTCAGTCACCCACACACACACTCACACCCACACACCCACACACACACAGACTCACACACCCACACACACCCACATACTCACACACCCACCCACACACACTCACCCACACACCCACTCACTCACCGACACACACTCACACACCCACTCACCCACTCACTCACACACACACAGACACACACTCACACACCCACTCACACACACTCACCCACTCACCCACTCACTCACACACACTCACTCACACACACTCACCCACTCACACACACAGACACACACTCACACACCCACTCACACCCACACACCCATTCACTCACACACACAGACACACACCCACATACTCACTCACCCACACACACACAGACACACACTCACACACACAGACACACACAATCACTCACACACAATCACTCACACCTACACTCACCCACTCACGCACACTCACACACCCACACACCCACGCCCACACACCCACTCACTCACCCACTCACTCACACCCACACACTCACACACCCACTCACCCACTCACTCACACACACACAGACACACACTCACACACCCACACAGACACACACTCACACACACACAGACTCACACACCCACACACAGACACAGACACACACACTCACTCACACCCATACACTCACACACCCACCCACACAGACACACACACATCCACTCACACAGACTCACACACCCACACAGACACACACACACACTCCCACCCACACACCCACACAGACTCACACACCCACACAGACACACATCCACTCACACACCCACACACTCACACACACAAACTCACACACACTCACACACTCACACACCCACACAGACATACACTCACACACACACACCCACACAGACACACACTCACACACACACAGACTCACACACCCACACACAGACACAGACACACACACTCACTCACACCCATACACTCACACACTCACACACCCACCCACACAGACACACACACACATCCACTCACACACCCACACACAGACACACACACAGACACACACATTCACTCACACCCATACACCCACACACCCACACAGACACACACTCACACACCCACTCACACACACTCACCCACTCACACAGACTCACACACCCACACAGACAAACACTCACAGACTCACACAGACACATACACACATCCACTCACACACTCAGACACCCACACACACACAGACACACACTCACCCACTCACCCACTCACACACACACAGACACACACACACACACATCCACTCACACTCACACACACAGACACACACACACACACATCCACTCACACACACAGACTCACACACCCACACAGACACACACACACACCCACACAGACACACACACAGACACACACACACATCCACTCACACTCACACACACAGACACACACACACACATCCACTCACACACACAGACTCACACACCCACACAGACACACACACACACTCACACCCACACAGACACACACACAGACACACACACACATCCACTCACACTCACACACCCACACACTCACACACCCACACACCTACACAGACACACACACTCACACACATACACACACATCCACTCACACTCACACATCCACACAGACACACACTCACACATCCCCACACACTCACACACACAGACTCACACACACACACCCACACTCACACACTCACACACACACAGACACACACAGACACACACTCAGACACTCACACCCACACACCCACACAGACTCACACATCCACACAGACACACACTCACACCCACACACAGACACACCCACACACATACACACACCCACACACACCCAAACACACAGACTCACACCCACACACACTCACACACCCACACAGACTCACACACCCACACAGACACACACACCCACACTCACGCACACACCCACACAGACATACACTCACACACTCAGACACTCACACAGACTCACACCCACACGCACACAGACACACTCGCACACACCCACACTCACACACCCACACAGACATACATTCACACACTCAGACACTCACATACACACACACAGACTCACACCCACACACCCACACATCCACACACACTCACACACACACAGACACACACTCACTCACACCCACACAGACACACACCCACACACACTCACACACCCACAGACACACACACAGACACACTCACACCCACACACACCCACACACACCCACACACACTCACACACCCACAGACACACACACAGACACACACACACCCACACACACACAGACAGACACACTCACACCCACACAGACACCCACACACACAGACACACTCACCCCCACACACACAGACACCCACACACACCCACACACACACCCCCACACACACACAGATACCCACACACACACACACAGACTCACACACCCACACACACACAGACACACTCACACCCACACACACACAGACACACTCACACCCACACACACACAGACACACACACACAGACACCCACACACACACACCCACACACACCCAGACACACCCACACACACAGACACACTCACACCCACACACACACAGACACACAGACTCACACCCACACACACCCACACACCCACACACTCACACCCACACACACCCACACACACCCAGACACACCCACACACACAGACACACACACACAGACAGACACACACACACAGACACACCCACACACACACAGACACACACACACCCCCACACACACACAGACACACACACACAGACACACCCACACACACACACCCCCACACACACACACCCACACACACACTCACACACCCACACACACACAGACACCCACCCACACACACACACACACACCCACACACACCCACCCACACACACACACAGTGACACACACACACAGACACCCACACACACAGACACACACCCACACACACCCACACCCCCACACACAGACACCCACACACAGACACACAGACACAGACACACACACACAGACACCCACACACACACAGACACCCACACACACACACAGACACACACACACAGACACACACCCACACACACCCACACACACACTCACACACACACTCACACCCACAGACACACACCCCCACACACACACAGACACACACAGACACACACACACAGACACACACACAGACACACACACAGACACAGACACCCACACAGACACACACACAGACACACACAGACACCCACACACACACAGACACACACACAGACACACCCCCACACACACACAGACACACACAGCCTCGTGTGTGATGGAGTTCCAGGTGATACTGAGAGAGCTCAGCAGAGCCGCCTGAGAAATCATTCACGGGGGGGGAGGAGGGGGGAGAGAGTGGGGGGAGAGTGGGGAGAGAGGGGGGAGAGCGGGGGAGAGAGAGGGGGAGAGTGGGGGGGAGAGTGGGGGAGAGAGGGGGAGAGTGGGGGGAAAGAGAGGGGCAGAGGGAGAGAGAAGGGGAGAGTGGGGGGAGAGTGGGGGGAGAGGGGGGAGGGAAGGGAGATGGGAGAGAGGGGAGAGAGGGGAGAGAGGGGAGAGAGGGGAGAGAGGGGGGAGAGTGGGGAGAGAGGGGGAGAGAGGGGGAGAGTGGGGGAGAGGGGGGAGGGAAGGGAGATGGGAGAGAGGGGAGAGTGGGGAGAGAGGGGAGAGAGGGGAGAGAGGGGGGAGAGTGGGGAGAGAGGGGGAGAGAGGGGGAGAGTGGGGGAGAGGGGGGAGGGAAGGGAGATGGGAGAGAGGGGGGAGAGAGGGGAGAGAGAGGGGGGAGAGAGGGGGTGAGTGGGAGGGAGAGTGGGGGGGAGAGGGGGAGGGTGGGGGGAGAGAGAGGGGCAGAGGGAGAGAGAGGGGGAGAGTGGGGGGAGAGTGGGGGGAGAGGGGGGAGGGAAGGGAGATGGAAGAGAGAGGGGAGAGAGGGGGGAGAGTGGGGAGAGAGGGGGAGAGAGGGGGAGAGAGGGGGAGAGTGGGGGGAGAGGGGGGAGAGAGGGGAGATGTGAGAGAGTGGGGAGAGAGAGGGGAGATGGGAGAGAGGGGGGGAGAGGGGGGAGGGAGGGGAGATGGGAGAGAGGGGGGAGGGTGGGGGGAGAGTGGGGAGAGAGGGGAGAGAGGGGGAGAGTGGGGGGAGAGTGGGGAAAGTGGGGGGAGAGTGAGGGGAGTGGGGGGAGAGGGGGGAGAGAGGGGGAGAGTGGGGAGATGGGGGAGATGGGGGAGATGGGAGAGAGAGAGGGAGAGAGAGAGGGGCAGAGGGAGAGAGGGGGGGTAGAGAGAAGGGGGGGAGAGTGGGGGGAGAGTGGAGGGAGAGGGGGGAGAGGGGGGGGAGAGCGGGGGAGAGTGGGGGGAGAGTGGGGAGCTGGGAGAGAGAGAGAGGGAGAGAGAGGGGCAGAGGGAGAGAGTGGGGGGTAGAGAGAGAGGGGGGGGGGAGTGGAGGGAGAGTGGGGGGAGAGTGGAGGGGTAGAGAGGGGGTAGAGAGTGGGGGGTAGAGAGAGGGGGTGGGGGTAGAGAGCGACGGAGAGAGAGGGGGGGGAGGGAGAGGAGGGGGTGGTGAGCGAGAGAGCGAGAGAGAGCGATGAGGTGAGATCCATGGTAAGTGTGGGAGCCGGCGAGAGAGAGAGAGAGAGATAAGAGAGAGATAAGGGAGAGATAAGAGAGAGAGAGACACACACAGACAGAGACACACAGAGCAAGACAGAGATTATTTTTTTTTTAAGAAAAAATCGTGAAATCTTTAATTTAACAGGGAGTGTGGAGTGTGTGTGTGTGTACACGTAAGGCATCGTGAAGATGACGACGACGACGAAATGATGGGCGAAGCGAAGGGCCCGCCAGAGCGATCATCTCCCGGCTGCCTGTGATTTAACAGAACATCAAACGAGGATCACTGGAGATGAGGTTCATGCCAACGTGCTGTGCAGAGCGGCGTCAGCGGTGGCGGTGGTGAGGGAGGGAGGGAGGGACGGAGGGAGATGGCGGGGACGGAGAGAGTCATCCTGCTCGTGAGCTGGTGAGGAATGGGAGACACACACAGAGAGAGAGAGAGACACAGAGACACACACAGAGAGAGACACAGAGAGAGAGAGACACACAGAGAGAGAGAGACACACACAGAGAGAGAGAGAGAGACACACACAGAGACACACACAGACACACAGAGAGAGAGAGAGAGACACAGAGACACACACAGAGAGACACACAGAGACACACACAGACACACAGAGAGAGAGAGAGAGACACAGAGACACACACAGAGAGACACACAGAGAGAGAGAGACACACACAGAGACACACACACACACAGACACACAGACAGAGACACACAGACAGAGACACACACAGAGAGACACACAGAGAGACACAGACACACACACACACAGATACACACACAGAGAGACACACAGAGAGAGAGACACACAGAGAGAATCAGAGACACACACAGAGAATCAGAGACACACACAGAGACACACAGAGAGAGACACAGAGAGACACACAGAGACACACACAAACAGAGACACACACAGAGACACACACAGAGACACACACAGAGACACACACACAGAGACACACACAGAGAGACACAGAGAGACACAGAGACACACGCACAGAGACACACGCACAGAGACACACACAGAGACACACACAGAGAGACACACAGAGAGAGAGAAACAGACAGAGACACACACACAGAGAATCAGAGACACACACATAGAATCAGAGACTCAGAGACACACACACACAGCCACACACAGAGACACACACACAGAGACACACAGAGAGACACAGACACACACACACAGAGACACACAGAGAGAGAGAGACACACAGGCATACACACACAGAGACAGACACACACAGAGACACACGCAGACAGACGCACACAGAGACGCACACAGAGACACACACAGAGACACACACAGAGAATCAGAGACACACACAGAGAGACACACACAGACAGACGCACACAGACACACAGAGAATCAGAGACACACATACAGAGACACACACAAAGAATCAGAGACACACACAGAGACACACACAGACAGACACACACAGAGACAAACACACACAGAGACACACACAGACACACACAGATACACACACAGAGACCCACAGAGAATCAGAGACACACACACAGACAGACACACACAGAGACACAGAGAATCAGAGACACACACACAGAGAGACAAACACAGAGAGACACACACAGACACACACAGACACACACAGAGACACACACACACAGACACACACACAGACACACACAGAGACACACACAGACACACACAGAGACACACCCAGATAATTAGAGACACAAAGACAGAGAGAAACACAGACAGACACACACAGAGACAAACACAGAGAATCAGACACACACACACACACCGAGAGACAAATACAGACAGACACACACAGATAATCAGAGACACAAAGACAGAGACACACACAGAGAGATACACACAGAGACACACACAGAGAATCAGATACACACACACACAGAGACACACACAGAGAGACGCACATAGAGAGACACACGGAGAATCAGAGACACACACACACAGAGACACACAGAGAGACACACAGAGACACACACAGACACACACAGACACACACAGAGAATCAGAGAGACACACACACAGACATACACACACAGAGACACAGAGAATCAGAGACACACACAGAGACACACACAGAGAGACACAGACACACACAGACACACACAGAGACACACCCAGATAATCAGAGACACAAAGACAGAGAGAAACACGGACAGACACACACAGAGACACACACAGAGAATCAGAGACACACACACACACCGAGAGACAATTACAGACAGACACACACAGAGACACACAGAGAATCAGAGACACACACAGAGAGACACACACAGAGAGACACAGACAGACACACACAGAGAATCAGAAACACACACACAGAGACACACACAGAGAGATACACACCGAGACACACACAGAGAATCAGAGACACAAACACGCAGAGAGACAAACACAGACAGACACACACAGAGACACACAGAGAATTAGAGACACACACACAGACACACAGAGAATCAGACACACACACACAGAGATACACACAGACAGACACACACAGAGGATCAGAGACACACACACAGAGACACACACAGACAGACACACACAGAGACACACACAGAGAATCAGAGACACACACACACAGAGACACACACAGACAGACACACACAGAGACACACATAGATAATCAGAGACTCACACACACAGAGACACACACAGAGAGACACACACAGAGATGCACACAGAGAATCAGAGACACACACAGACAGACACACACAGAGAATCAGAGAGACACGCAGAGACACACACACACACACAGAGACGCACATAGAGACACACAGACACACACAGACACACACAGAGAATCAAAGAAACACACACACAGACAGACACACACAGAGACACAGAGAATCAGAGACACACACACACAGAGACACACACGGAGAATCAGAGACACACACACAGAGACAAACACAGAGAGACACAGACACACACAGAGACACACCCAGATAACCAGAGACATAAAGACAGAGAGACACACAGAGACACACACAGAGAGAGACACACAGAGAGACACACAGAGGCACACAGAGAGAGACACAGAGACACACACACAGAGACACACACACAGAGACACACACACAGAGAGAGACACAGAGACACACACAGAGACACACACACACAGAGACACACACACAGAGACACACACACAGAGACACACACAGAGACACACACACAGAGACACACAGAGAGACACATACAGAGACACAGAGACACACACACAGAGACACACAGAGATAAGCAGAGACACACAAACAGAGAGACACACACAGACAGAAACAACAGAGACACACACAGAGAATCAGAGACACACACACACAGAGACACACACAGAGAGACACAGACAGACACACACCGAGAATCAGAGACACACATACAGAGACACACACAGACAGACACACACAGAGAATCAGAGACACACACACAGAGAAACACACAGAGAGACACAGAGAGAGAGAGAGAGACACACACAGAGAATCAGAGACACACAGAGAATCAGAGACATACACATAGACACACACAGAGACACACACAAAGACATACACAGAGAGAAACGCACAGAGATATACACACACACAGAGACACATAGACACACAGAGACACACACACAGAGACACACAGAGAGACACACACAGGGATACACACGCAGAGACACACACAGAGAGACACACACAGAGACACACAGAGAGCCACACACAGGGATACACAGAGACACACGCAGAAACAGTCAGAGAGACACACAGACACACACAGAGACACACAGAGAGAGACACAGAGATAGACACAGAGACACACAGAGACGCACACACAGAGAGACACAGAGACACACACAGTGAGACACAGATACACAGAGACACACATAGATACACAGAAAGAGAGACACAGAGACACACAGAGACACACACAGAGACACATACAGAGACACA
Organism: Petromyzon marinus; assembly: GCF_010993605.1. Classification (NCBI taxonomy): domain Eukaryota; kingdom Metazoa; phylum Chordata; class Hyperoartia; order Petromyzontiformes; family Petromyzontidae; genus Petromyzon; species Petromyzon marinus. The sequence goes on along the minus strand of NW_022638175.1, from coordinate 630,926 downwards.
GACACAGAGAGACACACAGAGACACACACAGAGAGAGACACACAGAGAGACACACAGAGACACACAGAGAGAGACACAGAGACACACACACAGAGACACACACACACAGAGACACACACACAGAGACACACACAGAGACACACACAAAGACACACAGAGACACACGCAGAGAGACACAGAGTGACACACCGAGATACACACAAAGACACACACAGAGGCACACACAGAGAGACACACAGAGACACACAGAGAGACACACAGAGACACACACAGAGAGAGACACATAGACACAGAGACACACACACAGAGACACACACAGAGACACACACACATAGACACACACAGAGACACACACACAGAGACACACAGAGAGAGACACAGAGACACACACAGAGACACACACACAGAGACACACACACAGAGAGACACACACAGAGACACACACACACAGAGACACACACACAGAGACACACACACACAGACACACACACACACACAGACACACACAGAGGCACACAAAGAGACAGAGACACACACACAGAGACACACACAGAGACACACACAGAGACACACGCAGAGGGACACACAGAGAGACACACAGAGACACAGAGAGACACACAGAGACACAGAGAGACACACAGAGACACAGAGAGAGAGAGACACACACAGAGAATCAGAGACACACATAGAGACACACACAGAGAATCAGAGACACACACACAGAGACACACACAGAGACACACACAGAGAGAATCAGAGACACACACAGAGACACACAAAGAGACACACAGATAGACACACAGAGAGACACACAGAGACACACACAGAGAATCAGAGACACACACAGAGACACACACAGAGACACACACAGAGAGAATCAGCGACACACACAGAGAGAATCAGAGAAACACACAGAGAGACACACAGAGAGACACACAGAAACACACAGAGACACACACAGAGAGAGACACACACAGAGAATCGGAGACACACACAGAGGCACACACAGAGAGAGACACACACAGAGACACACACAGAGACACACACACAGAGACACACAGAGACACACAGAGACATACACACAGAGACACACACATAGAATCAGAGACTCAGAGACACACATACACAGCCACACACAGAGACACACAGACTGAGACACACACACAGAGACACACAGAGAGACACAGACACACACACACACAGAGACACACACAGAGAGAGAGACACACAGGCATACACACACAGAGACAGACACACACAGAGACACACGCAGACAGACGCACACAGAGACGCACACAGAGACACACACAGAGACACACACAGAGAATCAGAGACACACACAGAGAGACACACACAGACAGACGCACACAGACACACAGAGAATCAGAGACACACACACAGAGACACACACAAAGAATCAGAGACACACACAGAGACACACACAGACAGACACACACAGAGACAAACACACACAGAGACACACACAGACACACACAGATACACACACAGAGACCCACAGAGAATCAGAGACACACACACAGACAGACACACAGAGACACAGAGAATCAGAGACACACACACACAGAGAGACAAACACAGAGAGACACACACAGACACACACAGACACACACAGAGACACACACACAGACACACACACAGACACACACAGAGACACACACAGACACACACAGAGACACACCCAGATAATTAGAGACACAAAGACAGAGAGAAACACAGACAGACACACACAGAGACACACACAGAGAATCAGACACACACACACCGAGAGACAAATACAGACAGACACACACAGATAATCAGAGACACAAAGACAGAGACACACACAGAGAGACACACACAGAGACACACAGAGAATCAGATACACACACACAGAGACACACACAGAGAGACGCACATGGAGAGACACACGGAGAATCAGAGACACACACACAGAGAGACACACAGAGAGACACACAGAGACACACACAGACACACACAGACACACACAGAGAATCAGAGAGACACACACACAGACAGACACACACAGAGACACAGAGAATCAGAGACACACACAGAGACACACACAGAGAGACACAGACACACACAGACACACACAGAGACACACCCAGATAATCAGAGACACACACACAGAGACACACACAGAGAGATACACACCGAGACACACACAGAGAATCAGAGACACAAACACACAGAGAGACAAACACAGACAGACACACACAGAGACACACAGAGAATCAGAGACACACACACAGACACACAGAGAATCAGAGACACACACACAGAGACACACACAGAGAGACACACAGAGAGACACACAGAGACACACACAGACACACACAGACACACACAGAGAATCAGAGAGACACACACACACACAGACACACACAGAGACACAGAGAATCAGAGACACACACAGAGACACACACAGAGAGACACAGACACACACAGACACACACAGAGACACACCCAGATAATCAGAGACACACACACAGAGACACACACAGAGAGATACACACCGAGACACACACAGAGAATCAGAGACACAAACACACAGAGAGACAAACACAGACAGACACACACAGAGACACACAGAGAATCAGAGACACACACACAGACACACAGAGAATCAGAGACACACACACAGAGACACACACAGACAGACACACACAGAGGATCAGAGACACACACACAGAGACACACACAGACAGACACACACAGAGACACACACAGAGAATCAGAGACACACACACACAGAGACACACACAGACAGACACACACAGAGACACACATAGAGAATCAGAGACTCACACACACAGAGACACACACAGAGAGACACACACAGAGATGCACACAGAGAATCAGAGACACACACAGACAGACACACACAGAGAATCAGAGAGACACGCAGAGACACACACACACACACAGACACACACAGAGAGACGCACATAGAGACACACAGACACACACAGACACACACAGAGAATCAAAGAGACACACACACAGACAGACACACACAGAGACACAGAGAATCAGAGACACACACACAGAGAGACACACACGGAGAATCAGAGACACACACACAGAGAAAAACACAGAGAGACACAGACACACACAGAGACACACCCAGATAATCAGAGACACAAAGACAGAGAGAAACACAGACAGACACACACAGAGACACACACAGAGAATCAGAGACACACACACACACCGAGAGACAAATACAGACAGACACACACAGATAATCAGAGACACAAAGACATAGAGAAACACACAGACAGACACACACAGAGACACCAGATAATCAGAGACACACACACAGAGAGACACACACAGAGAGACACAGACAGACACACACAGAGAATCAGAGACACACACACAGAGACACACACAGAGAGACACACACAGAGACACACACAGAGAATCAGAGACACACACACAGAGACAAACACAGACAGACACACACAGAGACACACACAGAGAATCAGAGACACACACACACAGACACACACAGAGGATCAGAGACACACACACAGAGACACACACAGACAGACACACACAGAGAATCAGAGACACACACAGAGAGACACACAGACAAACACACAGAGACGCACACAGAGAATCAGAGACACACACAGAGACAAACACAGAGAATCAGAAACACACACAGAGACACACACAGAGAATCAGAGAGACACGCAGAGACACACACAGAGACACACACAGACACACACAGACACACACAGAGACACACAGAGACACACCCAGAGAATCAGAGACACACACAGACACACAGAGATACAGAGACACACACACAGACAGACACACACACAGACAGACACACACAGAGACACACACAGAGACACACACAGAGAGACACACAGAGACACACACACACAGAGACACACACACAGAGACACACAGAGACACACACAGAGAGACACACACACAGAGACACACACACAGAGAGAGACACACACAGACACACACAGAGACACACAGAGACAGACACAGAGAGACACACAGAGACACACACAGAGACACACACACAGAGACACACACACAGAGACACACACAGAGAGAGACACACACAGAGAAACACACAGAGACACACACAGAGACACACACACAGAGACACACAGAGAGACACACACACAGAGAGACACACACACACACACACAGAGACACACACACAGAGACACACATACAGACACGCAGAGACACACACAGAGACAAACACAGGGAGAGAGACACACACAGAGACACACACAGAGACACACACAGAGACACAGATAGACACAGACACACACACAGAGACACACACACACAGTGATACACACACCCAGAGACACACCCAGAGACACACACAGAGACACAGATAGGCACACACAGAGACACAGATACACACACACAGACACACACAGAAACACACAGAGAGACACACACAGAGAGACACACACAGAGAGACACACACAGAGACACACACACAGAGACACACACACAGAGACACACACAGAGACACAGAGAGACACACAGCGACACACACAGAGACACACACAGAGACACAGAGAGACACACACAGAGACACACACAGAGACACACACACAGAGACACACACACAGAGACACAGAGAGACACACACACAGAGAGACACACACACACACAGAGAGAGAGAGACACACACACAGACACACACACAGAGACACACACATAGAGACACACAACAACAGCAACAACAACCGCCATTCGCCACTAAGTGGCGGTGACGTCACCACGACGCTTGTGCCAGGACATGTGCACCTTGAGGCCACGTGGAGTGTCGAACGCCCGCTGGCAGGAGGTCACGGGGCAGGCCCAGGTGCCACTGGTCGAGATGACTGGCTGATGCACCACCTGTGCCCCCTACTGTGCCAACCTGCTGTGCTTTAGCCACCCGGCGCTCCGCTCGTTGTTGTGAGCGTCGCTCCTCCGCCCTCCGTTGTTGTTGGAGGGCGACTGCCTCTAACTGCCCAGTAGCGTCCTTCACGAGCCTCCTCCACAGAGGCCGATCTTGACACCGCTGGTACCAGTCATCGGCAAGTCCACTCAGCTCCACGTCCTCCTGTACCACATCACTCCATCTCTTCTCTAGCCCGTGCCGCGCCCGTTTAGCCCCCTCGATGCGGCCGAACAAAAGCTGTTTCGGCATGCGGTGGCTGGGCATGCGGGCTACATGACCCAGACAACGCAGCCTTGCCTGCCGGAGGAGCTCACCGATGGGACCTTGCCCAGATCTTTCAAGGATTTGTGAGCTCCTCACACAATCCAGCCTGGTTAAACCCAGGATGGATCGTAGGCAGGCCAGCCTAAATGTTTCCAACTGGCGACGATGTTCCATTAGGTGGGTCCACGTTTCGCAAGCGTAGAGAAGTGAGGGAATGACCGTGGCCGAGAAGACCTGAAGCTTAGTGCGGAGCGACAGACCAGGTAGCTTCCACACAGCGTTACGCAACCGATGAAAAGATATTGCCGCTCGATTGATTCGGAGTGAGACCTCTGCTGTTAAACCGGAGCCGGTCATAAGCACACTGCCCAGGTATGGGAAACTCTCCACTATCTCCACAACTGCCCCATCACCGATTGGGAGTTGTGGTGGTGGAGTGTCTGATGGTACAAAATACCCAGGCAGGTGCTTAGTTTTGGTGGGGCTGATGGTAAGGCCCCACCTCTTAGTGGCACGCTCCAGTCTCAGCAGCAGCGTCTCCAACTCCTCCTCTGAATGAGCAGCTATTACCAAATCATCGGCATACATAACGTGGTTGAGCAATAGGGAGCCATCCCTTGACCGCACCCCGGCATCGATCAGCCTCCCATTATATCTGTACCAAATGGAGATTCCCCCGGTACAGCTATTGAAGGCTTCACGAACTACGTGGTCAAAATAGATATGAAATAATGTGGGAGCCAGAGGACATCCCCGTCGCACCCCAAGGTGTACAGGGAATGGCTCTGACTCCCGGCCACGTAGTTTTACCCGGGCCCGCTCACCATCATGAAGGTCCTTAATGATCGTGAGCAGATGTTAAATAATGTGTGTGAGAATAGGTTTTCCCCTTTTAACTGGCAACAAAACATCTGCGGTAAGATGCTAAAACACCAAACTGAAAACTTTGACAAGGAATCGTGTTACTGCATTAACCACAATACTTGTGGCCAGAATTCCAAACGAATAACAAACTTCATCATTAGACCTCTTTTGCCAGTACCAAAATGTAATAATAGGGTTTTTCCTCGTTTTTTTCATTACTTTTTGGTACTGGCAAAGGTGGTCTAATGATGATGTAGATGCCCACCCCGAGCCCTCATTACTACTTTGATAGCGGCATTGTCTCTGAGCTGTGTGACGCCTTCTGGCGTCATCTGGTCGAGCACCAATTGGGTCGAGGCTCAACAAGAAAGCCGTCCATATTCTTGGTTCTTTCGGTAAAGTCACCACCGCGTAGAAGGGAAACAATAAAATAATAAAAAATATAAAACAATAAAATTATTATTCTTGGTTTCTTTCGGTAAAGTCACCACCACCACGTAGAAGGGAAGCAATAAAATAATAAAAATATAAAACAATAAAATTATTATTCTTGGTTTCTTTCGGTAAAGTCACCACCACCACGTAGAAGGGAAGCAATAAAATAATAAAAATATAAAACAATAAAATTATTATTCTTGGTTTCTTTCGGTAAAGTCACCACCACGTAGAAGGGAAGCAATAAAATAATAAAAATATAAAACAATAAAATTATTATTCTTGGTTTCTTTGGATAAAGTCACCACGTAGAAGGGAAACAATAAAATAATAAAAATATAAAACAATAAAATTATTATTCTTGGTTTCTTTCGGTAAAGTCGCCACGTAGAAGGGAAACAATAAAATAATAAAATTATAAAACAATAAAATTATTATTCTTGGTTTCTTTGGATAAAGTCGCCACGTAGAAGGGAAACAATAAAATAATAAAAATATAAAACAATAAAATTATTATTCTTGGTTTCTTTGGATAAAGTCACCACGTAGAAGGGAAACAATAAAATAATAAAAATATAAAACAATAACATTATTATTCTTGGTTTCTTTGGATAAAGTCACCACGTAGAAGGGAAACAATAAAATAATAAAAATATAAAACAATAAAATTATTATTCTTGGTTCTTTGGGTAAAGTCACCACGTAGAAGGGAAACAATAAAATAATAAAAATATAAAACAATAACATTATTATTCTTGGTTTCTTTGGATAAAGTCACCACGTAGAAGGGAAACAATAAAATAATAAAAATATAAAACAATAAAATTATTATTCTTGGTTCTTTGGGTAAAGTCACCACGTAGAAGGGAAACAAAATAATAAAAATATAAATCAATAAAATTCTCACGACGTTTCGACTGCAACACAAGAAGCAATCATCATCAGGTGTGAAAACCACAGCAAGAACCACTTTTTTCAAATTTTCTTTGCTGTGGTTTTCACACCTGATGACGATTGCTTCTTGTGTTGCAGTCGAAACGTCGTGAGAATTTTATTGTTTTATATTTTTATTATTTTATTGTTTCCCTTCTACGCGGTGGTGACTTTACCGACAAAACCAAGAATATGAATCCCTGCAGTCAGGAAAGCTTTAAATCAGAAAGCCGTCCCTTGGTGTGGACCAATCAGTTTCAAGGACAAATGCATCGCATATCATCATAGTAATGTTTTTTTTTAATCTGCATTTTGACCGCAGGTATTGTGGTTAATGCGGTAAACACGAATCCTCGTGAAAAAAAGGTTTCAGTTTTGTTTTGCCAGAAAAAAGGGGAAAACCGCTATTATCATTTAAAAAAGAAACCACACTCTGATAATATATACATGTATATGCCATTGTACTTGGAAACCGATTTGGTCCGCACTAGATACGGCTTTCGTATGAGCCTGGTCTCAAAACGGTGTTAGTCCAGAGGATGCCAAAAGGCGTCACACAGCTCAAAGACAATGCCGCTGTCAAAGTAGTAACGAGGGCTCGGGGTGAGCATCTACATCATGAGGACCTCCGTCGCCAGCAACAAAACATGAGAATGGAAAGCTGTCCCTGGTGCGGACCAATCAGTTTCAAAGTGCAATGCCACGTAAATATTATCAGAGTACGTTTTCCGTTCGATTTCTGACCTACAAGCATTGTGGTTAATGCAGTAACGTGAGTCCTTGGAACATCTTAACACAGTTGTTTTGTTGCCGGAAAAAAGGGGAAAACCCATTCTCATCTTTTGGTACTGGCAAAGGAGGTCCTATGATGAGATGCGTAACGTGGTTGAGCGATAGGGAGCCATCCCTTGACCGCACCCGGGCATCGATCAGCCTCCCATTGTATCTGCACCAGATGGAGATTCCCCCGGTACAGCTATTGAAGGCTTCACGAACTACGTGGTTGAAATAGATATTAAACAATGTGGGAGCCAGAGGACATCCCTGTCGCACCCCAAGGTGTACAGCGAATGGCTCTGACTCCCGGCCACGTAGTTTTACCCGGGCCCGCTCACCATCATGAAGGTCCTTAATGATCGCGAGCAGAGGGTCAGGGACTCCGAAAACACGAAGAACAACCCAGAGCCCAGGCCTACTGATGGTATCATAGGCCTTGGCCAGGTCAATAAAGCAGAGATGTAGGTCTTGTTGTAATTCCCTACACCTCTGCTGTAGCAGACGGACAGAAAATATGGAATCTGTGCAAAACCCCCCTTTCCTGAAACCGCATTGGGGCTCTGCAAGCCTCTCCTCAGCGTGCCTGGCAAGGCGATGTTGAATAATCCTTGCCAGGACCTTTCCCGGCACACTGAGGAGTGAGATGCCCCTGTAGTTGTTACAGTCTGTGCGGTCCCCCTTCATAAAGAGGGGGACCACCAGGGCATCCTTCCAATCCTGCGGAACCCGTCCAGTGGTCCAGACTGTTGTTTTGATGTCATATAGGGCAGTCTGTGCACAAACGCCACCCTCCCTCAGTATTTCGCTTGGGAGATCAACTCTGCCTGGTGCCTTTGCTGGTCTCAGACTCCGGATCGCCTTCAGTACTTCCTCAACAGATGGCACCTCAGCCAGCCACTCACAGGGGGTGACTTTCTCTTCCAATATTTGAGGCACCGCAGCCTCAGCAGGGTCATCCTCACTTTGTGCCACAATGTTTTCCAGGCTGAGGGATTTCCCCTCCTCCAGGACCTCAGAAATGCTCAGCAAATCTGCAAACCTATTCCTTGGGGTCGGAGATTGGATCACCGTTTTTTCCCTTAATGATGTTAATAGGTGTGGCGCTGCAGGTTACTTTGTTGATAGAATTAAAGAGCGATTTGTGATCGAGGGCCATTAAGGCAGACTCCGTCTCCTCAGCAACCGACGACCACCACCCATCCTTGCAGCACCTTATGGCTCTCTGAACCTCCTAGCGAAGGCTGCGGTAAGCCTCCTCATTCTCTGACGTGGGATAATGTAGACAATGAGAGTGGGCCTGTCACTTTTACTCAGCCAGCCTGAACACCTCCTCTGTCAGTCAGGGTCGCTGATGAAGTCTGGACCATGTACCCAAAGCAGCCAATGCAGCTGCATGAGTCACAGTCCTAAACCTCACCCATTCCCGTCGACATCAGGAGGAGTGGGGGGCGATGCCAACCCCATCCGCAAGCGATGATGAAATTCTCGCTTACAACTTTCATCAGCTAGCTGAGACCAGGCCACCTTAGGTGTTAATGGGGTCCAGGGTGTACACCCACCACCGGAGTGGAAGAATGGCAGGGGCATCTTACAGATTGACAAGTCGATGGTCAGTGGGCAGATCAGCTCCACGGTAGGTCCTGGTGTCAAGGACATGGGCTCGCATCCGCTGGTCCGTCACTACATAGTCCAGCAGATGTTCATGCTTGGACCCGGCATGCATCCATGATGTGGTGTGGATGCGCCAATGCCGGAACAGCGTGTTGGTAACTACAAGCCCATGGGCTGCACAAAAATCTAGCAGCCTCCTGCCGTTGTTATTGAGCTGATCTGGCCTATCCCCTCCAATCACTCCAGACCAGGTGCCAGTGTCATGACCAACTCGGGCAATGAAGTCACCCAACATGATGACTCTATCCCGAGGGGCCACTTTAGCCAGCACCTGTGACAGGAGGTCATAGAAGGCATCTGACTCATCGGCTTTGCCTGCATCCCTCCACGGATGTTCATCTTCGGTGGGGGCATAAGTAACCACGACCACCACTCCTCGCCTCTAGTTGATGGGAAGGCGAGCCCAAAGTAGCCTGGGGCTTACAGCTTCCCACACCTCACCATCACGCTCCCACGCCCCCTTCATTATTTTGTTCAGAAGAGCCTATCCCTGTTGTTTGGCAGTCTGCTGCCACGAGTAGAGGACTGTCCACCCCTCATGGTGGCAGGAGCCAGAGCCGGTCCACCGGACCTCCTGAATGCCACAGAGATCCAGGCGGTACCGGTCCAGCTCCCGACAGAGGAGTGGCAGCCTCTCCTCCGCAGTGAGCGTTCGAACATTCCACGTGGCCACCCTCAGTGGCTTTTCGTTGTTTCTGGAGGAGCCCCGAGGGTAGAGATTCAATCTCCTGGCTCCGCCAATTGGGGTTTGGCCAGGAGACATCATAGACGCCTGTCCCCCCGGGGCCTCCGGCACAAGCTTAATGAATGTTTTACCTCGTGGTTTAGTGGTAGGTAATTGAAGGTGGAGGGGTTACCAGTCCCTCGCAAAAATCCAGAGCCCACAAATAGCCGCTGTGGTGGTTACAAACGCCTTGAGTCGAAACCCACACATACACACAGACATAGAGAGAGAAAAATATACAGGTGAGTGTCGTCTAGGTGAGTGTCTGGGTGAGTGTCTGGGTGAGTGTCTGGGTGAGAGTTTGGGTGAGTGTCTGGGTGACTGAGTGACTGGGTGAGTGTCTGACTGAGTGTCTGGGTGAGTATCTAGGTGAGTGTCTAGGAGAGTGCCTGGGTGAGTGAGTGTCTAGGTGAGTGTCTGGGTGAGTGAGTGTCTAGGTGAGTGTCTGGGTGAGTGTGTGTCTAGGTGAGTGTCTGGGTGAGTATCTGGGTGAGTGTCTGGGTGAGTGTCTAGGTGAGTGTCTGAGTGAGTGTCTGGGTGAGTGTCTGGGTGAGTGTCTGGGTGAGTGTCTAGGTGAGTGTCTGGGTGAGTGTCTGTGTGAGTGAGTGTCTGGGTGAGTGTCTGGGTGAGTGTCTGGATGACTGAGTGTCTAGGTGAGTGTCTGGGTGAGTGTCTGGGTGAGTGTCTGAGTGAGTGAGTGTCTGGGTGAGTGTCTGGGTGAGTGTCTGGGTGAGTGTCTGGGTGAGTGTCTGGGTGAGTGAGTGTCTGGGTGAGTGTCTGGGTGAGTGTCTGGATGACTGAGTGTCTAGGTGAGTGTCTGGGTGAGTGTCTGGGTGAGTGTCTGGGTGAGTGTCTGGGTGAGTGTCTAGGTGAGTGTCTGTGTGAGTGTCTGGGTGAGTGTCTGGGTGAGTGTCTGGGTGAGTGTCTAGGTGAGTGTCTGTGTGAGTGTCTGGGTGAGTGTCTGTGTGAGTGTCTAGGTGAGTGTCTAGGTGAGTGTCTGGGTGACTGTCTAGGTGAGTGTCTAGGTGAGTGTCTGGGTGAGTGTCTGGGTGACTGAGCGTCTAGGTGAGTGTCTAGGTGAGTGTCTGGGTGAGTGTCTGGGTGACTGAGTGTCTAGGTGAGTGTCTAGGTGAGTGTCTAGGTGAGTGTCTGGGTGAGTGTCTGAGTGAGTGTAAAGGTGAGTGTCTGGGTGAGTGTCTGGGTGAGTGTCTGTGTGAGTGAGTGTCTGGGTGAGTGTCTGGGTGAGTGTCTGAGTGAGTGTCTGGGTGAGTGTCTGAGTGAGTGTCTGGATGACTGAGTGTCTAGGTGAGTGTCTTGGTGAGTGTCTGGGTGAGTAAAGGTGAGTACCCCCTCCCCCCTGTATCCCAGCCTGGTGAGCGTGCTACCGCTGGTGGTGAGTGGCGCCGGGGTGAGCGTCAACCCCCACAACATCACCCGCATCCTGGACAGCCTCCTGCGGGGTTATGACAATCGACTCCGCCCAGGATTCGGAGGTAACATCACTAGTAGTATCACTAGTAGTAGTATCACTAGTAGTATCACTAGTAGTATCACTAGTAGTATCAGTAGTATCAGTAGTAGTATCAGTAGTAGTATCACTAGTAGTATCACTAGTAGTATCACTAGTAGTAGTATCAGTAGTAGTATCACTAGCAGTATCAGTAGTAGTAGTATCACTAGTAGTATCACTAGTAGTATCACTAGTAGTAGTATCACTAGTAGTATCAGTAGTAGTATCACTAGTAGTATCACTAGTAGTATCAGTAGTAGTATCACTAGTAGTATCACTAGTAGTATCAGTAGTAGTATCACTAGTAGTATCAGTAGTAGTATCAGTAGTATCAGTAGTAGTATCACTAGTAGTATCACTAGTAGTAGTATCACTAGTAGTGGTAGTATCACTAGTAGTATCAGTAGTAGTATCAGTAGTAGTATCAGTAGTATCAGTAGTAGTATCACTAGTAGTATCACTAGTAGTATCACTAGTAGTAGTAGTATCACTAGTAGTATCAGTAGTAGTATCACTAGTAGTATCAGTAGTAGTATCAGTAGTATCAGTAGTAGTATCACTAGTAGTATCAGTAGTAGTATCAGTAGTAGTATCACTAGTAGTATCACTAGTAGTATCAGTAGTATCACTAGTAGTATCACTAGTAGTATCACTAGTAGTATCAGTAGTAGTATCAGTAGTAGTATCACTAGTAGTATCAGTAGTAGTATCACTAGTAGTATCAGTAGTAGTATCACTAGTAGTAGTATCACTAGTAGTATCACTAATAGTATCACTAGTAGTAGTATCAGTAGTAGTATCAGTAGTAGTATCACTAGTAGTATCACTAGTAGTATCAGTAGTAGTATCACTAGTAGTATCAGTAGTAGTATCACTAGTAGTATCACTAGTAGTATCAGTAGAAGTATCACTAGTAGTATCACTAGTAGTATCACTAGTAGTAGTATCACTAGTAGTATCACTAGTAGTATCAGTAGTAGTATCACTAGTAGTATCAGTAGTAGTATCACTAGTAGTAGTATCACTAGTAGAATCACTAGTAGTAGTATCACTAGTAGTATCACTAGTAGTATCACTAGTAGTATCACTAGTAGTAGTATCACTAGTAGTATCACTAGTAGTATCAGTAGTAGTAGTATCACTAGTAGTATCACTAGTAGTAGTATCACTAGTAGTATCAGTAGTAGTATCACTAGTAGTATCACTAGTAGTAGTATCAGTAGTAGTATCACTATTAGTATCAGTAGTAGTATCACTAGTAGTATCACTAGTAGTATCACTAGTAGTAGTATCAGTAGTAGTATCACTAGTAGTATCACTAGTAGTATCACTAGTAGTATCACTAGTAGTATCACTAGTAGTATCAGTAGTAGTATCACTAGTAGTATCAGTAGTAGTAGTATCAGTAGTAGTATCACTAGTAGTATCACTAGTAGTAGTATCACTAGTAGTATCACTAGTAGTAGTATCACTAGTAGTATCAGTAGTAGTATCAGTAGTAGTATCACTAGTAGTATCACTAGTAGTAGTATCACTAGTAGTATCAGTAGTAGTATCACTAGTAGTATCAGTAGTAGTATCACTAGTAGTATCACTAGTAGTATCAGTAGTAGTATCACTAGCAGTATCACTACTAGTAGTATCACTAGTAGTATCACTACTAGTATCACTAGCAGTATCACTAGCAGTATCACTAGTATTATCAGTAGTAGTATCACTAGTAGTATCACTAGTAGTATCAGTAGTAGCATCAGTAGTAGTATCAGTAGTAGGAGTGTCAGAAGTAGGAGTATCAGTAGTAGTAGTATCACTAGTAGTATCACTAGTAGTATCACTAGTAGTATCAGTAGTAGTATCAGTAGTAGTATCACTAGTAGTATCACTAGTAGTATCACTAGTAGTATCAGTAGTAGTATCACTAGTAGTATCACTAGTAGTATCACTAGTAGTAGTATCATTAGTAGTATCACTATTAGTATCAGTAGTAGTATCACTAGTAGTATCACTAGTAGTAGTATCAGTAGTAGTATCACTATTAGTATCATTAGTAGTATCACTAGTAGTATCAGTAGTAGTCGTATCAGTAGTAGTATCACTAGTAGTAGCACTAGTAGTATCACTAGTAGTAGTATCACTACTAGTAGTATCACTAGTAGTATCACTAGTAGTAGTATCACTAGTAGTATCACTAGTAGTAGTATCAGTAGTAGTATCACTAGTAGCATCACTAGTAGTATCACTAGTAGTAGTATCACTAGTAGTATCACTAGTAGTACCACTAGTAGTAGTATCACTAGTAGTATCAGTAGTATCACTAGTAGTATCACTAGTAGTATCACTAGTAGTATCACTAGTAGTATCACTAGTAGTATCAGTAGTAGTATCACTAGCAGTATCACTAGTAGTATCACTAGTAGTATCACTAGTAGTATCAGTAGTAGTATCACTAGTAGTAGTATCACTAGTAGTATCACTAGTAGTATCACTAGTAGTAGTATCAGTAGTAGTATCAGTAGTAGTATCACTAGTAGTATCACTAGTAGTATCACTAGTAGTAGTATCACTACTAGTAGTATCACTAGTAGTATCACTAGTAGTATCACTAGTAGTATCACTAGTAGTAGTATCACTAGTAGTATCAGTAGTAGTATCAGTAGTATCACTGGTAGTATCACTAGTAGTATCAGTAGTAGTATCACTAGTAGTATCAGTAGTAGCATCAGTAGTAGCATCAGTAGTAGTATCAGTAGTAGGAGTGTCAGAAGTAGGAGTATCAGTAGTAGTAGTATCAGCAGTAGGAGTATCAGCAGTAGTAGTATCAGCAGTAGGAGTGTCAGCAGTAGTAGTATCAGTAGTAGTAGTATCAGTAGTAGTATCAGTAGTAGTAGTATCAGTAGTAGTAGTATCAGCAGTAGTAGTATCAGCAGTAGGAGTATCAGCAGTAGGAGTATCAGCAGTAGGAGTATCAGCAATAGGAGTATCAGTAGTAGTAGTATCAGTAGTAGTATCAGTAGTAGTAGTATCAGTAGTAGTAGTATCAGCAGTAGTAGTATCAGCAGTAGGAGTATCAGCAGTAGGAGTATCAGCAGTAGGAGTATCAGCAGTAGGAGTATCAGCAGTAGGAGTGTCAGCAGTAGGAGTGTCAGCAGTAGGAGTGTCAGCAGTAGTAGTATCAGCAGTAGTAGTATCAGTAGTAGTATCAGCAGTAGGAGTATGAGCAGTAGTAGTATCAGTAGTAGTATCAGCAGTAGGAGTATCAGCAGTAGTAGTATCAGTAGGAGTATCAGCAGTAGGAGTGTCAGCAGTAGGAGTGTCAGCAGTAGTAGTATCAGTAGTAGTAGTATCAGCAGTAGGAGTATCAGCAGTAGGAGTGTCAGCAGTAGGAGTATCAGCAGTAGTAGTATCAGCAGTAGTAGTATCAGTAGTAGGAGTATCAGCAGTAGTAGTATCAGCAGTAGTAGTATCAGCAGTAGGAGTATCAGCAGTAGGAGTATCAGCAGTAGTAGTATCAGCAGTAGTAGTATCAGCAGTAGGAGTATCAGCAGTAGTAGTATCAGCAGTAGTAGTGTCAGCAGTAGGAGTATCAGCAGTAGTAGTATTATCAGTAGTAGTATCAGCAGTAGTATCAGCAGTAGTAGTATCAGCAGTTGTAGTATCAGTAGTAGGACTATCAGTAGTAGTAGTATCAGCAGTAGGAGTGTCAGCAGTAGGAGTATCAGCAGTAGGAGTGTCAGCAGTAGGAGAATCAGCAATAGTATCAGTAGTAGTATCAGCAGTAGGAGTATCAGCAGTAGTAGTATCAGTAGTAGTAGTATCAGCAGTAGTAGTATCAGTAGTAGTATCAGCAGTAGGAGTATCAGCAGTAGTAGTATCAGTAGGAGTATCAGCAGTAGGAGTGTCAGCAGTAGTAGTATCAGCAGTACGAGTATCAGCAATAGTAGTATCAGTAGTAGTAGTATCAGTAGTAGTAGTATCAGCAGTTGTAGTATCAGCAGTAGTAGTATCAGCAGTTGTAGTATCAGTAGTAGTAGTATCAGCAGTAGGAGTATCAGTAGTAGTAGTATCAGCAGTAGTAGTATCAGTAGTAGTAGTATCAGCAGTAGGAGTATCAGCAGTAGTAGTATCAGCAGTAGTAGTATCAGTAGTACTAGTATCAGCAGTAGTAGTAGGAGTGTCAGTAGTAGTATCAGCAGTAGTAGTATCAGCAGTAGGAGTATCAGTAGTAGTAGTAGTATCAGCAGTAGGAGTATCAGTAGTAGTAGTATCAGCAGTAGTAGTATCAGTAGTAGTATCAGCAGTAGGAGTATCAGTAGTAGTAGTATCAGCAGTAGTAGTAGGAGTGTCAGTAGGAGTATCAGTAGTAGTAGTATCAGTAGTAGTATCAGCAGTAGTAGTATCAGCAGTAGTAGTATCAGCAGTAGGAGTGTCAGCAGTAGTAGTATCAGCAGTAGTAGTATCAGCAGTAGGAGTGTCAGCAGTAGGAGTGTCAGCAGTAGGAGTATCAGCAGTAGTAGTATCAGTAGTAGTAGTATCAGTAGTAGTAGTATCAGTAGTAGTAGTATCAGCAGTAGTAGTATCAGCAGTAGTAGTATCAGTAGTAGTAGTATCAGCAGTAGGAGTGTCAGCAGTAGGAGTATCAGCAGTAGTAGTATCAGCAGTAGTAGTATCAGCAGTAGGAGTGTCAGCAGTAGGAGTGTCAGCAGTAGGAGTATCAGCAGTAGTAGTATCAGTAGTAGTAGTATCAGTAGTAGTAGTATCAGTAGTAGTAGTATCAGCAGTAGTAGTAGTATCAGTAGTAGTAGTATCAGCAGTAGGAGTATCAGCAGTAGGAGTATCAGCAGTAGGAGTATCAGCAGTAGTAGTATCAGTAGTAGTAGTATCAGCAGTAGGAGTATCAGTAGTAGTAGTAGTATCAGCAGTAGGACTATCAGTAGTAGTAGTATCAGCAGTAGTAGTAGTATCAGTAGTAGTAGTATCAGCAGTAGGAGTGTCAGCAGTAGGAGTATCAGCAGTAGGAGTATCAGCAGTAGTAGTATCAGCAGTAGGAGTATCAGCAGTAGGAGTATCAGCAGTAGTAGTAGGAGTGTCAGTAGGAGTATCAGCAGTAGTAGTATCAGCAGTAGTAGTATCAGCAGTAGTAGTAGGAGTATCAGTAGGAGTATCAGCAGTAGCAGTATCAGTAGTAGTAGTATCAGCAGTAGTAGTAGGAGTGTCAGTAGGAGTATCAGTAGTAGTATCAGTAGTAGTAGTATCAGCAGTAGTAGTATGAGCAGTAGTAGTATCAGCAGTAGGAGTATCAGCAGTAGTAGTATCAGTAGTAGTAGTATCAGCAGTAGTAGTAGGAGTGTCAGTAGGAGTATCAGCAGTAGGAGTATCAGCAGTAGTAGTATCAGCAGTAGGAGTATCAGAAGTAGTAGTATCAGCAGTAGTAGTATTAGCAGTAGTAGTATCAGCAGTAGGAGTATCAGTAGTAGTAGTATCAGCAGTAGTAGTATCAGTAGTAGTAGTATCAGCAGTAGTAGTATCAGCAGTAGGAGTATCAGCAGTAGTAGTATCAGTAGTAGTAGTATCAGCAGTAGTAGTATCAGTAGTAGGAGTATCAGCAGTAGTAGTATCAGCAGTAGTATCAGCAGTAGGAGTATCAGCAGTAGTAGTATCAGTAGTAGTAGTAGTATCAGCAGTAGTAGTATCAGCAGTAGTAGTATCAGCAGTAGGAGTATCAGCAGTAGTAGTATCAGTAGTAGTAGTATCAGCAGTAGGAGTATCAGCAGTAGTAGCATCAGCAGTAGTAGTATCAGTAGTAGTAGTATCAGCAGTAGGAGTATCAGCAGTAGGAGTATCAGCAGTAGTAGTATCAGCAGTAGTAGTATCAGCAGTAGTAGTAGGAGTGTCAGTAGGAGTATCAGCAGTAGGAGTATCAGTAGTAGTAGTATCAGCAGTAGTAGTTTCAGTAGTAGGAGTATCAGTAGTAGGAGTGTCAGCAGTAGTAGTATCAGCAGTTGTAGTATCAGCAGTAGTAGTATCAGCAGTAGGAGTGTCAGCAGTAGGAGTATCAGCAGTAGTAGTATCATCAGTAGTAGTATCAGCAGTAGGAGTGTCAGCAGTAGGAGTGTCAGCAGTAGGAGTATCAGCAGTAGTAGTATCATCAGTAGTAGTATCAGTAGTAGTAGTATCAGCAGTAGGAGTATCAGTAGTAGTAGTATCAGCAGTAGTAGTAGGAGTGTCAGTAGGAGTATCAGTAGTAGTAGTATCAGTAGTAGTAGTATCAGCAGTAGTAGTATCAGCAGTAGTAGTAGGAGTGTCAGTAGGAGTATCAGCAGTAGGAGTATCAATAGTAGTAGTATCAGCAGTAGGAGTATCAGCAGTAGTAGTATCAGTAGTAGGAGTATCAGTAGTAGGAGTGTCAGCAGTAGTAGTATCAGTAGTAGGAGTATCAGTAGTAGGAGTATCAGTAGTAGTAGTATCAGTAGTAGGAGTGTCAGCAGTAGGAGTGTCAGTAGTAGGAGTGTCAGCAGTAGGAGTATCAGTAGTAGTAGTATCAGCAGTAGTAGTATCAGCAGTAGTAGTAGGAGTGTCAGTAGGAGTATCAGCAGTAGGAGTATCAGTAGTAGTATCAGCAGTAGGAGTATCAGCAGTAGTAGTATCAGTAGTAGGAGTATCAGTAGTAGGAGTGTCAGCAGTAGTAGTATCAGTAGTAGGAGTATCAGTAGTAGGAGTATCAGTAGTAGTAGTATCAGTAGTAGGAGTGTCAGCAGTAGTAGTATCAGTAGTAGGAGTATCAGTAGTAGGAGTATCAGTAGTAGTAGTATCAGTAGTAGGAGTGTCAGCAGTAGGAGTGTTAGTAGTAGGAGTGTCAGCGGTAGGAGTGTCAGCAGTAGGAGTGTCAGCAGTAGGAGTATCAGCAGTAGTAGTATCAGCAGTAGTAGTATCAGTAGTAGGAGTGTCAGCAGTAGTAGTATCAGTAGTAGTAGTATCAGCAGTAGTAGTATCAGTAGTAGTAGTATCAGTAGTAGGAGTATCAGTAGTAGGAGTATCAGTAGTAGTAGTATCAGTAGTAGGAGTATCAGTAGTAGGAGTATCAGTAGTAGTAGTATCAGTAGTAGGAGTGTCAGCAGTAGGAGTGTCAGTAGTAGGAGTGTCAGCAGTAGGAGTATCAGTAGTAGTAGTATCAGCAGTAGTAGTATCAGCAGTAGTAGTAGGAGTGTCAGTAGGAGTATCAGCAGTAGGAGTATCAGTAGTAGTATCAGCAGTAGGAGTATCAGCAGTAGTAGTATCAGTAGTAGGAGTATCAGTAGTAGGAGTGTCAGCAGTAGTAGTATCAGTAGTAGGAGTATCAGTAGTAGGAGTATCAGTAGTAGTAGTATCAGTAGTAGGAGTGTCAGCAGTAGTAGTATCAGTAGTAGGAGTATCAGTAGTAGGAGTATCAGTAGTAGTAGTAGTATCAGTAGTAGGAGTGTCAGCAGTAGGAGTGTCAGTAGTAGGAGTGTCAGCAGTAGGAGTATCAGTAGTAGTAGTATCAGTAGTAGGAGTATCAGTAGTAGGAGTATCAGTAGTAGTATCAGTAGTAGGAGTGTCAGCAGTAGTAGTATCAGTAGTAGGAGTATCAGTAGTAGGAGTATCAGTAGTAGTAGTATCAGTAGTAGGAGTGTCAGCAGTAGTAGTATCAGTAGTAGGAGTATCAGTAGTAGGAGTATCAGTAGTAGTAGTATCAGTAGTAGGAGTGTCAGTAGGAGTATCAGCAGTAGGAGTATCAGTAGTAGTAGTATCAGTAGTAGGAGTATCAGTAGTAGGAGTATCAGTAGTAGTAGTATCAGTAGTAGGAGTATCAGTAGTAGTAGTATCAGTAGTAGGAGTGTCAGTAGGAGTATCAGCAGTAGGAGTATCAGTAGTAGTAGTATCAGTAGTAGGAGTATCAGTAGTAGGAGTATCAGTAGTAGTAGTATCAGTAGTAGGAGTATCAGTAGTAGTAGTATCAGTAGTAGGAGTGTCAGTAGGAGTATCAGCAGTAGGAGTATCAGTAGTAGTAGTATCAGTAGTAGGAGTATCAGTAGTAGGAGTATCAGTAGTAGTAGTATCAGTAGTAGGAGTGTCAGCAGTAGGAGTATCAGTAGTAGTAGTATCAGTAGTAGGAGTGTCAGCAGTAGTAGTATCAGTAGTAGGAGTATCAGTAGTAGGAGTATCAGTAGTAGTAGTATCAGTAGTAGGAGTGTCAGCAGTAGGAGTGTCAGTAGTAGGAGTGTCAGCAGTAGGAGTATCAGTAGTAGTAGTATCAGTAGTAGGAGTGTCAGCAGTAGTAGTATCAGTAGTAGGAGTATCAGTAGTAGGAGTATCAGTAGTAGTAGTATCAGTAGTAGGAGTGTCAGCAGTAGGAGTGTCAGTAGTAGGAGTGTCAGCAGTAGGAGTATCAGTAGTAGTAGTATCAGTAGTAGGAGTGTCAGCAGTAGTAGTATCAGTAGTAGGAGTATCAGTAGTAGGAGTATCAGTAGTAGTAGTATCAGTAGTAGGAGTATCAGTAGTAGGAGTATCAGTAGTAGTAGTATCAGTAGTAGGAGTGTCAGCAGTAGGAGTGTCAGTAGTAGGAGTGTCAGCAGTAGGAGTATCAGTAGTAGTAGTATCAGTAGTAGGAGTGTCAGCAGTAGGAGTGTCAGTAGTAGGAGTGTCAGCAGTAGGAGTATCAGTAGTAGTAGTATCAGTAGTAGGAGTGTCAGCAGTAGGAGTGTCAGTAGTAGGAGTGTCAGTATCTTCATAACACAACTCCCAATTCCTCCCCCCCCTCCCCCACCTGTCCCCCCTCCCCCCTCCCTCCCCTCCCCCCTCCCCCCCCTCCTCCCCCCTCCCCTACCTCCACTCCCCTCCCCCCCCTCCCCCACCTCTCCCCCTCCCTCCCTACCTCACCCCCCTCCCCCCTCCCCCCGTGTGCCCAGGCCCCGTGACTGAGGTGCGCACTGATATCTACGTCACGAGCTTTGGTCCCGTGTCTGACGTGGAGATGGTGAGGCCTGGAATCTCGTCAACATCATCAGCAGCATCATCAGCATCAGCAGCAGCATCACCATCATCAGCAGCAGCATCATCATCACCATCATCATCAGTACTATCATCACCATCAGCAGCAGCATCATCATCATCATCACCATCATCAGCAGCATCATCATCAGCATCATCATCACCATCATCACCATCAGCAGCAGCATCATCAACATCATCATCACCATCATCATCATCACCATCAGCAGCAGCATCATCATCATCAGCAGCAGCAGCAGCATTATCATCACCATCATCATCATCAGCAGCATCATCATCATTAGCAGCAGCATCATCATCACCATCATCACCATCAGCAGCAGCATCATCAACATCATCATCACCATCATCATCATCACCATCAGCAGCAGCATCATCATCAGCAGCAGCAGCAGCATTATCATCACCATCATCATCATCAGCAGCAGCATCATCATCATCAGCAGCAGCAGCATCATCATCATCACCATCACAATCAGCAGCAGCATCATCATCAACATCATCATCACCATCATCATCATCACCATCAGCAGCAGCATCATCATCAGCAGCAGCAGCATTATCATCACCATCATCAGCATCATCATCATCATCAGCAGCAGCAGCAGCATCATCATCATCACCATCACCAACATCATCATCATCGTCAACATCATCATCACCATCATCATCATCGTCAACATCATCACCATCATCATCATCATCGTCAACATCATCACCATCATCATCATCGTCAAGATCATCATCATCATTAACATCATCATCAGCATCATCATCACCATCATCATCATCATCGTCACCATCATCATCACCATCATCACCATCAGCAGCAACATCAGCACCATCATAACCATCATCATCACCATCATAACCATCATCACCATCATCACCATCATCACCATCATCATCACCATCATCACCACCACCATCACCATCGTCCCCGTGTGTCTCTCCCAGTCTCCCCATCTCCCTATCTCCCTCTCTCTGTGTCTCTCTGTGTCTCTCTGTGTCTCTCTGTCTCTCTGTGTCTCTGTGTCTCTCTCTCTCTCTGTCTCTCTCTGTCTCTCTGTGTGTCTCTATCTCTCTGTGTCTCTCTGTGTCTCTGTGTCTATCTAACTGTGTCTCTGTAGGAGTACACATGGACGTGTTCTTCTCTCTCTCTCTGTGTCTCTCTCTGTGTCTCTCTGTCTCTCTACCTGTGTCTCTGTGTCTCTATGTGTCACTCTGTGTCTCTATCTGTCACTCTGTCTCTCTGTGTCTCTCTGTCTCTCTCTCTGTGTCTCTGTGTATATCTCTGTGTCTCTCTGTGTCTCTCTGTCTCTCTCTGTGTCTCTGTGTGTCTCTCTGTGTCTCTGTCTCTCTGTGTCTATCTAACTGTGTGTCTCTCTGTCTCTCTCTGTGTCTCTGTAGGAGTACACTATGGACGTGTTCTTCTCTCTATCTCTGTCTCTCTGTGTCTATCTAACTGTGTCTCTGTCTCTCTGTGTCTCTCTAACTGCGTGTCTCTGTGTCTCTCTGTGTCTCTCTCTGTCTCTCTCTCTGTGTCTCTATGTGTCTCTCTCTCTAACTGTGTGTCTCTGTGTCTCTCGGTGTCTCTGTGTCTATCTAACTGTGTCTCTGTGTGTCTCTGTAGGAGTACACCATGGACGTGTCCTTTTCTCTCTCTCTGTGTCTCTGTGTCTCTCTAACTGTCTCTCTGTGTCTCTGTGTCTCTCTAACTGTCTCTCTGTGTCTCTGTGTCTCTCTCTGTGTCTCTGTGTCTCTGTGTCTATCTAACTGTGTCTCTGTCTCTCTCTGTGTCTCTGTGTCTCTCTAACTGTGTGTCTCTGTGTCTCTCTGTGTCTCTATAACTGTGTCTATCTAACTGTGTGTCTCTGTGTGTCTCTGTAGGAGTACACCATCGACGTGTTCTTCTCTCTCTCTGTGTCTCTGTGTCTCTCTGTGTCTCTGTCTCTCTCTCTGTGTCTCTCTAACTGTGTCTCTGTCTCTCTCTCTGTGTCTCTGTGTGTGTCTCTCTGTGCGTCTCTGTGTCTCTGTAGGAGTACACCATGGACGTGTTCTCTCTCTCTCTCTCTCTGTGTCTCTGTGTCTCCGTGTCTATCTAACTGTGTCTCTGTCTCTCTCTGTGCCTCTGTGTCTCTGTGTCTCTCTAACTGGGTCTCTGTGTCTCTGTAGGAGTACACCATGGACGTGTTCTCTCTCTCTGTGTGTCTCTCTCTGTCTCTCTGTGTCTATCTAACTGTGTCTCTGTCTCTCTCTCTGTGCCTCTGTGTCTCTGTGTCTATCTAACTGTGTCTCTGTGTCTCTGTAGGAGTACACCATGGACCTGTTCTTCTCTCTCTCTCTGTGTGTCTCTCTGTGTGTCTGTGTGTGTCTCTCTCTCTCTCTGTGTCTCTATGTGTCACTCTCTCTCTCTGTGTCTCTGTGTGTCTCTCTGTGTCTATATAACTGTGTCTGTGTGTCTCTGTGTGTCTCTCTGTCTCTCTCTGTGTCTCTGTGTCTCTCTAACTGTGTCTATCTAACTGTGTGTCTCTGTGTGTCTCTGTAGGAGTGCACCATGGACGTGTTCTCTCTCTGTCTCTCTGTGTCTATCTAACTGTGTCTCTCTGTGGCTATCTAACTGTGTCTCTGTGTGTCTCTCTGTGTCTATCTAACTGTGTCCATCTAACTATGGGTCTCTGTGTGTCTCTGTAGGAGTGCACCATGGACGTGTTCTCTCTCTCTATCTAACTGTGTCTCTGTGTCTCTGTGTCTCTCTGTGTCTCTCTATCTCTCTCTGTGTCTCTGTGTCTCTCTAACTGTGTCTATCTAACTGTGTGTCTCTGTGTGTCTCTGTAGGAGTACACCATGGACGTGTTCTCTCTCTCTGTCTCTCTGTGTCTATCTAACTGTGTCTCTCTGTGTCTATCTAACTGTGTCTGTGTGTCTCTGTGTCTATCTAACTGTGTCTATCTAACTGTGTGTCTCTGTATGTCTCTGTAGGAGTACACCATGGACGTGTTCTCTCTCTATCTAACTGTGTCTCTGTGTCTCTCTGTGTCTCTGTGTGTCTCTAACTGTCTCTGTCTATCTAACTGTGTCTCTGTGTCTCTGTGTCTCTCTAACTCTGTGTCTCTCTGTGTCTCTGTGTCTGTGTGTCTCTGTAGGAGTACACCATGGACGTGTTCTTCTCTCTGTCTCTCTCTCTCTCTGTGTCTCTCTGCCTGTCTCTCTCTGTGTCTCTCTAACTGTGTCTCTGTGTCTATCTAACTGTGTCTATCTAACTGTGTCTCTCTCTGTCTGTAGGAGTACACCATGGACGTGTTCTTCTCTCTAACTGTGTCTCTCTGTGTCTCTGTGTGTCTCTCTGTGTCTCTGTGTCTATCTAACTGTGTCTCTGTGTGTCTCTGTGTGTCTCTGTCTCTGTAGGCGTACACCATGGACGTTTTCTTCTCTCTCTCTGTGTCTCTGTGACTATCTAACTGTGTCTCTGTGTCTCTGTGTCTATCTAACTGTGTCTCTGTGTCTCTCTGTGTCTATCTAACTGTGTGTCTCTGTGTCTCTCTGTGTCTCTGTGTCTCTGTGTGTCTCTCTCTGTGTCTATCTAACTGTCTCTCTCTGTGTCTCTCTAGGAGTACACCATGGACGTGTTCTTCTCTCTCTCTCTGTGTCTCTCTCTCTGTGTCTATCTAACTGCGTCTCTGTGTGTGTGTCTGTGTGTGTCTCTTTGTGTGTCTTTTTGTGTGTCTCTGTGTGTGTCTCTGTTTGTGTCTCTGTGTCTCTGTGTGTGTCTCTGTGTGTGTCTCTGTGTGTCTCTCTCTGTGTCTCTCTCTGTGTCTATCTAACTGTGTCTCTGTGTCTCTCTGTGTCTCTCTAGGAGTACACCATAGACGTGTTCTTCTCTCTCTGTGTCTCTCTCTCTGTGTCTATCTAACTGTGTCTATCTAACTGTGTCTCTGTGTCTATCTAACTGTGTCTCTGTGTCTCTCTAGGAGTACACCATGGACGTGTTCTTCTCTCTCTCTCTCTCTGTGTCTCTCTCTGCGTCTCTCTAACTGTGTCTCTCTCTGTGTCTATCTAACTGTGTCTCTGTGTCTGTGTGTCTCTCTAGGACTACACCATGGACGTGTTCTTCTCTCTCTCTCTGTGTCTCTCTCTGTGTCTATCTAACTGCGTCTCTGTGTCTGTGTGTCTCTCTAGGACTACACCATGGACGTGTTCTTCTCTCTCTCTGTGTCTCTCTCTCTGTGTCTATCTTACTGTGTCTCTGTGTCTCTGTGTCTCTCTAGGACTACACCATGGACGTGTTCTTCTCTCTCTCTGTGTCTCTCTCTGTGTCTATCTAACTGTGTCTATCTAACTGTGTCTCTGTGTCTCTGTGTCTCTCTAGGAGTACACCATGGACGTGTTCTTCTCTCTAACTGTGTCTCTGTGTCTCTCACTGTCTCTCTCTGTGTCTCTCTCTGTGTCTATCTAACTGTGTCTCTCTCTGTGTCTATCTAACTGTGTCTCTCTGTGTCTATCTAACTGTGTCTCTCTGTGTCTCTCTAGGAGTACACCATGGACGTGTTCTTCTCTCTAACTGTGTCTCTCTCTGTGTCTATCTAACTGTGTCTCTGTGTCTATCTAACTTTGTCTCTGTGTCTCTGTCTCTGTGTCTCTCTAGGAGTACACCATGGACGTGTTCTTCTCACTCTCTCTGTGTCTCTCTCTGTGTCTCTCTAACTGTGTTTCTCTCTGTGTCTATCTAACTGTGTCTCTCTCTGTGTCTATCTAACTGTGTGTCTCTCTAGGAGTACACCATGGACGTGTTCTTCTCTCTCTGTGTCTATCTAACTGTGTCTCTCTCTGTGTCTATCTAACTGTGTCTCTCTCTGTGTCTATCTAACTGTGTCTCTGTGTCTCTCTGTGTCTCTCTAGGAGTACACCATGGACGTGTTCTCTCTCTCTATCTAACTGTGTCTATCTAACTGTGTCTCTGTGTCTCTCTGTGTCTCTCTAGGAGTACACCATGGACGTGTTCTCTCTCTCTATCTAACTGTGTCTCTGTGTCTCTCACTGTCTCTCTCTCTCTCTGTGTCTCTCTCTGTGTCTCTCTAACTGTGTCTCTCTCTGTGTCTATCTAACTGTGTCTCTGTGTCTGTGTGTCTCTCTAGGAGTACACCATGGACGTGTTCTTCTCTCTCTCTGTGTGTCTCTCTCTCTGTGTCTATCTAACTGTGTCTCTCTCTGTGTCTATCTAACTGTGTCTCTCTCTGTGTCTATCTAACTGTGTCTCTGTCTGTGTGTCTCTCTAGGAGTACACCATAGACGTGTTCTCTCTCTCTATCTAACTGTGTCTCTGTGTCTATCTAACTGTGTCTCTGTGTCTATCTAACTGTGTCTCTGTGTCTATCTAACTGTGTCTCTGTGTCTCTCTCTGTGTCTCTATCGCTCTGTGTCTATCTAACTGTGTCTCTATCGCTCTGTGTCTATCTAACTGTGTCTCTGTGTCTATCTAACTGTGTCTATCTAACTGTGTCTCTGTCTCTGTGTCTCTCTAGGAGTACACCATGGACGTGATCTTCTCTCTCTCTGTGTCTCTCTCTCTGTGTCTATCTAACTGTCTCTCTATGTGTCTATCTAACTGTGTTTCTGTGTGTCTCTGTGTCTATCTAACTGTGTCTCTCTGTGTCTCTCTGTGTCTCTCTCTGTGTCTATCTAACTGTGTCTATCTAACTGTGTCTCTCTGTTTCTCTCTAGGAGTACACCATGGACGTGTTCTTCTCACTCTCTCTGTGTCTCTCTAACTGTCTCTCTGTGTGTCTCTCTCTGTCTCTCTCTCTGTCTATCTAACTGTGTCTATCTAACTGTGTCTCTCTCTGTGTCTCTCTAGGATTACACCATGGACGTGTTCTTCTCTCTCTCTGTGTCTCTCTCTGTGTCTATCTAACTGTGTGTCTATATAACTGTGTGTCTCTGTGTCTATCTAACTGTGTGTCTATCTAACTGTGTCTCTCTGTGTCTCTCTAGGAGTACACCATGGACGTGTTCTTCTCTCTCTCTCTCTGTGTCTCTCTAACTGTCTCTCTCTGTGTCTCTGTGTGTGTCTCTGTGTGTGTGTCTGTGTGTGTCTCTGTGTGTGTGTCTGTGTGTGTCTCTGTGTGTGTCTCTGTGTGTGTCTGTGTGTGTCTCTGTGTGTGTCTCTGTGTGTGTCTGTGTGTGTGTCTCTGTGTGTCTCTGTGTGTCTCTCTCTGTGTCTCTCTAGGAGTACACCATGGACGTGTTCTTCTCACTCTCTCTGTGTGTCTCTCTCTCTGTGTCTATCTAACTGTGTCTCTCTGTGTCTATCTAACTGTGTTTATCTAACTGTGTCTCTGTGTGTCTCTGTAGGAGTACACCATGGACGTGTTCTTCTCTCTCTGTGTGTCTATCTAACTCTCTCTCTCTCTCTGTGTCTCTCTCTGTGTCTCTCTCTGTGTGTCTCTCTCTGTGTCTCTCTCTGTGCCTATCTAACTGTGTCTCTCTCTGTGTCTATCTAATTGTGTCTCTGTGTCTCTCTAGGAGTACACCATGGACGTGTTCTCTCTCTCTGTGTCTCTCTCTCTGTGTCTATCTAACTGTGTCTCTGTGTCTATGTAACTGTGTCTATCTAACTGTGTCTATCTAACTGTGTCTCTCTAGGAGTACACCATGGACGTGTTCTTCTCTCTCTCTGTGTGTCTCTCTCTGTGTCTCTGTGTGTGTCTCTGTGTGTCTCTCTCTGTGTCTCTCTCTGTGTCTATCTAACTGTGTCTATCTAACTGTGTCTCTCTGTGTCTCTCTAGGAGTACACCATGGACGTGTTCTTCTCTCTAACTGTGTCTCTGTCTCTCTCTGTGTCTCTGTGTCTATCTAACTGTGTCTATCTAACTGTGTCTCTCTAGGAGTACACCATGGACGTGTCCTTCTCTCTCTCTCTGTGTCTCTCTCTGTGTCTCTGTGTGTCTCTCTCTGTGTCTCTCTCTGTGTCTCTGTGTCTATCTAACTGTGTCTCTGTGTCTCTGTAGGAGTACACCATGGACGTGTTCTCTCTCTCTATCTAACTGTGTCTCTGTGTGTCTCTCTCTCTGTGTCTCTCTAACTGTGTGTCTCTCTAACTGTGTCTCTGTGTCTATCTAACTGTGTCTATCTAACTGGCTCTCTCTGTGTCTCTCTGTGTCTATCTAACTGTGTCTCTGTGTCTCTCTAACGGTTTCTCTGTGTCTGTGTGTCTCTGTAGGAGTACACCATGGACGTGTTCTTCTCTCTCTCTGTGTCTCTCTCTGTGTCTATCTAACTGTGTCTCTGTGTCTATCTAACTGTGTCTCTGTGTCTATCTAACTGTGTCTATCTAACTGTGTCTCTGTAGGAGTACACCATGGACGTGTTCTTCTCTCTCTCTGTGTCTCTCTCTGTGTCTCTCTAACTGTGTCTATCTAACTGTGTCTTTCTCTCTGTGTCTCTCTAGGAGTACACCATGGACGTGTTCTTCTCTCTCTCTGTGTCTCTATCTCTCTGTTTCTATCTAACTGTGTCTCTCTGTGTCTATCTAACTGTGTCTCTGTGTCTATCTAACTGTATATATCTAACTGTGTCTCTCTAGGAGTACACCATGGACGTGTTCTTCTCTCTAACCGTGTCTCTGTCTCTCTCTGTGTCTCTGTGTCTATCTAACTGTGTCTATCTAACTGTGTCTCTCTAGGAGTACACCATGGACGTGTTCTTCTCTCTCTCTGTGTGTCTCTCTCTCTGTGTCTATCTAACTGTGTCTCTCTCTGTGTCTATCTAACTGTGTCTCTCTCTGTGTCTATCTAACTGTGTCTCTGTCTGTGTGTCTCTCTAGGAGTACACCATAGACGTGTTCTCTCTCTCTATCTAACTGTGTCTCTGTGTCTATCTAACTGTGTCTCTGTGTCTATCTAACTGTGTCTCTGTGTCTATCTAACTGTGTCTCTGTGTCTCTCTCTGTGTCTCTATCGCTCTGTGTCTATCTAACTGTGTCTCTATCGCTCTGTGTCTATCTAACTGTGTCTCTGTGTCTATCTAACTGTGTCTATCTAACTGTGTCTCTGTCTCTGTGTCTCTCTAGGAGTACACCATGGACGTGATCTTCTCTCTCTCTGTGTCTCTCTCTCTGTGTCTATCTAACTGTCTCTCTATGTGTCTATCTAACTGTGTTTCTGTGTGTCTCTGTGTCTATCTAACTGTGTCTCTCTGTGTCTCTCTGTGTCTCTCTCTGTGTCTATCTAACTGTGTCTATCTAACTGTGTCTCTCTGTTTCTCTCTAGGAGTACACCATGGACGTGTTCTTCTCACTCTCTCTGTGTCTCTCTAACTGTCTCTCTGTGTGTCTCTCTCTGTCTCTCTCTCTGTCTATCTAACTGTGTCTATCTAACTGTGTCTCTCTCTGTGTCTCTCTAGGATTACACCATGGACGTGTTCTTCTCTTTCTCTGTGTCTCTCTCTGTGTCTATCTAACTGTGTGTCTATATAACTGTGTGTCTCTGTGTCTATCTAACTGTGTGTCTATCTAACTGTGTCTCTCTGTGTCTCTCTAGGAGTACACCATGGACGTGTTCTTCTCTCTCTCTCTGTGTCTCTCTAACTGTCTCTCTCTGTGTCTCTTTGTGTGTCTCTGTGTGTGTGTCTGTGTGTGTCTGTGTGTGTGTGTCTGTGTGTGTCTCTGTGTGTGTCTCTGTGTGTGTCTGTGTGTGTCTCTGTGTGTGTCTCTGTGTGTGTCTGTGTGTGTGTCTCTGTGTGTCTCTGTGTGTCTCTCTCTGTGTCTCTCTAGGAGTACACCATGGACGTGTTCTTCTCACTCTCTCTGTGTGTCTCTCTCTCTGTGTCTATCTAACTGTGTCTCTCTGTGTCTATCTAACTGTGTTTATCTAACTGTGTCTCTGTGTGTCTCTGTAGGAGTACACCATGGACGTGTTCTTCTCTCTCTCTGTGTCTATCTAACTCTCTCTCTCTCTCTGTGTCTCTCTCTGTGTCTCTCTCTGTGTGTCTCTCTCTGTGTCTCTCTCTGTGCCTATCTAACTGTGTCTCTCTCTGTGTCTATCTAACTGTGTCTCTGTGTCTCTCTAGGAGTACACCATGGACGTGTTCTCTCTCTCTGTGTCTCTCTCTCTGTGTCTATCTAACTGTGTCTCTGTGTCTATGTAACTGTGTCTATCTAACTGTGTCTATCTAACTGTGTCTCTCTAGGAGTACACCATGGACGTGTCCTTCTCTCTCTCTCTGTGTCTCTCTCTGTGTCTCTGTGTGTCTCTCTCTGTGTCTCTCTCTGTGTCTCTGTGTCTATCTAACTGTGTCTCTGTGTCTCTGTAGGAGTACACCATGGACGTGTTCTCTCTCTCTATCTAACTGTGTCTCTGTGTGTCTCTCTCTCTGTGTCTCTCTAACTGTGTGTCTCTCTAACTGTGTCTCTGTGTCTATCTAACTGTGTCTATCTAACTGGCTCTCTCTGTGTCTCTCTGTGTCTATCTAACTGTGTCTCTGTGTCTCTCTAACGGTTTCTCTGTGTCTGTGTGTCTCTGTAGGAGTACACCATGGACGTGTTCTTCTCTCTCTCTGTGTCTCTCTCTCTGTGTCTCTCTCTGTGTCTATCTAACTGTGTCTCTGTGTCTATCTAACTGTGTCTCTGTGTCTATCTAACTGTGTCTATCTAACTGTGTCTCTGTAGGAGTACACCATGGACGTGTTCTTCTCTCTCTCTGTGTCTCTCTCTGTGTCTCTCTAACTGTGTCTATCTAACTGTGTCTTTCTCTCTGTGTCTCTCTAGGAGTACACCATGGACGTGTTCTTCTCTCTCTCTGTGTCTCTATCTCTCTGTTTCTATCTAACTGTGTCTCTCTGTGTCTATCTAACTGTGTCTCTGTGTCTATCTAACTGTATATATCTAACTGTGTCTCTCTAGGAGTACACCATGGACGTGTTCTTCTCTCTAACCGTGTCTCTGTCTCTCTCTGTGTCTCTGTGTCTATCTAACTGTGTCTATCTAACTGTGTCTCTCTAGGAGTACACCATGGACGTGTTCTTCTCTCTCTCTGTGTCTCTCTCACTGTGTCTATCTAACTGTCTATCTAACTGTGTCTCTGTGTCTATCTAACTGTGTCTCTCTCTGTGTCTCTCTAGGAGTACACCATGGACGTGTTCTCTCTCTCTCTCTGTGTCTCTCTCTGTGTCTCTGTGTCTCTCAAAGTCTCTCTCTCTGTGTCTCTCTCTGTGTCTTTCTAACTGTGTCTCTCTCTGTGTCTATCTAACTGTGTCTCTGTGTCTGTGTGTCTCTCTAGGAGTACACCATGGACGTGTTCTTCTCTCTCTCTGTGTCTCTGTCTCTCTGTTTCTATCTAACTGTGTCTCTCTGTGTCTATCTAACTGTGTCTCTGTGTCTATCTAACTGTGTCTCTCTGTGTGTCTATCTAACTGTGTCTATCTAACTGTGTCTATCTAACTGTGTCTCTCTAGGAGTACACCATGGACGTGTTCTTCTCTCTAACTGTGTCTCTGTCTCTCTCTGTGTCTCTCTGTGTCTATCTAACTGTGTCTATCTAACTGTGTCTCTCTAGGAGTACACCATGGACGTGTTCTTCTCTCTAACTGTGTCTCTGTCTCTCTCTCTGTGTCTCTGTGTCTATCTAACTGTGTCTATCTAACTGTGTCTCTCTAGGAGTACACCATGGACGTGTTCTTCTCTCTCTGTGTGTCTCTCTGTGTCTATCTAACTGTGTCTATCTAACTGTGTCTCTCTAGGAGTACACCATGGACGTGTTCTTCTCTCTCTCTATCTAACTGTGTCTATCTAACTGTGTCTATCTAACTGTGTCTATCTAACTGTGTCTATCTAACTGTGTCTATCTAACTGTGTCTCTCTAGGAGTACACCATGGACGTGTTCTTCCGCCAGACGTGGGTGGACAAGCGTTTGGCCTTCGAGGGCCCTCCCGAGATCCTTCGGCTCAACAACCTCATGGTCAGCCAGATCTGGACCCCCGATACGTTCTTCCGCAACGGGAAGAAGTCTGTGGCACACAACATGACAGCTCCTAACAAGCTGTTCCGCATCATGAAGAACGGGACAGTCCTCTACACAATGAGGTGTCTGTCTGTCTGTGTCTCTGTCTGTGTCTCTGTGTCTCTGTGTGTGTCTCTGTGTGTCTACACAACATGACAGCTCCTAACAAGCTGTTCCGCATCATGAAGAACGGGACAGTCCTCTACACAATGAGGTGTCTGTCTGTCTGTGTCTCTGTCTGTGTCTCTGTGTCTCTGTGTGTGTCTCTGTGTGTCTACACAACATGACAGCTCCTAACAAGCTGTTCCGCATCATGAAGAACGGGACAGTCCTCTACACAATGAGGTCTCTCTGTCTGTGTCTCTGTCTCACTGTCTCTCTGTGTGTGTCTCTGTGTGTCTACACAACATGACAGCTCCTAACAAGCTGTTCCGCATCATGAAGAACGGGACAGTCCTCTACACAATGAGGTGTCTCTGTCTGTCTCTCTGTCTGTCTGTGTCTCTGTCTGTGTCTCTGTCTGTGTGTCTCTGTCTGTCTACACAACATGACAGCTCCTAACAAGCTGTTCCGCATCATGAAGAACGGGACAGTCCTCTACACAATGAGGTGTCTCTCTGTCTGTCTGTGTGTGTCTCTGTCTGTGTCTCTGTCTGTGTCTCTGTCTGTGTCTCTGTGTGTCTGTGTCTCTGTCTGTGTCTCTGTGTGTCTACACATGACAGCTCCTAACAAGCTGTTCCGCATCATGAAGAACGGGACAGTCCTCTACACAATGAGGTGTCTCTGTCTGTCTCTCTGTCTGTCTGTGTCTCTGTCTGTGTCTCTGTCTGTGTGTCTCTGTCTGTCTACACAACATGACAGCTCCTAACAAGCTGTTCCGCATCATGAAGAACGGGACAGTCCTCTACACAATGAGGTGTCTCTCTGTGTCTCTGTCTCACTGTCTCTGTCTGTGTGTCTCTGTCTGTCTACACAACATGACAGCTCCTAACAAGATGTTCCGCATCATGAAGAACGGCACAGTCCTCTACACAATGAGGTGTCTCTGTCTGTCTGTGTCTCTGTCTGTGTGTGTCTCTGTCTGTGTCTCTGTCTGTCTACACAACATGACAGCTCCTAACAAGCTGTTCTGCATCATGAGGAACGGGACAGTCCTCTACACAATGAGGTGTCTCTCTGTCTGTGTCTCTGTCTGTGTCTCTGTCTGTGTCCCTGTCTGTGTGTGTCTCTGTCTGTGTGTGTGTGTCTCTGTCTGTCTGTCTGTGTGTGTCTCTGTCTGTCTGTGTCTCTGTCTGTGTCTCTGTCTGTGTCTCTGTCTGTGTCTCTGTCTGTCTGTGTCTCTGTCTCTCTGTCTGTGTCTCTGTCTGTGTCTCTGTCTGTGTCTCTGTCTGTCTGTGTCTCTGTCTCTCTGTCTGTGTCTCTGTCTGTGTCTCTGTCTGTGTCTCTGTCTGTCTGTGTCTCTGTCTCTCTGTCTGTGTCTCTGTCTCACTGTCTCTCTGTCTGTGTCTCTGTGTGTCTACACAACATGACAGCTCCTAACAAGCTGTTCCGCATCATGAAGAACGGCACAGTCCTCTACACAATGAGGTGTCTCTCTGTCTGTGTCTCTGTCTGTGTCTCTGTCTCTCTGTGTCTCTGTCTCTCTGTGTCTCTGTCTCTCTGTGTCTCTGTCTGTCTGTCTGTGTCTCTGTCTGTGTGTGTCTCTGTCTGTGTCTCTGTCTGTCTACACAACATGACAGCTCCTAACAAGCTGTTCCGCATCATGAAGAACGGGACAGTCCTCTACACAATGAGGTGTCTCTGGCTGTGTCTCTGTCTGTGTCTCTGTCTGTGTGTGTGTCTCTGTCTCTCTGTGTCTCTGTCTCTCTGTGTGTGTCTCTGTCTGTGTCTGTCTACACAACATGACAGCTCCTAACAAGCTGTTCCGCATCATGAAGAACGGGACAGTCCTCTACACAATGAGGTCTCTGTCTGTGTCTCTGTCTCACTGTCTCTGTCTCTCTGTGTCTCTGTCTCTCTGTGTCTCTGTCTGTCTGTCTGTCTCTGTCTGTGTCTGTCTCTCTGTCTGTCTGTGTCTCTGTCTCTCTGTCTGTGTCTCTGTCTGTCTCTCTGTCTGTCTGTCTCTGTCTCTGTCTGTGTCTCTGTCTGTCTCTCTGTCTGTCTGTCTCTCTGTCTGTCTACACAACATGACAGCTCCTAACAAGCTGTTCCGCATCATGAAGAACGGGACAGTCCTCTACACAATGAGGTGTCTCTGTCTGTCTGTGTCTCTGTCTGTGTCTCTGTGTCTCTGTCTGTCTGTGTCTCTGTCTGTGTCTCTGTGTGTCTACACAACATGACAGCTCCTAACAAGCTGTTCCGCATCATGAAGAACGGGACAGTCCTCTACACAATGAGGTGTCTCTGTCTGTCTGTGTCTCTGTCTCACTGTCTCTCTGTCTGTGTCTCTGTCTGTCTACACAACATGACAGCTCCTAACAAGCTGTTCCGCATCATGAAGAACGGCACAGTCCTCTACACAATGAGGTGTCTCTGTCTGTGTCTCTGTCTCACTGTCTCTCTGTCTGTGTCTCTGTCTCTCTGTCTGTGTCTCTGTCTGTCTCTCTCTCTGTCTGTCTCTCTGTCTGTCTCTCTGTCTACACAAAATGACCGCTCCTAACAAGCTCTTCCGCATCACGAAGGACTGTGTGTGTGTCACTGTGTGTGTGTGTCACTGTGTGTGTGTGTCACTGTGTGTGTCACTGTGTGTGTCACTGTGTGTGGGTGTCACTGTGTGTGTCACTGTGTGTGTGTCACTGTGTGTGTGTCACTGTGTGTGTCACTGTGTGTGTCACTGTGTGTGTGTGTCACTGTGTGTGTGTCACTGTGTGTGTCACTGTGTGTGGGTGTCACTGTGTGTGTGTCACTGTGTGTGTGTCACTGTGTGTGTCACTGTGTGTGGGTGTCACTGTGTGTGTGTCACTGTGTGTGTGTGTCACTGTGTGTGTGTCACTGTGTGTGTCACTGTGTGTGGGTGTCACTGTGTGTGTGTCACTGTGTGTGTGTCACTGTGTGTGTGTCACTGTGTGTGTCACTGTGTGTGTGTCACTGTGTGTGTCACTGTGTGTGTGTGTCACTGTGTGTGTGTCACTGTGTGTGTCACTGTGTGTGGGTGTCACTGTGTGTGTCACTGTGTGTGTCACTGTGTGTGTGTGTCACTGTGTGTGTGTGTCACTGTGTGTGTGTGTCACTGTGTGTCACTGTGTGTGTGTCACTGTGTGTGTGTCACTGTGTGTGACACTGTGTGTGTGTGTGTCACTGTGTGTGTGTCACTGTGTGTGTCACTGTGTGTGTGTCACTGTGTGTGTGTCACTGTGTGTGTGTCACTGTGTGTGTCACTGTGTGTGTCACTGTGTGTGTCTGTGTCACTGTGTGTAACACTGTGTGTGTCACTGTGTGTAACACTGTGTGTGTCACTGTGTGTCACTGTGTGTGTGTGTGTAACACTGTGTGTGTGTGTGTCACTGTGTGTGTGTGTAACACTGTGTATGTCACTGTGTGTGTGTGTAACACACTGTGTGTGTGTGTGTGTGTAACACACTGTGTGTGTGTGTGTGTCACTGTGTGTGTGTGTAACACTGTGTGTGTGTGTGTCACTGTGTGTGTGTGTCACTGTGTGTGTGTGTGTTAGTGTAACACTGTGTGTGTGTCACTGTGTGTGTGTGTAACACTGTGTGTGTGTGTGTAACACTGTTTGTGTGTCACTGTGTGTGTGTGTGTAACACTGTGTGTGTCACTGTGTGTGTGTCACTGTGTGTGTGTGTCACTGTGTGTGTCACTGTGTGTGTGTCACTGTGTGTGTCTGTGTCACTGTGTGTAACACTGTGTGTGTCACTGTGTGTAACACTGTGTGTGTCACTGTGTGTGTCACTGTGTGTGTGTGTGTGTGTAACACTGTGTGTGTGTGTCACTGTGTGTGTGTGTAACACTGTGTATGTCACTGTGTGTGTGTGTGTGTAACACACTGTGTGTGTGTGTAACACACTGTGTGTGTGTGTGTCACTGTGTGTGTGTGTGTAACACTGTGTGTGTGTGTGTCACTGTGTGTGTGTGTCACTGTGTGTGTGTGTTAGTGTAACACTGTGTGTGTGTCACTGTGTGTGTGTGTAACACTGTGTGTGTGTGTAACACTGTTTGTGTGTCACTGTGTGTGTGTGTGTCACTGTGTGTGTGTCACTGTGTGTGTGTGTGTGTAACACTGTGTGTGTGTGTCACTGTGTGTGTGTCACTGTGTGTGTCACTGTGTGTGTGTGTGTGTGTGTCACTGTGTGTGTAACACAGTGTGTGTGTGTGTAACACACTGTGTGTGTGTCACTGTGTGTGTGTGTCCAGGCTCACCATCAAGGCCGAGTGCCCAATGCACCTCGTCAATTTCCCCATGGACGGCCACGCCTGCCCACTCAAGTTCGGCAGTTGTGAGCACAACCCTCGCAACCTGTGCAACCCGTGCAACCCGTGCAACCCACACAACCCACACAACCCACACAACCCACACAACCCACACAACTCACACAACCCACACAACTCACACAACTCACACAACCCACACAACCCACACAACTCACACAACTCACACAACTCACACAACCCACACAACCCACACAACCCACGCAACCCACGCAACCCACACAACCCACACAACCCACACAACTCACACAACTCACACAACCCACACAACCCACACAACCCACACAACTCACACAACCCACACAACCCACACAACTCACACAACCCACACAACTCACACAACTCACACAACTCACACAACTCACACAACCCACACAACCCACGCAACCCACGCAACCCACACAACCCACACAACCCACACAACCCACACAACTCACACAACTCACACAACCCACACAACCCACACAACCCACACAACCCACACAACCCACACAACCCACACAACCCACACAACTCACACAACCCACACAACTCACACAACTCACACAACCCACACAACCCACACAACCCACACAACCCACACAACACACACAACTCACACAACCCACACAACCCACACAACTCACACAACCCACACAACTCACACAACTCACACAACCCACACAACCCACACAACTCACACAACCCACACAACTCACACAACCCACACAA
The DNA here is from genome assembly GCF_010993605.1 of Petromyzon marinus. Taxonomy (NCBI): domain Eukaryota; kingdom Metazoa; phylum Chordata; class Hyperoartia; order Petromyzontiformes; family Petromyzontidae; genus Petromyzon; species Petromyzon marinus. Next base: position 593,606 of record NW_022638175.1, on the reverse strand, counting down.
CCCACACAACCCACACAACCCACACAACCCACACAACCCACACAACCCACACAACTCACACAACTCACACAACCCACACAACCCACACAACCCACACAACCCACACAACTCACACAACCCACACAACCCACACAACCCACACAACCCACACAACCCACACAACTCACACAACCCACACAACCCACACAACCCACACAACCCACACAACTCACACAACCCACACAACCCACACAACCCACACAACCCACACAACCCACACAACTCACACAACTCACACAACTCACACAACCCACACAACCCACACAACCCACACAACTCACACAACCCACACAACCCACACAACCCACACAACCCACACAACTCACACAACTCACACAACCCACACAACCCACACAACTCACGCAACTCACACAACCCACACAACCTACACAACCCACACAACCCACACAACCCACACAACTCACACAACCCACACAACCCACACAACACACACAACCCACACAACTCACACAACCCACACAACCCACACAACTCACACAACTCACACAACCCACACAACCCACACAACACACACAACCCACACAACTCACACAACTCACACAACCCACACAACTCACACAACCCACACAACCCACACAACCCACACAACCCACACAACTCACACAACCCACACAACCCACACAACCCACACAACCCACACAACTCACACAACAACCCACAACTCACACAACTCACACAACCCACACAACTCACACAACTCACACAACCCACACAACTCACACAACTCACACAACCCACACAACTCACACAACTCACACAACCCACACAACCCACACAACTCACACAACCCACACAACTCACACAACCCACACAACTCACACAACCCACACAACCCACACAACCCACACAACCCACACAACTCACACAACTCACACAACCCACACAACTCACACAACCCACACAACCCACACAACTCACACAACTCACACAACCCACACAACCACACAACTCACACAACCCACACAACCCACACAACCCACACAACCCACACAACCCACACAACCCACACAACCCACACAACTCACACAACCCACACAACCCACACAACCCACACAACCCACACAACCCACACAACTCACACAACTCACACAACCCACACAACCCACACAACTCACACAACCCACACAACCCACACAACTCACACAACTCACACAACCCACACAACCCACACAACCCACACAACCCACACAACCCACACAACCCACACAACCACACAACTCACACAACCCACACAACCCACACAACTCACACAACTCACACAACCCACACAACTCACACAACCCACACAACCCACACAACCCACACAACTCACACAACCCACACAACCCACACAACTCACACAACCCACACAACCACACAACCCACACAACTCACACAACCCACACAACCCACACAACTCACACAACCTCACACAACTCACACAACCACACAACTCACACAACCCACACAACCCACACAACTCACACAACCCACACAACCCACACAACCCACACAACTCACACAACCCACACAACCCACACAACTCACACAACCCACACAACTCACACAACTCACACAACCCACACAACCCACACAACTCACACAACTCACACAACCCACACAACCCACACAACCCACACAACCCACACAACTCACACAACCTCACACAACCCACACAACCCACACAACTCACACAACTCACACAACCACACAACCACACAACTCACACAACCACACAACCCACACAACCCACACAACTCACACAACCCACACAACTCACACAACTCACACAACCCACACAACTCACACAACCCACACAACCCACACAACTCACACAACTCACACAACCCACACAACCCACACAACTCACACAACCCACACAACCCACACAACTCACACAACCCACACAACCCACACAACCCACACAACCCACACAACTCACACAACCCACACAACCCACACAACTCACACAACCCACAACCCACACAACTCACACAACCCACACAACTCACACAACCCACACAACTCACACAACTCACACAACCCACACAACCCACACAACTCACACAACTCACACAACCCACACAACCCACACAACTCACACAACCCACACAACTCACACAACCCACACAACCCACACAACCCACACAACTCACACAACTCACACAACCCACACAACTCACACAACTCCACACAACTCACACAACCCACACAACTCACACAACCCACACAACTCACACAACCCACACAACTCACACAACTCACACAACTCACACAACCCACACAACTCACACAACTCACACAACCCACACAACTCACACAACCCACACAACCCACACAACCCACACAACTCACACAACCCACACAACCCACACAACCCACACAACCCACACAACCCACAACTCACACAACCCACACAACCCACACAACCCACACACCACACAACCCACACAAACTCACACAACCCACACCAACCACACAACCCACCAACCCACAACAACTCACAACACCCACACAACCTCACACAACTCACACAACCCACACAACCCACACAACTCACACAACCCACACAACCCACACAACCCACACAACTCACACAACTCACACAACTCACACAACCCCACACAACCCACACAACTCACACACCCACACAACTCACACAACCACACAACCACACAACTCACACAAACCCACACAACCCACACAACCCACACAACTCAAAGAACCACACAACCCACACAAACTCACACAACCACACAACTCACACAACTCACACAACTCACACAACCCACAACTCACACAACCCACACACCCCACCACAACTCACACAACTCCACACAACCCACACAACCCACACAACTCACACAACCCACACAACTCACACAACCCACACAACTCACACAACCCACACAACTCACACAACTCACACAACCCACACAACCCACACAACTCACACAACCCACACAACCCACACAACCCACACAACTCACACAACCCACACAACCCACACAACTCACACAACCCACACAACCCACACAACTCACACAACTCACACAACCCACACAACCCACACAACCCACACAACTCACACAACCCACACAACCCACACAACCCACACAACTCACACAACCCACACAACTCACACAACTCACACAACCCACACAACCCACACAACTCACACAACCCACACAACCCACACAACTCACACAACCCACACAACCCACACAACCCACACAACCCACACAACTCACACAACCCACACAACCCACACACCCCACACAACCCACACAACTCACACAACCCACACAACCCACACAACTCACACAACTCACACAACCCACACAACCCACACAACCCACACAACCCACAACCCACACAACCCACACAACCCACACAACTCACACAACTCACACAACCCACACAACTCACACAACTCACACAACCCACACAACTCACACAACCCACACAACCCACACAACCCACACAACTCACACAACTCACACAACCCACACAACTCACACAACCCACACAACCCACACAACCCACACAACTCACACAACCCACACAACCCACACAACTCACACAACTCACACAACTCACACAACCCACACAACCCACAACCCACACAACCCACACAACCCACACAACCCACACAACTCACACAACCCACACAACCCACACAACCCACACAACCCACACAACCCACACAACTCACACAACCCACACAACTCACACAACTCACACAACCCACACAACTCACACAACTCACACAACCCACACAACTCACACAACCCACACAACCCACACAACTCACACAACTCACACAACCCACACAACCCACACAACTCACACAACCCACACAACCCACACAACTCACACAACCCACACAACTCACACAACCCACACAACTCACACAACTCACACAACCCACACAACTCACACAACCCACACAACCCACACAACTCACACAACCCACACAACCCACACAACTCACACAACTCACACAACCCACACAACCCACACAACTCACACAACCCACACAACCCACACAACTCACACAACCCACACAACTCACACAACCCACACAACCCACACAACTCACACAACCCACACAACCCACACAACCCACACAACCCACACAACCCACACAACTCACACAACTCACACAACCCACACAACCCACACAACCCACACAACCCACACAACTCACACAACCCACACAACCCACACAACTCACACAACTCACACAACCCACACAACCCACACAACTCACACAACCCACACAACCCACACAACCCACACAACCCACACAACCCACACAACTCACACAACTCACACAACTCACACAACCCACACAACTCACACAACCCAAACAACTCACACAACTCACACAACTCACACAACTCACACAACTCACACAACTCACACAACCCACACAACCCACACAACTCACACAACTCACACAACTCACACAACTCACACAACTCACACAACTCACACAACCCACACAACTCACACAACTCACACAACTCACACAACTCACACAACCCACACAACTCACACAACCCACACAACCCACACAACCCACACAACCCACACAACTCACACAACTCACACAACTCACACAACTCACACAACCCACACAACCCACACAACTCACACAACCCACACAACCCACACAACCCACACAACTCACACAACTCACACAACCCACACAACCCACGCAACTCACGCAACTCACACAACCCACACAACCCACACAACCCACACAACCCACACAACTCACACAACCCACACAACCCACACAACCCACACAACTCACACAACCCACACAACTCACACAACTCACACAACCCACACAACCCACACAACTCACACAACCCACACAACCCACACAACCCACACAACCCACACAACTCACACAACTCACACAACCCACACAACCCACACAACCCACACAACCCACACAACCCACACAACCCACACAACCCACACAACTCACACAACCCACACAACCCACACAACCCACACAACCCACAACCCACACAACCCACACAACCCACACAACTCACACAACTCACACAACCCACACAACTCACACAACTCACACAACCCACACAACTCACACAACCCACACAACCCACACAACCCACACAACTCACACAACTCACACAACCCACACAACCCACACAACCCACACAACCCACACAACTCACACAACTCACACAACCCACACAACCCACACAACCCACACAACCCACACAACCCACACAACTCACACAACCCACACAACCCACACAACTCACACAACTCACACAACTCACACAACTCACACAACTCACACAACCCACACAACTCACACAACCCACACAACCCACACAACTCACACAACTCACACAACCCACACAACCCACACAACTCACACAACCCACACAACTCACACAACCCACACAACTCACACAACCCACACAACCCACACAACTCACACAACCCACACAACTCACACAACCCACACAACCCACACAACCCACACAACCCACACAACCCACACAACTCACACAACCCACACAACTCACACAACTCACACAACCCACACAACTCACACAACTCACACAACCCACACAACTCACACAACCCACACAACCCACACAACTCACACAACTCACACAACTCACACAACCCACACAACTCACACAACCCACACAACCCACACAACTCACACAACCCACACAACTCACACAACCCACACAACTCACACAACTCACACAACCCACACACTCACACAACCCACACAACCCACACAACTCACACAACCCACACAACCCACACAACTCACACAACTCACACAACCCACACAACCCACACAACTCACACAACCCACACAACCCACACAACTCACACAACCCACACAACTCACACCACCCACACAACCCACAAAACCCACACAACCCACACAACTCACACAACCCACACAACCCACACAACCCACACAACCCACACAACCCACACAACCCACACAACTCACACAACTCACACAACTCACACAACCCACACAACCCACACAACTCACACAAACCCACACAACTCACACAACCCCAACAACCCCACACAACTCACCACAACCCACACAACCCACACAACTCACCACAACTCACACAACCCACACAACCCACACAACCCACACAACCTCACACAACCCACACAACCCACACAACCCACACAACTCACACAACCCACACAACCCACACAACCCACACAACTCACACAACCCACACAACTCACACAACCCACACAACTCACACAACCCACACAACTCACACAACTCACACAACCCACACAACTCACACAACTCACACAACCCACACAACCCACGCAACCCACACAACCCACACAACCCACGCAACCCGTGCAACCCGTGCAACCCGTGCAACTGATCGTGGTGTGTGTGGTGCCCCACCCTCCACCCCCCCCAGACGCCTACCCCACGACTGAGATGACGTACACCTGGAGCAAAGGGCTCAACGACTCCGTGGAGGTCCCTCGCGAGTCATACAGCCTACTCCAGTACGACTTGGTGACTCACACGGTGTCTAGTGAGACCATCCTGTCTAGTAGGGGTGAGTACTAGTACCTCTAGTACCTCTAGTACACACACTACTAGTACACACACTACTACTACAGCCTGCTCCAGTACGACTTGGTGACTCACACGGTGTCTAGTGAGACCATCCTGTCTAGTAGGGGTGAGTACCTCTAGTACCTCTAGTACACACACTACTAGTACCACTAGTACACACACTACTACTACACTACTACTACAGCCTGCTGCAGTACGACTTGGTGACTCACACGGTGTCTAGTGAGACCATCCTGTCTAGTAGGGGTGAGTACCTCTAGTACCACTAGTACACACACTACTAGTACCTCTAGTACACACACTACTAGTACCTCTAGTACACACACTACTAGTACACACACTACTAGTACACACACTACTACTACAGCCTGCTGCAGTACGACTTGGTGACTCACACGGTGTCTAGTGAGACCATCCTGTCTAGTAGGGGTGAGTACCTCTAGTACCTCTAGTACCTCTAGTACACACACCACTAGTACCACTAGTACACACACTACTAGTACCTCTAGTACACACACTACTAGTACCACTAGTACACACACTACTAGTACCACTAGTACACACACTACTACTACAGCTTGCTCCAGTACGACTTGGTGACTCACACGGTGTCTAGTGAGACCATCCTGTCTAGTAGGGGTGAGTAACCTCTAGTACCTCTAGTATCCTCTAATACTACTAGTACCTCTAGTACCTCTAGTACCACGAGTACTAGTACCACTAGTACACACACTACTACTACAGCCTGCTCCAGTACGACTTGGTGACTCACACGGTGTCTAGTGAGACCATCCTGTCTAGTAGGGGTGAGTACTAGTACCTCTAGTACCTCTAGTACACACACCACTAGTACCACTAGTACACACACTACTAGTACCTCTAGTACACACACTACTAGTACACACACTACTACTACACTACTACTACAGCCTGCTCCAGTACGACTTGGTGACTCACACGGTGTCTAGTGAGACCATCCTGTCTAGTAGGGGTGAGTACCTCTAGTACCTCTAGTACCTCTAGTAGTACCACTAGTACACACACTACTAGTACCACTAGTACACACACTAGTACACACACTACTACTACAGCCTGCTGCAGTACGACTTGGTGACTCACACGGTGTCTAGTGAGACCATCCTGTCTAGTAGAGGTGAGTACCTCTAGTACCTCTAGTACCTCTAGTACACACACTACTAGTACCTCTAGTACACACACTACTACTACACTACTACTACATACAGCCTGCTCCAGTACGACTTGGTGACTCACACCGTGTCTTAGTGAGACCATCCTGTCTAGTAGGGGTGAGTACCTCTAGTACCTCTAGTACACACACTACTAGTACACACACTACTAGTACCTCTAGTACACACACTACTAGTACCACTAGTACACACACTACTACTACAGCCTGCTCCAGTACGACTTGGTGACTCACACCGTGTCTAGTGAGACCATCCTGTCTAGTAGGGGTGAGTACTAGTACCTCTAGTACCTCTAGTAGTACCACTAGTACACACACTACTAGTACACACACTACTACTACAGCCTGCTCCAGTACGACTTGGTGACTCACACGGTGTCTAGTGAGACCATCCTGTCTAGTAGGGGTGAGTACCTCTAGTACCTCTAGTACCTCTAGTACACACACTACTAGTACCACTAGTACACACACTACTACTACACTACTACTACAGCCTGCTCCAGTACGACTTGGTGACTCACACGGTGTCTAGTGAGACCATCCTGTCTAGTAGAGGTGAGTACCTCTAGTACCTCTAGTACACACACCACTAGTACCTCTAGTACACACACTACTAGTACCTCTAGTACACACACCACTAGTACCACTAGTACACACACTACTAGTACCTCTAGTACACACACTACTACTACAGCCTGCTCCAGTACGACTTGGTGACTCACACGGTTGTCTAGTGAGCCATCCTGTCTAGTAGGGGTGAGTACCTCTAGTACCTCTAGTACCTCTAGTACACACACTACTAGTACTTCTAGTACACACACTACTAGTACCTCTAGTACACACACTACTAGTACCACTAGTACACACACTACTAGTACAGCTGCTCCCAGTACGACTTGGTGACTCACACGGTGTCTAGTGAGACCATCCTGTCTAGTAGGGGTGAGTACCTCTAGTACTTCTAGTACCTCTAGTACCTCTAGTACCTCTAGTACACACACTACTACTACACTACTACTACAGCCTGCTCCAGTACGACTTGGTGACTCACACCGTGTCTAGTGAGACCATCCTGTCTAGTAGGGGTGAGTACCTCTAGTACCTCTAGTACCACTAGTACACACACTACTAGTACCTCTAGTACACACACTACTAGTACCACTAGTACACACACTACTACTACAGCCTGCTCCAGTACGACTTGGTGACTCACACCGTGTCTAGTGAGACCATCCTGTCTAGTAGGGGTGAGTACCTCTAGTACCTCTAGTACACACACTACTAGTACCTCTAGTACACACAATACTACTACACTACTACTACAGCCTGCTCCAGTATGACTTGGTGACTCACACGGTGTCTAGTGAGACAGATCCTTGTCTAGTAGGGGGTGAGGTACCTTCTAGTACCTCTAGTACCCTCTCAAGAGTACACACTAGTACACACACTACTACTACAGCATCCCTCCGAGTACGACTTGGTGATTCCACACGAGTGTCTAGTGAGACCATCCCTGTCTAGTAGAGGTGAAGTACCTCTTAGTTACATCTACTAGTACCCCTCTAGTACCATCCTAGGCTCTAGTACACACACTACTAGTACCACTAGTACACACACTAGCTAGTACCACTAGTACACACACTACTAGTACCACTAGTTACACACACTACTAGTACCACTAGTACACACACTACTAGTACCTCTAGTACACACACTACTAGTACCTCTAGTACACACACTACTAGTACCTCTAGTACACACACTACTAGTACCTCTACTAGTACACACCACTACTAGTACCTCTAGTACCACACACTACTAGTACCTACTAGGTACACACACTACTAGTACCACACACTACTAGTACCACTAATACACACAACTAATAGTAATCTAGTACACCACATACTAGTACCTCGAGTAACCACACTACTAGTACCTCTAGTTACACACCTACTAGATTACCCTAGTACACACACTAACTAGTACCTCTAGTACACACACTAACTAGGTAATCTAGTACACACACTACTAGTACCCTAGTACACCACTACTAGTACCTCTTAGTACACACACTACTAGTAAACCACTAGTACACACACTACTACTACAGCCTCCTCCAGTACGACTTGGTGACTCACACCGTGTCTAGTGAGACCATCCTGTCTAGTAGGGGTGAGTACCTCTAGTACCTCTAGTACCTCTAGTACACACACTACTAGTACCACTAGTACACACAATACTACTACACTACTACTACAGCCTGCTCCAGTACGACTTGGTGACTCACACGGTGTCTAGTGAGACCATCCTGTCTAGTAGGGGTGAGTACCTCTAGTACCTCTAGTACACACACTACTAGTACACACACTACTAGTACCTCTAGTACACACACTACTACTACAGCCTGCTCCAGTACGACTTGGTGACTCACACCGTGTCTAGTGAGACCATCCTGTCTAGTAGAGGTGAGTACTAGTACCTCTAGTACCTCTAAAAGTACCTCTAGTACACACACTACTAGTACCACTAGTACACACACTACTAGTACCACTAGTACACACACTACTAGTACCTCTAATACACACACTACTAGTACCTCTAGTACACACACTACTAGTACCTCTAGTACACACACTACTAGTACCTCTAGTACACACACTACTAGTACCTCTAGTACACACACTACTAGTACCTCTAGTACACACACTACTAGTACCTCTAGTACACACACTACTAGTACCTCTAGTACACACACTACTAGCACCTCTAGTACACACACTACTAGTACCTCTAGTACACACACTACTAGTACCACTAGTACACACACTACTAGTACCTCTAGTACACACACTACTAGTACCTCTAGTACACACACTACTAGTACCACTAGTACACACACTACTAGTACCTCTAGTACACACACTACTAGTACCTCTAGTACACACACTACTAGTACCTCTAGTACACACACTACTAGTACACTACTAGTACCACTAGTACACACACTACTAGTACCTCTAGTACACACACTACTAGTACCTCTAGTACACACACTACTAGTACACACACTACTAGTACACACACTACTAGTACACACACTACTACTACACTACTACTACAGCCTCCTCCAGAACGACTTGGTGACTCACACGGTGTCTAGTGAGACCATCCTGTCTAGTAGGGGTGAGTACCTCTAGTACCTCTAGTACACACACTACTAGTACCTCTAGTACCTCTAGTACACACATTACTAGTACCTCTAGTACACACACTACTAGTACCTCTAGTACACACACTACTAGTACCTCTAGTACACACACTACTACTACAGCCTCCTCCAGTGCGACTTGGTGACTCACACGGTGTCTAGTGAGACCATCCTGTCTAGTAGGGGTGAGTACTAGTACCTCTAGTACCTCTAGTACCTCTACTAGTACCTCTAGTACACACACTACTAGTACCTCTAGTACACACTCTACTACTACAGCCTCCTCCAGTACGACTTGGTGACTCACACGGTGTCTAGTGAGACCATCCTGTCTAGTAGGGGTGAGTACCTCTAGTACCTCTAGTACCTCTAGTACCTCTAGTACACACACTACTAGTACCTCTAGTACACACTCTACTACTACAGCCTCCTCCAGTACGACTTGGTGACTCACACCGTGTCTAGTGAGACCATCCTGTCTAGTAGGGGTGAGTACCTCTAGTACCTCTAGTACCTCTAGTACACACACTACTAGTACCTCTAGTACACACTCTACTACTACAGCCTCCTCCAGTACGACTTGGTGACTCACACCGTGTCTAGTGAGACCATCCTGTCTAGTAGGGGTGAGTACAGGTACCTCTAGTACCTCTAGTACACACACTACTAGTACCTCTAGTACACACACTACTAGTACCTCTAGTACAAACACTACTACTACAGCCTGCTCCAGTACGACTTGGTGACTCACACGGTGTCTAGTGAGACCATCCTGTCTAGTAGGGGTGAGTACCTCTAGTACCTCTAGTACACACACTACTAGTACACACACTACTACTACAGCCTGCTCCAGTACGACTTGGTGACTCACACGGTGTCTAGTGAGACCATCCTGTCTAGTAGGGGTGAGTACCTCTAGTACCTCTAGTACCTCTAGTACACACACTACTAGTACCACTAGTACACACACTACTACTACAGCCTGCTCCAGTACGACTTGGTGACTCACACGGTGTCTAGTGAGACCATCCTGTCTAGTAGGGGTGAGTACCTCTAGTACCTCTAGTACCTCTAGTACACACACTACTAGTACCACTAGTACCACTAGTACACACACTAGTACACACACTACTACTACAGCCTGCTCCAGTACGACTTGGTGACTCACACGGTGTCTAGTGAGACCATCCTGTCTAGTAGGGGTGAGTACCTCTAGTACCTCTAGTAGTACCTCTAGTACACACACTACTACTACACTACTACTACAGCCTGCTCCAGTACGACTTGGTGACTCACACGGTGTCTAGTGAGACCATCCTGTCTAGTAGGGGTGAGTACCTCTAGTACCTCTAGTACCTCTAGTACACACACTACTAGTACACACACTACTACTACAGCCTGCTCCAGTACGACTTGGTGACTCACACCGTGTCTAGTGAGACCATCCTGTCTAGTAGGGGTGAGTACCTCTAGTACCTCTAGTACACACACTACTAGTACCACTAGTACACACACTACTACTACACTACTACTACAGCCTGCTCCAGTACGACTTGGTGACTCACACGGTGTCTAGTGAGACCATCCTGTCTAGTAGGGGTGAGTAACCTCTAGTACCTCTAGTACAACACACTAGTACACACACTACTACTAACAGCCCTGCTCCAGTACGACTTGGTGACTCACACGGTTGTCTAGTGAGACCATCCCTGTCTAGTAGGGGTGAGTACCTCTAGTACCTCTAGTACCTCTAGTACACACACTACTACTACAGCCTGCTCCAGTACGACTTGGTGACTCACACCGTGTCTAGTGAGACCATCCTGTCTAGTAGGGGTGAGTACCTCTAGTACCTCTAGTACCTCTAGTACACACACTACTAGTACACTACTACTACAAACTACTACTACTCAGCCATGCTCCAGTACGACTTGGTGACTCACACGGTGTCTAGTGCGACCATCCTGTCTAGTAGGGGGTGAGTAACCTCTAGTACTTCTAGTACCTCTATACCTCTAGTACACACACTACTAGTACACACACTACTACTACAAGCCTGCTCCAGTACGACTTGGTGACATCACACGGTGTCTAGTGAGACCATCCTGTCTAGTAGGGGTGAGTACCTCTAGTACCTCTAGTACACACACTACTAGTACCACTAGTACACACACTACTACTACAGCCTCCTCCAGTACGACTTGGTGACTCACACCGTGTCTAGTGAGACCATCCTGTCTAGTAGGGGTGAGTACCTCTAGTACCTCTAGTACCTCTAGTACACACACTACTAGTACCTCTAGTACACACTCTACTAGTACCTCTAGTACACACACTACTAGTACCTCTAGTACACACACTACTACTACAGCCTGCTCCAGTACGACTTGGTGACTCACACGGTGTCTAGTGAGACCATCCTGTCTAGTAGGGGTGAGTACCTCTAGTACCTCTAGTACACACACTACTAGTACCTCTAGTACCACTAGTACACACACTACTAGTACCTCTAGTACACACACTACTACTACAGCCTGCTCCAGTACGACTTGGTGACTCACACGGTGTCTAGTGAGACCATCCTGTCTAGTAGAGGTGAGTACTAGTACCTCTAGTACCTCTAGTACACACACTACTAGTACCTCTAGTACACACACTACTACTACAGCCTGCTCCAGTACGACTTGGTGATCACACGGTGTCCTAGTGAGACCATCCTTGTCCTAGTAGGGGTGAGTACCTCTAGTACCTCTAGTACACACACTACTAGTACCTCTAGTACACACACTACTACTACAGCCTGCTCCAGTACGACTTGGTGACTCACACGGTGTCTAGTGAGACCATGCTGTCTAGTAGGGTGAGTACTAGTACCTCTAGTACCTCTAGTACAACACACTACTAGTACCAACTAGTACACACACTACTACTACACTACTACTACAGCCTGCTCCAGTACGACTTGGTGACTCACACGGTGTCTAGTGAGACCATCCTGTCTAGTAGGGGTGAGTACCTCTAGTACCTCTAGTACACACACTACTAGTACACACACTACTACTACAGCCTGCTCCAGTACGACTTGGTGACTCACACGGTGTCTAGTGAGACCATCCTGTCTAGTAGGGGTGAGTACCTCTAGTACCTCTAGTACACACACTAGTACACACACTACTACTACAGCCTGCTCCAGTACGACTTGGTGACTCACACGGTGTCTAGTGAGACCATCCTGTCTAGTAGGGGTGAGTACCTCTAGTACCTCTAGTACACACACTACTAGTACCTCTAGTACACACAATACTACTACACTACTACTACAGCCTGCTCCAGTACGACTTGGTGACTCACACGGTGTCTAGTGAGACCATCCTGTCTAGTAGGGGTGAGTACCTCTAGTACCTCTAGTACACACACTACTAGTACCTCTAGTACACACACTACTACTACAGCCTGCTCCAGTACGACTTGGTGACTCACACCGTGTCTAGTGAGACCATCCTGTCTAGTAGGGGTGAGTACCTCTAGTACTTCTAGTACCTCTAGTACCTCTAGTACACACACTACTAGTACACACACTACTACTACAGCCTGCTCCAGTACGACTTGGTGACTCACACGGTGTCTAGTGAGACCATCCTGTCTAGTAGGGGTGAGTACCTCTAGTACCTCTAGTACACACACTACTAGTACCACTAGTACACACACTACTACTACAGCCTCCTCCAGTACGACTTGGTGACTCACACCGTGTCTAGTGAGACCATCCTGTCTAGTAGGGGTGAGTACCTCTAGTACCTCTAGTACACACACTACTAGTACCTCTAGTACACACTCTACTAGTACCTCTAGTACACACACTACTAGTACCTCTAGTACACACACTACTACTACAGCCTGCTCCAGTACGACTTGGTGACTCACACGGTGTCTAGTGAGACCATCCTGTCTAGTAGGGGTGGTACCTCTAGTACCTCTAGTACACACACTACTAGTACCTCTAGTACCCTAGTACACACACTACTATACCTCTAGTACACAACCTACTACTACACAGCCTGCTCCAGTACGACTTGGTGACTCACACGGTGTCCTAGTGAGACCATCCTGTCTAGTAGGGGTGAGTACTAGTACCATCTAGTACCGTCTAGTACACACACTACTAGTACCACTAGTACACACACTACTACTACACTACTACTACTACAGCCTGCTCCAGTACGACTTGGTGAATCACACGGGTGTCTAAGTGAGACCATCCTGTCTAGTAGGGGTGAGTACCTCTAGTACCTCTAGTACCTCTAGTACACACACTACTAGTACCTCTAGTACACACACTACTAGTACCATTAGTACACACACTACTACTACACTACTACTACAGCCTGCTCCAGTACGACTTGGTGACTCACACGGTGTCTAGTGAGACCATCCTGTCTAGTAGGGGTGAGTACCTCTAGTACCTCTAGTACACACACTACTAGTACCTCTAGTACACACACTACTAGTACCACTAGTACACACACTACTAGTACAGCCTGCTCCAGTATGACTTGGTGACTCACACGGTGTCTAGTGAGACCATCCTGTCTAGTAGGGGTGAGTACCTCTAGTACCTCTAGTACCTCTAGTACACACACTACTAGTACCTCTAGTACACACACTACTACTACAGCCTGCTCCAGTACGACTTGGTGACTCACACGGTGTCTAGTGAGACCATCCTGTCTAGTAGAGGTGAGTACTAGTACCTCTAGTACCTCTAGTACACACACTACTAGTACCTCTAGTACACACACTACTACTACAGCCTGCTCCAGTACGAACTTGGTGACTCACCACGGTGTCTAGTGAGACCATCCTGTCTAGTAGGGGTGAGTACCTCTATACCTCTAGTACACACACTACTAGTACCTCTAGTACACCAGACACTACTACTACAGCCTGCTCCAGTACGACTTGGTGGACTCACACGGTGGTCTAGTGGAGACCATCCTGTCTAGTAGGGGTGAGTACCTCTAGTACCTCTAGTACCACTAGTACACACACTACTAGTACACACACTACTAGTACCTCTAGTACACACACTACTACTACAGCCTCCTCCAGTATGACTTGGTGACTCACACGGTGTCTAGTGAGACCATCCTGTCTAGTAGGGGTGAGTACCTCTAGTACCTCTAGTACCACTAGTACACACACTACTAGTACACACACTACTAGTACCTCTAGTACACACACTACTACTACAGCCTCCTCCAGTATGACTTGGTGACTCACACGGTGTCTAGTGAGACCATCCTGTCTAGTAGGGGTGAGTACCTCTAGTACCTCTAGTACAACACACTACTAGTACACCCTACTACTAGTACAGCCTGCTCCAGTATGACTTGGTGACTCACACGGTGTCTAGTGAGACCATCCTGTCTAGTAGGGGTGAGTACCTCTAGTACCTCTAGTAAAACACACTACTAGTACACCACAACACTAGTACACACACTACTACTACCTAGTACACACACTACTAGTAACCTCTAGTACACACACTACTAGTACCTATAGTACTAGTACCACTAGTACCTCTAGTACCTATAGTACTAGTACTACTAGTACCTCTAGTACACACACTACTAGTACCACTAGTACCTCTAGTAGTACCTCTAGTACACACACTACTAGTACCACTAGTACACACACTACTAGTACCACTAGTACACACACTACTAGTACCTCTAGTACACACACTACTAGTACCACTAGTACACACACTACTAGTACCTCTAGTACACACACTACTAGTACCACTAGTACACACACTACTAGTACCACTAGTACACACACTACTAGTACCTCTAGTACACACACTACTAGTACCACTAGTACACACACTACTAGTACCTCTAGTACACACACTACTAGTACCTCTAGTACACACACTACTAGTACCTCTAGTACACACACTACTAGTACACACACTACTACTACAGCCTCCTCCAGTACGACTTGGTGACTCACACCGTGTCTAGTAAGACCATCCTGTCTAGTAGGGGTGAGTACCTCTAGTACCTCTAGTACCTCTAGTACACACACTACTAGTACCACTAGTACACACACTACTAGTACCTCTAGTACACACACTACTAGTACCTCTAGTACACACACTACTAGTACACACACTACTACTACAGCCTGCTCCAGTACGACTTGGTGACTCACACGGTGTCTAGTGAGACCATCCTGTCTAGTAGGGGTGAGTACCTCTAGTACCTCTAGTACACACACTACTAGTACCACTAGTACACACACTACTACTACACTAGTACACACTCTACTAGTACCTCTAGTACACACACTACTAGTACCTCTAGTACACACACTACTAGTACAGCCTGCTCCAGTACGACTTGGTGACTCACACGGTGTCTAGTGAGACCATCCTGTCTAGTAGGGGTGAGTACCTCTAGTACCTCTAGTACACACACTACTAGTACACACACTACTAGTACCTCTAGTACACACACTACTAGTACACACACTACTACTACAGCCTGCTCCAGTACGACTTGGTGACTCACACGGTGTCTAGTGAGACCATCCTGTCTAGTAGGGGTGAGTACCTCTAGTACCTCTAGTACCTCTAGTACACACACTACTAGTACCTCTAGTACACACACTACTACTACAGCCTGCTCCAGTACGACTTGGTGACTCACACGGTGTCTAGTGAGACCATCCTGTCTAGTAGGGGTGAGTACCTCTAGTACTTCTAGTACCTCTAGTACACACACTACTAGTACACACACTACTACTACAGCCTGCTCCAGTACGACTTGGTGACTCACACGGTGTCTAGTGAGACCATCCTGTCTAGTAGGGGTGAGTACCTCTAGTACCTCTAGTACCTCTAGTACACACACTACTAGTACCTCTAGTACACACACTACTAGTACCTCTAGTACACACACTACTAGTACCACTAGTACACACACTACTAGTACAGCCTGCTCCAGTACGACTTGGTGACTCACACGGTGTCTAGTGAGACCATCCTGTCTAGTAGGGGTGAGTACTAGTACCTCTAGTACCTCTACTAGTACCTCTAGTACTACCTCTAGTACACACACTACTAGTACCACTAGTACACACACTACTACTACAGCCTGCTCCAGTACGACTTGGTGACTCACACGGTGTCTAGTGAGACCATCCTGTCTAGTAGGGGTGAGTACCTCTAGTACCTCTAGTACCTCTAGTACACACACTACTAGTACACTACTACTACACTACTACTACAGCCTGCTCCAGTACGACTTGGTGACTCACACGGTGTCTAGTGAGACCATCCTGTCTAGTAGGGGTGAGTACCTCTAGTACCTCTAGTAGTACCACTAGTACACACACTACTAGTACACTACTACTACACTACTACTACAGCCTGCTCCAGTACGACTTGGTGACTCACACGGTGTCTAGTGAGACCATCCTGGTCTAGTAGGGGGAGTACCTCTAGTACCTCTAGTACACACACTACTAGTACACACACTAACTACTACAGCCTGCTCCAGTACGACTTGGTGACTCACACCGTGTCTAGTGAGACCATCCTGTCTAGTAGGGGTGAGTATCCTCTAGTACCTCTTAGTAAACACACTACATAGTACCCTAGTACACACACTACTACTACAGCCTCCTCCAGTACGACTTGGTAGACTCCACACGGTTTAGTAAGAGCCCCCCATCCTGTTCTAGTAGGGGTGAGTACCTCTAGTACCTCTAGTACCTCTAGTACACACACTACTAGTACCTCTAGTACACACACTACTAGTACCTCTAGTACACACACTACTAGTACCACTAGTACACACACTACTAGTACAGCCTGCTCCAGTACGACTTGGTGACTCACACACGGTGTCTAGTGAGACCATCCTGTCTAGTAGGGGTGAGTACCTCTAGTACCTCTAGTACCTCTAGTACACACACTACTAGTACACTACTACTACACTACTACTACAGCCTGCTCCAGTACGACTTGGTGACTCACACGGTGTCTAGTGAGACCATCCTGTCTAGTAGGGGTGAGTACCTCTAGTACCTCTAGTACCTCTAGTACACACACTACTAGTACCTCTAGTACACACACTACTAGTACCTCTAGTACACACACTACTAGTACCACTAGTACACACACTACTAGTACAGCCTGCTCCAGTACGACTTGGTGACTCACACGGTGTCTAGTGAGACCATCCTGTCTAGTAGGGGTGAGTACCTCTAGTACCTCTAGTAGTACCACTAGTACACACACTACTAGTACACTACTACTACACTACTACTACAGCCTGCTCCAGTACGACTTGGTGACTCACACGGTGTCTAGTGAGACCATCCTGTCTAGTAGGGGTGAGTACTAGTACCTCTAGTACACACACTACTAGTACACACACTACTACTACAGCCTGCTCCAGTACGACTTGGTGACTCACACCGTGTCTAGTGAGACCATCCTGTCTAGTAGGGGTGAGTACCTCTAGTACCTCTAGTACACACACTACTAGTACCACTAGTACACACACTACTACTACACTAGTACACACACTACTAGTACCTCTAGTACACACACTACTAGTACCACTAGTACACACACTACTAGTACCACTAGTACCTCTAGTACACACACTACTAGTACCTCTAGTACACACACTACTAGTACCACTAGTACCTCTAGTAGTACCTCTAGTACACACACTACTAGTACCACTAGTACACACACTACTAGTACCTCTAGAACACACACTAGTACACACACTACTAGTACCACTAGTACACACACTACTAGTACCACTAGTACACACACTACTAGTACCACTAGTACACACACTACTAGTACCACTAGTACACACACTACTAGTACCACTAGTACACACACTACTAGTACCACTAGTACAGCACACTACTTAGTACCATTAGTACACACAACTACTAGTACCATCTAGTACACACACTAACTAGTACCATCTAGTACACACACTACTAGTACCTCTAGTACACACACTACTAGTACATCTAGTACACACACTACTAGTACCTCTAGTACACACAACGACTAGTACTCTAGTACACACACTACTAGTAACCTCTAGTACACACACGTACTAGTACCTCTAGTACACACACTACTACTACAGCCTGCTCCAGTACGACTTGGTGACTCACACCGTGTCTAGTGAGACCATCCTGTCTAGTAGAGGTGAGTACCTCTAGTACCTCTAGTACACACACTACTAGTACCACTAAGTACACACACTACTAGTACAACTACTAACTAACAGGGCCTGCTCCAGTACGACTTGGTGACTCACACGGTGTCTAGTGAGACCATCCTGTCTAGTAGGGGTGAGTACTAGTACCTCTAGTACCTCTAGTACACACACTACTAGTACCTCTAGTACACACACTACTACTACAGCCTGCTCCAGTACGACTTGGTGACTCACACCGTGTCTAGTGAGACCATCCTGTCTAGTAGGGGTGAGTACCTCTAGTACCTCTAGTACCTCTAGTACCTCTAGTACACACACTACTAGTACACACACTACTACTACAGCCTGCTCCAGTACGACTTGGTGACTCACACGGTGTCTAGTGAGACCATCCTGTCTAGTAGGGGTGAGTACTAGTACCTCTAGTACCTCTAGTACACACACTACTAGTACCACTAGTACACACACTACTACTACACTACTACTACAGCCTGCTCCAGTACGACTTGGTGACTCACACGGTATCTAGTGAGACCATCCTGTCTAGTAGGGGTGAGTACCTCTAGTACCTCTAGTACCTCTAGTACACACACTACTAGTACACACACTACTACTACAGCCTGCTCCAGTACGACTTGGTGACTCACACGGTGTCTAGTGAGACCATCCTGTCTAGTAGAGGTGAGTACTAGTACCTCTAGTACCTCTAGTACACACACCACTAGTACCACTAGTACACACACTACTAGTACCTCTAGTACACACACTACTAGTACCTCTAGTACACACACTACTACTACAGCTTGCTCCAGTACGACTTGGTGACTCACACGGTGTCTAGTGAGACCATCCTGTCTAGTAGGGGTGAGTACCTCTAGTACCTCTAGTAGTACCACTAGTACACACACTACTAGTACACTACTACTACACTACTACTACAGCCTGCTCCAGTACGACTTGGTGACTCACACGGTGTCTAGTGAGACCATCCTGTCTAGTAGGGGTGAGTACCTCTAGTACTTCTAGTACCTCTAGTACCTCTAGTACCTCTAGTACACACACTACTACTACACTACTACTACAGCCTGCTCCAGTACGACTTGGTGACTCACACGGTGTCTAGTGAGACCATCCTGTCTAGTAGGGGTGAGTACCTCTAGTACTTCTAGTACCTCTAGTACCTCTAGTACCTCTAGTACACACACTACTACTACACTACTACTACAGCCTGCTCCAGTACGACTTGGTGACTCACACGGTGTCTAGTGAGACCATCCTGTCTAGTAGGGGTGAGTACCTCTAGTACCTCTAGTACCTCTAGTACACACATTACTAGTACCACTAGTACACACACTACTAGTACCTCTAGTACACACACTACTAGTACCTCTAGTACACACACTACTACTACACTACTACTACAGCCTGCTCCAGTACGACTTGGTGACTCACACGGTGTCTAGTGAGACCATCCTGTCTAGTAGGGGTGACTACCTCTAGTACCTCTAGTACACACATTACTAGTACCACTAGTACACACACTACTACTACAGCCTGCTCCAGTACGACTTGGTGACTCACACGGTGTCTAGTGAGACCATCCTGTCTAGTAGGGGTGAGTACCTCTAGTACCTCTAGTACCTCTAGTACACACACCACTAGTACACACACTACTAGTACCTCTAGTACACACACTACTAGTACCTCTAGTACACACACTACTAGTACCTCTAGTACACACACTACTAGTACCTCTAGTACCTCTAGTACACACACTACTAGTACACACACTACTAGTACCTCTAGTACACACACTACTAGTACCTCTAGTACACACACTACTACTACACTACTACTACAGCCTGCTCCAGTACGACTTGGTGACTCACACGGTGTCTAGTGAGACCATCCTGTCTAGTAGAGGTGAGTACCTCTAGTACCTCTAGTACCTCTAGTACACACACTACTAGTACCTCTAGTACACACACTACTAGTACCTCTAGTACACACACTACTAGTACCTCTAGTACACACACTACTACTACACTAGTACACACACTACTAGTACCTCTAGTACACACACTACTAGTACCTCTAGTACACACACTACTAGTACCACTACTACACTACTACTAGTACCACTAGTACACACACTACTAGTAGCCTCTAGTACACACACTACTAGTACCACTACTACACTACTACTACAGCCTGCTCCAGTACGACTTGGTGACTCACACCGTGTCTAGTGAGACCATCCTGTCTAGTAGGGGTGAGTACCTCTAGTACCTCTAGTACCTCTAGTACACACACTACTAGTACCTCTAGTACACACACTACTAGTACCACTAGTACACACACTACTAGTACCACTAGTACACACACTACTACTACAGCCTGCTCCAGTACGACTTGGTGACTCACACGGTGTCTAGTGAGACCATCCTGTCTAGTAGGGGTGAGTACCTCTAGTACCTCTAGTACCTCTAGTACACACACTACTAGTACTTCTAGTACACACACTACTAGTACCTCTAGTACACACACTACTACTACACTACTACTACAGCCTGCTCCAGTACGACTTGGTGACTCACACGGTGTCTAGTGAGACCATCCTGTCTAGTAGAGGTGAGTACTAGTACCTCTAGTACCTCTAGTACACACGACTACTCAGTACCCTCTAGTACACACCCACTAGTACTTAGTACACACTAGTACACACACTAACTAGTACCATCTAAGTACAACACACACTACTAGTACAACACACTACTACTGACACTACTACTACAGCCTGCTCCAGTAGCGAACTTGTGACTCACACGGTGTCCCTAGTGAGACGCATCCTTGTCTAGTAGGAGGTGAGTACTCTACAGTACCTCTAGTAACTCTAAGTACATACAGCTACTAGTACACACCTAACATAACTACAGCCTGCTACCAGTACGACTTGGTAGATCACAAGGTGTACATAGTGAGACCATGCCTGTCTAGGTATGGGGGTGAGTAACGAGTAACCTCTAGATACCTCTATAGTACACACCACTACGAAAGTGACACACCTACCTACTAGTACAATACTACTACAGCCTGCTCCCAGTACGAACTTGGTGACATCACACCGTGGTGTCTCGTGAGACCATCCTGTCTAGTAGGGGTGAGTACCTTCTAGTACCATCTAAGTATCAATCAACACTACTAGTACCACTAGTACACACACTACTAGTACCACTAGTACACACACTACTAGTACCAGCACTATTACACACACTACTAGTACCACTAGTACACACACTACTAGTACCTCTAGTACACACACTACGAGTACCTCTAGTACACACACTACTAGTACCATCTAGTACACACACTACTAGTACCTCTAGTACACACACTAACTAGTACCTCTAGTACACGACACTACTACTACAACATACTACTAACAGCCTGCTCCAGTACGACTTGGTGACTCACACAGGTGTCTAGTGAGACCATCCTGTCTAGTAGAGGTGAGTACCTCTAGTACCTCTAGTACCATCTAGTACCTCTAGTACACACACTACTAGTACCTCTAGTACACAACACTGCTAGTACCACTAGTACACACACTACTAGTACCACTAGTACACACACTACTAGTACCAGTCTAGTACACACACTACTACTACAGCCTCCTCCAGTACGACTTGGTGACTCACACACGGTGTCTAGTAAGACCATCCTGTCTAGTAGGGTGAGTACCTCTAGTACCCATCTAGGTACCGACTAGTACACACACTACTAGTAACCACTAGTACACACACTACTACTACAGCCTGCCTCCAGTAACGACTTGGTGACTCACACCGTGTCTAGTGAGACCATCCTGTCTAGTAGAGGTGAGTACCTCTAGTACACACACTACTAGTACCACTAGTACCTCTACTAGTACCCTCTAGTACACACACTACTAGTACCTCTAGTACACACACTACTAGTACCTCTAGTACACACACATACTAGTACCTCTAGTACACACACTACTAGTACCTCTAGTACACACACTACTAGTACCTCTAGTACACACACTACTAGTACCACTAGTACACACACTACTAGTACCACTAGTACACACACTACTAGTACCTCTAGTACACACACTACTAGTACCTCTAGTACACACACTACTAGTACCTCTAGTACACACACTACTAGTACACTACTAGTACCACTAGTACACACACTACTAGTACCTCTAGTACACACACTACTAGTACCTCTAGTACACACACTACTAGTACACACACTACTAGTACACACACTACTAGTACACACACTACTACTACAATACTACTACAGCCTCCTCCAGAACGACTTGGTGACTCACACGGTGTCTAGTGAGACCATCCTGTCTAGTAGGGGTGAGTACCTCTAGTACCTCTAGTACACACACTACTAGTACCTCTAGTACCTCTAGTACACACATTACTAGTACCTCTAGTACACACACTACTAGTACCTCTAGTACACACACTACTAGTACCTCTAGTACACACACTACTACTACAGCCTCCTCCAGTGCGACTTGGTGACTCACACGGTGTCTAGTGAGACCATCCTGTCTAGTAGGGGTGAGTACTAGTACCTCTAGTACCTCTAGTACCTCTACTAGTACCTCTAGTACACACACTACTAGTACCTCTAGTACACACTCTACTACTACAGCCTCCTCCAGTACGACTTGGTGACTCACACCGTGTCTAGTGAGACCATCCTGTCTAGTAGGGGTGAGTACTAGTACCTCTAGTACCTCTAGTACACACACTACTAGTACCTCTAGTACACACACTACTAGTACCTCTAGTACACACACTACTAGTACGTCTAGTACACACACTACTAGTACCTCTAGTACACACACTACTAGTACCTCTACTAGTACACACACTACTAGTACAGCCTCCTCCAGTACGACTTGGTGACTCACACCGTGTCTAGTGAGACCATCCTGTCTAGTAGGGGTGAGTACCAGTACCTCTAGTACCTCTAGTACCTCTAGTACACACACTACTAGTACACACACTACTACTACAGCCTGCTCCAGTACGACTTGGTGACTCACAACGGTGTCTAGTGAGACCATCCTGTCTAGTAGGGGTGAGTACTAGTACCTCTAGTACCTCTAGTACACACACTACTAGTACCACTAGTACACACACTACTACTACACTACTACTACAGCCTCCTCCAGTACGACTTGGTGACTCACACGGTATCTAGTGAGACCATCCTGTCTAGTAGGGGTGAGTACCTCTAGTACCTCTAGTACCTCTAGTACACACACTACTAGTACACACACTACTACTACAGCCTGCTCCAGTACGACTTGGTGACTCACACGGTGTCTAGTGAGACCATCCTGTCTAGTAGAGGTGAGTACTAGTACCTCTAGTACCTCTAGTACACACACCACTAGTACCACTAGTACACACACTACTAGTACCTCTAGTACACACACTACTAGTAACCTCTAGTACACACACTACTACTACAGCTTGCTCCAGTACGACTTGGTGACTCACACGGTGTCTAGTGAGACCATCCTGTCTAGTAGGGGTGAGTACCTCTAGTACCTCTAGTAGTACCACTAGTACACACACTACTAGTACACTACTACTACACTACTACTACAGCCTGCTCCAGTACGACTTGGTGACTCACACGGTGTCTAGTGAGACCATCCTGTCTAGTAGGGGTGAGTACCTCTAGTACCTCTAGTGCCTCTAGTACCTCTAGTACCTCTAGTACACACACTACTACTACACTACTACTACAGCCTGCTCCAGTACGACTTGGTGACTCACACGGTGTCTAGTGAGACCATCCTGTCTAGTAGGGGTGAGTACCTCTAGTACTTCTAGTACCTCTAGTACCTCTAGTACCTCTAGTACACACACTACTACTACACTACTACTACAGCCTGCTCCAGTACGACTTGGTGACTCACACGGTGTCTAGTGAGACCATCCTGTCTAGTAGGGGTGAGTACCTCTAGTACCTCTAGTACCTCTAGTACACACATTACTAGTACCACTAGTACACACACTACTAGTACCTCTAGTACACACACTACTAGTACCTCTAGTACACACACTACTACTACACTACTACTACAGCCTGCTCCAGTACGACTTGGTGACTCACACGGTGTCTAGTGAGACCATCCTGTCTAGTAGGGGTGAGTACCTCTAGTACCTCTAGTACACACATTACTAGTACCACTAGTACACACACTACTACTACAGCCTGCTCCAGTACGACTTGGTGACTCACACGGTGTCTAGTGAGACCATCCTGTCTAGTAGGGGTGAGTACCTCTAGTACCTCTAGTACCTCTAGTACACACACCACTAGTACACACACTACTAGTACCTCTAGTACACACACTACTAGTACCTCTAGTACACACACTACTAGTACCTCTAGTACACACACTACTAGTACCTCTAGTACCTCTAGTACACACACTACTAGTACACACACTACTAGTACCTCTAGTACACACACTACTAGTACCTCTAGTACACACACTACTACTACACTACTACTACAGCCTGCTCCAGTACGACTTGGTGACTCACACGGTGTCTAGTGAGACCATCCTGTCTAGTAGAGGTGAGTACCTCTAGTACCTCTAGTACCTCTAGTACACACACTACTAGTACCTCTAGTACACACACTACTAGTACCTCTAGTACACACACTACTAGTACCTCTAGTACACACACTACTACTACACTAGTACACACACTACTAGTACCTCTAGTACACACACTACTAGTACCTCTAGTACACACACTACTAGTACCACTACTACACTACTACTAGTACCACTAGTACACACACTACTAGTACCTCTAGTACACACACTACTAGTACCACTACTACACTACTACTACAGCCTGCTCCAGTACGACTTGGTGACTCACACCGTGTCTAGTGAGACCATCCTGTCTAGTAGGGGTGAGTACCTCTAGTACCTCTAGTACCTCTAGTACACACACTACTAGTACCTCTAGTACACACACTACTAGTACCACTAGTACACACACTACTAGTACCACTAGTACACACACTACTAGTACAGCCTGCTCCAGTACGACTTGGTGACTCACACGGTGTCTAGTGAGACCATCCTGTCTAGTAGGGGTGAGTACCTCTAGTACCTCTAGTACCTCTAGTACACACACTACTAGTACCTCTAGTACACACACTACTAGTACCTCTAGTACACACACTACTACTACACTACTACTACAGCCTGCTCCAGTACGACTTGGTGACTCACACGGTGTCTAGTGAGACCATCCTGTCTAGTAGAGGTGAGTACTAGTACCTCTAGTACCTCTAGTACACACACTACTAGTACCTCTAGTACACACACCACTAGTACCACTAGTACACACACTACTAGTACCTCTAGTACACACACTACTAGTACACACACTACTACTACACTACTACTACAGCCTGCTCCAGTACGACTTGGTGACTCACACGGTGTCTAGTGAGACCATCCTGTCTAGTAGGGGTGAGTACCTCTAGTACCTCTAGTACCTCTAGTACATACACTACTAGTACACACACTACTACTACAGCCTGCTCCAGTACGACTTGGTGACTCACACGGTGTCTAGTGAGACCATCCTGTCTAGTAGGGGTGAGTACTAGTACCTCTAGTACCTCTAGTACACACACTACTAGTACACACACTACTACTACACTACTACTACAGCCTGCTCCAGTACGACTTGGTGACTCACACCGTGTCTCGTGAGACCATCCTGTCTAGTAGGGGTGAGTACCTCTAGTACCTCTAGTACACACACTACTAGTACCACTAGTACACACACTACTAGTACCACTAGTACACACACTACTAGTACCACTAGTACACACACTACTAGTACCACTAGTACACACACTACTAGTACCTCTAGTACACACACTACTAGTACCTCTAGTACACACACTACTAGTACCTCTAGTACACACACTACTAGTACCTCTAGTACACACACTACTAGTACCTCTAGTACACACACTACTACTACACTACTACTACAGCCTGCTCCAGTACGACTTGGTGACTCACACGGTGTCTAGTGAGACCATCCTGTCTAGTAGAGGTGAGTACCTCTAGTACCTCTAGTACCTCTAGTACCTCTAGTACACACACTACTAGTACCTCTAGTACACACACTACTAGTACCACTAGTACACACACTACTAGTACCACTAGTACACACACTACTAGTACCTCTAGTACACACACTACTACTACAGCCTCCTCCAGTACGACTTGGTGACTCACACGGTGTCTAGTAAGACCATCCTGTCTAGTAGGGGTGAGTACCTCTAGTACCTCTAGTACCACTAGTACACACACTACTAGTATCACTAGTACACACACTACTAGTACCTCTAGTACCTCTAGTAGTACCTCTAGTACACACACTACTACTACAGCCTGCTCCAATACGACTTGGTGACTCACACCGTGTCTAGTGAGACCATCCTGTCTAGTAGAGGTGAGTACCTCTAGTACACACACTACTAGTACCACTAGTACCTCTACTAGTACCTCTAGTACACACACTACTAGTACCTCTAGTACACACACTACTAGTACCTCTAGTACACACACTACTAGTACCTCTAGTACACACACTACTAGTACCTCTAGTACACACACTACTAGTACCTCTAGTACACACACTACTAGTACCACTAGTACACACACTACTAGTACCACTAGTACACACACTACTAGTACCTCTAGTACACACACTACTAGTACCTCTAGTACACACACTACTAGTACCTCTAGTACACACACTACTAGTACACTACTAGTACCACTAGTACACACACTACTAGTACCTCTAGTACACACACTACTAGTACCTCTAGTACACACACTACTAGTACACACACTACTAGTACACACACTACTAGTACACACACTACTACTACACTACTACTACAGCCTCCTCCAGAACGACTTGGTGACTCACACGGTGTCTAGTGAGACCATCCTGTCTAGTAGGGGTGAGTACCTCTAGTACCTCTAGTACACACACTACTAGTACCTCTAGTACCTCTAGTACACACATTACTAGTACCTCTAGTACACACACTACTAGTACCTCTAGTACACACACTACTAGTACCTCTAGTACACACACTACTACTACAGCCTCCTCCAGTGCGACTTGGTGACTCACACGGTGTCTAGTGAGACCATCCTGTCTAGTAGGGGTGAGTACTAGTACCTCTAGTACCTCTAGTACCTCTACTAGTACCTCTAGTACACACACTACTAGTACCTCTAGTACACACTCTACTACTACAGCCTCCTCCAGTACGACTTGGTGACTCACACCGTGTCTAGTGAGACCATCCTGTCTAGTAGGGGTGAGTACTAGTACCTCTAGTACCTCTAGTACACACACTACTAGTACCTCTAGTACACACACTACTAGTACCTCTAGTACACACACTACTACTACAGCCTCCTCCAGAACGACTTGGTGACTCACACGGTGTCTAGTGAGACCATCCTGTCTAGTAGGGGTGAGTACCTCTAGTACCAGTACCTCTAGTACACACACTACTAGTACCACTAGTACACACACTACTAGTACCACTAGTACACACACTACTACTACAGCCTGCTCCAGTATGACTTGGTGACTCACACCGTGTCTAGTGAGACCATCCTGTCTAGTAGGGGTGAGTACCTCTAGTACCTCTAGTACACACACTACTAGTACCACTAGTACACACACTACTACTACAGCCTGCTCCAGTATGACTTGGTGACTCACACCGTGTCTAGTGAGACCATCCTGTCTAGTAGGGGTGAGTACCTCTAGTACCTCTAGTACACACACTACTAGTACCACTAGTACACACACTACTAGTACCTCTAGTACACACACTACTAGTACCACTAGTACACACACTACTACTACAGCCTCCTCCAGTATGACTTGGTGACTCACACCGTGTCTAGTGAGACCATCCTGTCTAGTAGGGGTGAGTACCTCTAGTACCTCTAGTACCTCTAGTACACACACTACTAGTACCACTAGTACACACACTACTACTACAGCCTCCTCCAGTACGACTTGGTGACTCACACCGTGTCTAGTGAGACCATCCTGTCTAGTAGGGGTGAGTACCTCTAGTACCTCTAGTAGTACCACTAGTACACACACTACTAGTACCTCTACTAGTACACACCGTACTAGTACCACTAGTACACACACTACTAGTACCTCTAGTACACACACTACTAGTACCTCTAGTACACACACTACTAGTACCACTAGTACCAGTACCACTACTAGTACCATTAGTACACACACTACTACACTACTACTACTACACACACTACTACTACACTACTACTACACTACTACTACACACACACTACTACTACACTACTACTACTACTACACACACTACTACTACACTACTACTACACACACACCACTACTACAATACTACTATTACCACATCTACACTGCTACTACCACACACACACCACTACTACACTACTACTACCACGTCTACACTACTACTACTACACACACCACTACTACTAGTACTACCACTACTACTACCACCACTACTACACTACTACTACACTACTACTACTACACACACACCACTACTACTAGTACTACCACTACTGCTACACTACTACTACACCACTCCTACTACACTACTACTACACTACTACACTACTACTACCACACACTACTATTACACACACTACTACTACACTACTACTACACTACTACTACACTATTACTACTACACTACTACTACACTACTACTTCTACACTACTACTACACTACTACTACACTACTACTACTACACTACTACTACACTACTACTACTACTACTTCTACACTACTACTACACTACTACTACTACACTACTACTACACTACTACTACACTACTACTACACTACTACTTCTACACTACTACTACACTACTACTACTACACTACTACTACACTACTACTACTACACTACTATTACACTACTACTACTACTACACTACTACTACACTACTACTACACTACTACTACAGCCTCCTCCGACTTGGTGACTCACACGGTGTCTAGTGAGACCATCCTGTCTAGTAGGGGTGAGTACCTCTAGTACACACACTACTAGTACCACTAGTACCTCTACTAGTACCTCTAGTACACACACTACTAGTACCTCTAGTACACACACTACTAGTACCTCTAGTACACACACTACTAGTACCACTAGTACCTCTACTAGTACCTCTAGTACACACACTACTAGTACCTCTAGTACACACACTACTAGTACAGCTTCCTCAAGTACGACTTGGTGACTCACACCGTGTCTAGTGAGACCATCCTGTCTAGTAGGGATGAGTACCTCTAGTACCTCTAGTACCTCTACTAGTACCTCTAGTACACACACTACTAGTACCTCTAGTACACACACTACTAGTACCTCTAGTACACACACTACTAGTACCACTAGTACACACACTACTAGTACCTCTAGTACACACACTACTAGTACCTCTAGTACACACACTACTAGTACCTCTAGTACACACACTACTAGTACCACTAGTACACACACTACTAGTACCTCTAGTACCTCTAGTACCTCTAGTACACACACTACTACTACACTACTACTACAGCCTGCTCCAGTACGACTTGGTGACTCACACCGTGTCTAGTGAGACCATCCTGTCTAGTAGAGGTGAGTACCTCTAGTACCTCTAGTACACACACTACTAGTACACACACTACTAGTACCTCTAGTACACACACTACTACTACACTACTACTACAGCCTGCTCCAGTACGACTTGGTGACTCACACGGTGTCTAGTGAGACCATCCTGTCTAGTAGGGGTGAGTACCTCTAGTACCACTAGTACCTCTAGTAGTACCTCTAGTACACACACTACTAGTACCACTAGTACACACACTACTAGTACCTCTAGTACACACACTACTAGTACCTCTAGTACACACACTACTAGTACCTCTAGTACACACACTACTAGTACCTCTACTAGTACACACACTACTAGTACGTCTAGTACACACACTACTAGTACCTCTAGTACACACACTACTAGTACCTCTACTAGTACACACACTACTAGTACAGCCTCCTCCAGTACGACTTGGTGACTCACACCGTGTCTAGTGAGACCATCCTGTCTAGTAGGGGTGAGTACCTCTAGTACCTCTAGTACCTCTAGTACACACACTACTAGTACCACTAGTACACACACTACTAGTACCTCTAGTACACACACTACTAGTACCTCTAGTACACACACTACTAGTACCTCTAGTACCTCTAGTACACACACTACTAGTACCTCTAGTACACACACTACTAGTACCACTAGTACACACACTACTAGTACCTCTAGTACACACACTACTAGTACCTCTAGTACACACACTACTATTACCACTAGTACACACACTACTAGTACCTCTAGTACACACACTACTAGTACCTCTAATACACATACTACTAGTACCACTAGTACACACACTACTAGTACCACAAGTACACACACTACTAGTACCTCTAGTACACACACTACTAGTACCACTAGTACACACACTACTAGTACCTCTAGTACACACACTACTAGTACCTCTAGTACACACACTACTAGTACCACTAGTACACACACTACTAGTACCTCTAGTACACACACTACTAGTACCTGTAGTACACACACTACTACTACACTACTACTACACTACTACTACAGCCTCCTCCAGTACGACTTGGTGACTCACACGGTGTCTAGTGAGACCATCCTGTCTAGTAGGGGTGAGTACTAGTACCTCTAGTACCTCTAGTACACACACTACTAGTACCACTAGTACACACACTACTACTACACACACTACTACTACACTACTACTACAGCCTCCTCCAGTACGACTTGGTGACTCACAGCGTGTCTAGTGAGACCATCCTGTCTAGTAGGGGTGAGTACCTCTAGTACCTCTAGTACACACACTACTAGTACCACTAGTACACACACTACTAGTACCACTAGTACACACACTACTATTACACTACTACTACACTACTACTACTATACTACTACTACACTACTACTACTACACTGCTACTACACTACTACTACACTACTACTACACTACTACTACTATACTACTACACTACTACTACTATACTACTACTACACTACTACTACCACCACTACTACACTACTACTACACTACTACTACACACACTACTACTACACTACTACCACACACACACCACTACTAGTACCACTAGTACACACACTACTCCTAGTACTACCACTACTACTACACTACTACTACTACACCACTCCTACTACTACCACTACTACTAACACAGACAAAGATTCCCCGTGTAGCCTGTCACAGACTGCTGGGGCAAGTGCTGTCAGCGAGCCCCAAAGCCTCGCAAATACCTCCTGTGACGTCATCCCCCTCCCCCCTCCCCCCTCCCCTGCGTCCCTCCCCCCACTCTCCCCCCCCCCCACTATCACCCCTCCCTCTCTCCCCCTTCCTCTCACCCCCCCTTCCCCCTCCCTCCCCCCACTCCCTCCCCTCCATCCCTCCCCCCACTCTCCCCCCCCACTATCACATCCCCCCCTCTCCCCCTTCCCCCTCCCCCTCTCTCCCTCCCCCCCTCTCCCTCCCCCCTCTCCCTCCCCCCCTCTCCCCCCCACTCCCTCCCCCACTCTCCCCCCCCCTCTCCCTCCCCCCACTCCCTCCCCTCCATCCTTCCCCCCACTCTCCCCCCACTCTCCCCCCCCTCTCTCCCCCCTGCCCCCCCCTCTCCCTCCCCCCCTCTCCCTCCCCCCCTCTCCCTCCCCCCCCTCTCTCCCCCCTCCCCGCCCCTCTCCCTCCCCCACTCTCCCCCCCCTCTCTCCCCCCTCCCCCCCCCCTCTCCCCCACTCTCCCTCCCCCCCCTCTCCCTCTCTCCCCCCCCTCCCCCCCCCTCCCCCCCCCCCCGAGTCCCTGTCCCACCAGGTGAGTACGTGGTGATGACGGTGAACTTCCTCCTGCGCCGCAAGATGGGCTACTTCATGATCCAGACTTACATCCCCTGCATCATGACTGTGATGCTCTCACAGGTCTCCTTCTGGCTCAACAAGGAGAGCGTGCCAGCACGCACAGTCTTCGGTGAGTGGTACACACAGGTACACACACAGGTACACACAGGTACACACAGGTACACACACAGGTACACACACAGGTACACACAGGTACACACAGGTACACACACACAGGTACACACACACACAGTGACACACACACACAGTGACACACACACACACAGGTACACACACACACAGTGACACACACACACAGTGACACACACACACACAGGTACACACACACACAGTGACACACACAGGTACACACAGGTACACACACAGTGACACACACACACACAGGTACACACACACACAGTGACACACACACACAGTGACACACACACACACAGGTACACACACACACAGTGACACACACAGATACACACAGGTACACACAGGCACACACACAGGTTCACACACACACAGGTACACACACAGGTACACAGGTACACACACAGGTACACAGGTACACACACAGGTACACACAGGTACACACACACAGGTACACACAGGTACACACACAGGTACACACAGGTACACACACAGTGACACACACACACACAGGTACACACACACACAGTGACACACACACACAGTGACACACACACACACAGGTACACACACACACAGTGACACACACAGATACACACAGGTACACACAGGCACACACACAGGTTCACACACACACAGGTACACACACAGGTACACAGGTACACACACAGGTACACAGGTACACACACAGGTACACACAGGTACACACACACAGGTACACACAGGTACACACACAGGTACACACAGGTACACACACAGGTACACACAGGTACACACACAGGTACACACACACACAGGTACACACACACAGGTACACACAGGTACACACACATACAGGTACACACAGGCACACACAGTGACACACACACAGGTACACACACAGGTACACACAGGTACACACATAGGTACACACAAACACAGGTACACAGGTACACAGGTACACACACACAGGTACACAGGTACACACACACACACAGGTACACACACAGGTACACAGGTACACACACAGGTACACACACACACAGGTACACACACAGGTACACACACAGGTACACACAGGTACACACATACACACACACAGGTACACACACACACAGGTACACACACACACACAGGTATACACACAGGTACACACACAGGTACACACAGGTACACACATACACACACACAGGTACACACAGGTACATACACACACACAGTGACACACACACAGGTACACACACAGGTACACACACACACAGGTACACACACACACACAGGTACACACACAACAACAACAACAACCGCCATTCGCCACTAAGTGGCGGTGACGTCACCACGACGCTTGTGCCAGGCTATGTGCACCCTGAGGCCACGTGGAGTGTCGAACGCCCGCTGGCAGGAGGTCACGGGGCAGACCCAGGTGCCACGGGTCGACTGACTGAGATGACTGGCTGATGCACCACCTGTGCCCCCTACTGTGCCAACCTGCTGTGCTTTAGCCACCCGGCGCTCCGCTCGTTGTTGTGAGCGTCGCTCCTCCGCCCTCCGTTGTTGTTGGAGGGCGACTGCCTCCGACTGCCCAGTAGCATCCTTCACGAGCCTCCTCCACAGAGGTCGATCTTGACACCGCTGGTACCAGTCATCGGCAAGTCCACTCAGCTCCACGTCCTCCTGTACCACATCACTCCATCTCTTCTCTAGCCCGTGCCGCGCCCGTTTAGCGCCCCTCGATCCGGCCGAACAAAAGCTGTTTCGGCATGCGGTGGCTGGACATGCGGTCTACATGACCCAGCCATCGCATGCCGAAACAGCTTTTGTTCGGCCGTGGAGTGTCGACCGTGGCCGAGAAGACCTGAGGCTTAGCGTTGCGATCGAAACGTCGTCAGCCATTTCATTTTATTTCCATGATTTCTACGTGACTTAACCAAAGAGTAATTCCTGCAGTTACGACAGCGCCTAATCAAGTTCGAACCACCTTCAACGGCAAGGTACGAATTCTGTTGTCTTCGCGTTTCTCTGCTGGGTGTGTCCACCTTAGTGTCTTGAGTTGGATCTGTGTCGCTGTGTTGTCTCTGCCTGACAAACTGTGTGCCTGATAACTTGTATCGTACTCTTTGGTTCTATTGGGTAAAGTCACGTAGGTAAAAAAATAAAATAACAAAAAATCACGACGTTTCGGCCACAACACAAGCGGCCTTCATCGGGTGAAGGGAACGAGACTGTCTGGAGGACAGCGCTGGAGTGGAAGAAGCCACGCTTAGATCGCGACCTTTAAGCTGTGTGAGAAGAAACAACGCGCCTTGACAAAGGAATTAGCATAGAATTTAGCATTGAAATGGCTCATTGAAATAGCTAAGTTAAAGTATACACATCCGCAGAGGCACCCCTTGACAAAGGAATTAGCATATAATTTAGCATTGAAATGGCTCATTGAAATAGCTAAGT
This sequence comes from Petromyzon marinus, assembly GCF_010993605.1. Taxonomy (NCBI): domain Eukaryota; kingdom Metazoa; phylum Chordata; class Hyperoartia; order Petromyzontiformes; family Petromyzontidae; genus Petromyzon; species Petromyzon marinus. The sequence goes on along the minus strand of NW_022638175.1, from coordinate 556,528 downwards.
TAAAGTATACACATCCGCAGAGGCACCCCTTGACAAAGGAATTAGCATAGAATTTAGCATTGAAATGGCTCATTGAAATAGCTAAGTTAAAGTATACACATCCGCAGAGGCACCCCTTGACAAAGGAATTAGCATAGAATTTAGCATTGAAATGGCTCATTGAAATAGCTAAGTTAAAGTATACACATCCGCAGAGGCACCCCTTGACAAAGGAATTAGCATATAATTTAGCATTGAAATGGCTCATTGAAATAGCTAAGTTAAAGTATACACATCCGCAGAGGCACCCCTTGACAAAGGAATTAGCATCGAATTTAGCATTGAAATAGCTGAGTGATTAGCTTGTAACTGGTCACAGTAATAGCTATGTTAAAGTCAGAGCATACACATTCACCGAGGCACCTAGTACTCATCAAACAGGAGAATTTAGCGAAACACAACCACGCTCAGACCGCGGACCATTAAACTGTGTGCGAGCAAACAAGGTGTCCTGACAAATAAATTAGCATAAAAATGAGCATTTGATTGGCCGATTTTAGAAAAGAGGTGGTGTACGTGCCGGTGGACTTGCCGTTTGGCGCGGGGGGGGGGGGGGGGGGGGGGGGGGGGGGGGGGGGGGGGGGGGGCGGGGGGGAGGGGGAGTTTACCTATTGATGGTGTGAAAAGGGAATTTATAAGAGCTTGCGAAAGTTTGGGGTACCACTACTTGAAAAGTTGTATCGTGCAAACTTGCATCCCATTGTCTGTGAGCCTTGGCCCTCCTACATCGCTGGCCTTCTTAAAGCCTCGGGACAGATTTACTTTACCGCTTAACTGTGCGCGTGTCTGCCCCCCGCAAAGGCCTCTCTACGGTAAGTATTCTGTCACTATCTTAAATTTCACGCTTAACTCACAATTTGGCGATCTTTGAAACGGCGTATTCGACCAAACCATGCGTTGATTGTGTTTTAACCGACCGTGTGTGTTGCTTTATATAGTTTCCAAATTTTGCTAAACCCTTCTAGATTTAAAAGCTTTCGTGACTGCTAGGATCCATACTCTTTGGTTCTATTGGGTAAAGTCACATAGGTGAAAATAAAATAACAAAAAATCACGACGTTTCGGCCACAACACAAGCGGCCTTCATCAGGTGAAGGGACGAGACTGTCCTCCAGACAGTCTCCAGACAGTCTCATCCCTTCACCTGATGAAGGCCGCTTGTGTTGTGGCTGAAACGTCGTGATTTTTTGTTATTTTATTTTCACCTACGTGACTTTACCCAATAGAACCTAAGAGTTTGCTAATCCCTGTTTGATTTAGTGTGATGTTCCGTCTCTCTGTGTCCCCTGATATATCTGTGTTAATTCCCCCTACTTAAGGTCTGTATATATATATCTGCGGTTGTGTGTTTCCTCTGCCTGATGATGATTGCTTGTGTTGCGATCGAAACGTCGTATACTATTATATAATTTTATTTTATTTTTATTATTTCTACGTGACTTTACCGAAGAGTATGACCCAGCCAACGCAGCCTTGCCTGCCGGAGGAGCTCACCGATGGGACCCTGCCCAGATCTTTCAAAGATTTGTGAGCTCCTCACACAATCCAGCCTGCTGGTTAAACCCAGGATGGATCGTAGGCAGGACAGCCTAAATGTTTCTAACCGGCGAAGATGCTCCATTTAGGGGGTCCACGTTTCGCAAGCGTAGAGAAGGGAGGGAATGACCGTGGCCGAGAAGCCCTGAAGCTTAGTGCGGAGCGACAGACCAGGTAGCTTCCACACAGCGTTACGCAACCGATGAAAAATTATTTCCGCTCGACTGATTCACAGTGAGACCTCTGCTGTTAAACTGGAGCCAGTCATAAGCACACTGCCCAGGTACGGGAAACTCTCCACTCTCTCCACAACTGCCCCATCACCGATTGGGAGTTGTGGGGGTGGAGTGTCCGATGGTTCAAAATACCCAGGCAGGTGCTTAGTTTTGGTGGGGCTGATGGTAAGGCCCCATCTCTTAGTTGCACGCTCCAGTCTCAGCAGCAGCATCTCCAACTCCTCCTCTGAATGAGCAGCTATTACCAAATCATCTGCATACATAACGTGGTTGAGCAATAGGGAGCCATCCCTTGACCGCACCCGGGCATCGATCAGCCTCCCATAATATCTGTACCAAATGGAGATTCCCCCGGTAAAGCTATTGAAGGCTTAACGAACTACGTGGTCAAAATAGATGTTAAATAATGTGGTAGCCAGAGGACATCCCTGTCGCACCCGAAGGTGTACAGGGAATGGCTCTCACTCCGGGCCACGTAGTTTTACCCGGGCCCGCTCACCATCATGAAGGTCCTTAATGATCGTGAGCAGAGGGTCAGGGACTCCAAAAGCACGAAGAACAACCCAGAGCCCAGGCCTACTGATGGTATCATAGGCCTTGACCAGGTCAATAAAGCAGAGATGTAGGTCTTGTTGGAATTCCCTACACCTCTGCTGTAGCAGACGGACAGAAAATATGGCATCTGTGCAGGACCGCCCTTTCCTGAAACCGCATTGGGGCTCCACAAACCTCTCTTCAGCGTGCCTGGCAAGGCGATGTTGAATAATCCTTGCCAGGACCTTTCCCGGCACACTGAGGAGTGAGATGCCCCTGTAGTTGTTACAGTCTGTGCGGTCCCCCTTCTTAAACAGAGGGACCACCAGGGCATCCTTCCAATCCTGCGGAACCCGTCCAGTGGCCCAGACTGTTGTTAAGATGTCATATAGGGCAGTCTGTGCACAAACGCCACCCTCCCTCAGCATTTCGCCTGGGAGATCATCTCTACCCGGTGCCTTTCATGGTCTCAGACTCCTGATCGCCTTCAGTACTTCCTCAACAGATGGCACCTCAGCCAGCCACTCACAGGGTGTGACTTCTTCCAATATTTGAGGCACCACAGCCTCAGCAGGGTCATCCCCACTTTGTGCCACGATGTTTTCCTGGCTGATGGGTTTCCCTTCCCCCAGGACCTCACAGAAATGCTCAGCAAATCTGCAAACCTGTTCCTGGGGGTCGGAGATTGGATCACCGGTTTTTCCCCTAATGATGGTAATAGGTGTGGCACTGCAGGTTACTTTTTTTTCATGGAGTTAAATAGAGATCTGTGATCGCGGGCCACTGAGGCAGACTCCATCTCCTCAGCAAGCCGCGACCACCACCCATCCTGTGCCTCACGGCTCTCCGAATCTCTGAGTGAAGGCTGCAGTAAGCCTCCTCATTCTCTGACGTGGGATTCTGTAGCCGATGACAGTGGGCCAGTCGATTTTTCTCAACCATCCTGAGCACCTCCTCTGTCAGCCAGGGTCTCTGGGGAGGTCTGGACCGCGTACCCAAAGCAGCCATTGCAACTGCATGAGTCACAGTCCTAAACCTCGCCCATTTACCCTCGACATCAGGAGGAGTGGGGGACAATGCCAACCCCAGCCGCAAGCGATGACAACTTTCATCAGCTAACTAAGACCAGGCCACTTTAGGTTGGAATATGGGGTCCTGGGTGTACACCCACCACCGGAGTGGAAGAATGGCAGGCGCATCTTACAGATGACTAGTCGATGGTCAGAGGGCAGATCAGCTCCACGGTAGGTCCTGGTGTCAAGGACATGGGCTCGCATCCGCTGGTCCATCAATATTTAGTCCAGCAGATGTTCTTGCTTGGACCCGGCATGCATCCATGATGTTGTGTGGATGCGCCGATGCCGAAACAGCGTGTTGGTAATTACAAGCCCATGGGCTGCACAAAAATCTAGCAGCCCCCTACCGTTGTTACTGAGCTGATCTGGCCTATTCCCTCCAATCACTCCAGACCAGGTGCCAGCATCATGACCAACTCGGGCATTGAAGTCACCCAACAAGATGACTCTATCCCGAGGGGCCACTTTAGCCAGCACCTGTGACAGGAGGTCATAGAAGACATCTGACTCATTGGTTTTGCCTGCATCCCTCCACGGATGTTCATCTTCGGTGGGGGCATAAGTAACCACGACCACCACTCCTCACCTCTGGTTGATGGGAAAGCGAGCCCAAAGTAGCGTGGGGCTTACAGCTTCCCACACCTCACCGCCACGCTCCCACGCCCCCTTCATTCTTTTGTTCAAAAGAAGAGCCACTCCCTGTTGTTTGGCAGTCTGCTGCCCCGAGTAGAGGACTGTCCACCCCTCATGGTGGCAGGAGCCAGAGCCGGTCCACCGGACCTCCTGAATGCCACAGAGATCCAGGCGGTACCGGTCCAGCTCCCGACAAAGGAGTGGCAGCCTCTCCTCCGCAGTGAGCGTTCGAACATTCCACGTGGCCACACAAAGTGGCTTTTCGTTGTTTCTGGAGAAGCCCCGAGGGTAGAGATTCAATCTCCTGGCTCCGCCAATTGGGGTTTGGCCAGGAGACGTCATGGACGCCTGGCCCCCCGGGGCCTCCGGCACAAGCTTATTAATTAAATGTTGTGGTAGTTTCGTGGTAATTTTTTAAGATGGAGGGGTAACCAGCCCCTCGCACCCGTCCAGAGCCCCCGTTTAGTCACTGTGGTGGTCACAGACGCCATGAGGGGAGAGGGCCAATCGGAATTGGCCCTCTCCCCCACAGCATTGTCCACGCTAGAGTTGCCCGTCCAACACCGCAAGGAGGTAGGGGCTTGTTTTGCCGCACACACAGGTACACACACACAGGTACACACACAGGTACACACACACAGGTACACACACAGGTACACACACACAAGTACACACACACAGGTACACACACACACAGGTACACACACACACAGGTACACACACAGGTACACACACACACACACAGGTGCACACACACACAGGTACACACACAGGTACACACACACAGGTACACACACACACAGGTACACACACACAGGTACACTCACACAGGTACACACATACAGGTACACACACACAGGTACACACACACACACAGGTACACACACACAGGTACACTCACACAGTTACACACACACACACACACAGGTACACACACACACAGGTACACACTCATACATTGTACCGTGTCTACACACCTGTTAGGAACCCCTGCAGGTATCACCACGGTGCTCCACGTCTCTCCCCTCCACCCCCTCCACCCCCACCCCCCAGGCATCACCACGGTGCTCACGATGACCACGCTGAGCATCAGCGCCCGTGGCTCCCTCCCCAAGGTCTCCTATGCCACGGCCATGGACTGGTTTGTCGCCGTCTGCTTCGCGTTCGTCTTCTCCACGCTTGTCGAGTTCGCCGCCGTCAATTACTTCTCTCACCGGGACGACGACGACGACGACGATGACGACGCCGACGATGACGCCGACGCCGCAGCCGCAGCCGCAGCCGCAGCCGCAGCCGCAGCCGCCGGCTACCGAAGGCGCTCGCGTGGAGGCTACGGTCGGCGCGGACGCCCCGGGCCGAGGCTCGTCGGCGTCGGGGCGGTGGTGGGCGGAGGAGGCGGAGGAGGTGGAGGAGGAGGCGGAGGAGGAGGAGGAGGCGGTGGAGGAGGCGGAGGCGGAGGAGGAGGCGGAGGAGGCGGCGGAGGCGGAGGAGGAGGCGGAGGAGGAGGAGGACCGGCGCATCGCCCGCCGGCGTCGTGCGTCCGCTCGTCGCCCCCCCGCCGACACGCCCGGCCCCGGCACAGGAACGTGGAAGGCGGCGGCGTCGGCGGCGATGAAGACGGCAGGAGCCTCGTGTACAGGGTGAGCCTAGCGGCGGGTTGCCCCCACAGCCGCCGGGGCCTCCGCAGGCGGAGCGGAAAGCCGGTTTGTCTCTCGTGTCGCCCCGGCGAATGCCGAATCGCGTTTACCGTTAGCCCCCGGGAAAATTCGTTTAGCGGGGGGCTCGCGGGTAACGGTGGGTACCTGTAGCCCCCCACCGGGGGGGGGGGGGGGTGGGGGGCCTTAGGATATCTTGACCCGGCCCCTGGCCCTAACCGCACGCGGGCGAGAGAGAGGTGGGAGGGGAGGGGCGGCTGGTGGCTGTCGAGACGCACTCCTGGATCCTCTCGGCACCGGGGGGGGCTGGTCACAGCGGTGGGGGACCGGCTCTGGCTCAGGGTCACAGTGAGAGAGAGAGGGGGGGTGGTGAACAGCCCCCTAATCGGGGGGGGTAAAAGAGACTCCCACACACCGGTGAACGCCCCTTGTTCCTGTCGAAGTGAAAGAGAGAGGGGGGGTGAGCAGCCCCCTAATCGGGGGGGTAAAAGAGACTCCCACACAACGGTGAGTGCCTCTTGTCCCTGTCACAGTGAGAGAGAGAGAGGGGGGGTGAACAGCCCCCTAATTGGGGGGGTAAAAGAGACTCCCACACAACGGTGAACGCCTCTTGTTCTGAGCAAAAAGAATGAAGGGGACGTGGGAGAATGGCGGTGAGGTGTGGGAAGCTGTAAGCCCCAGGCTGCTGTGGGCTGGCCTCCCCATCAACCAGAGGCGAGGAATGGTGGTGGTGGTGGTGGTTACTTATGCTCCCACCGGAAATGAACATCAGCGGAGGAATGCCGGCAAGACCGATGAATCAGATGCCCTCATTGACCTCCTGGCACAGATACTAGTTCAAGTGGGACCTCGGGATAGAGTCATTCTGTTGAGTGACTTTAATGCCTGAGTGAGTCATGCCGCTGGCGACTGGGCCAGAGCGATTGGAAGGCATTGGCCGGGTTAGCTCGGTAACAGAGGCAGGACGAGGCCGCTAGACTTCTGGGCTTGCTGAGGCTGCGGTGCCTCAAATATTGGAAGAAGTCACTCCCTGTGAGTGGCTGGCTGAGGTGCCATCTGTTGAGGAAGTACTGAAGGCGATCCGGAGTCTGAGACCAGGAAAGGCAGCGGGCAGAGATGATCTCCCAAGCGAAATGCTGAGGGAGGGTGGCGTTTGTGCACAGACTGCCCTATATGACATCATAACAACGGTCTGGACCGCTGGACGGGTTCCACAGGATTGGAAGGATGCCCTGGTGGTCCCCCTCTTTAAGAAGGGGGACCGCACAGACTGTAACAACTACAGGGGCATCTCACTCCTCAGTGTGCCGGGTAAGGTCCTGGCAAGGATTATTCAACATCGCCTTGCCAGGCACGCTGAGGAGAGGCTTGCGGAGCCCCAATGCGGTTTCAGGAAAGGGCGGTCCTGCACAGACGCCATATTTTCTGTCCGTCTGCTACAGCAGAGGTCTAGGAAATTGCAACAGGCCCAACATCTCTGCTTTACTGACCTGGTCAAGGCCTATGATACCATCAGTAGGCCTTGGTTCTCTTCATGATGGTGAGCAGGCTCAGGTAAAACTACGTGGGCCGGGAGTCAGAGCCATTCCCTGTACACCTTGTGGTGCAACAGGGATGTCCTCTGGCTCCCACATTACTTAACATCTACTTCGACCACGTAGTTCGTGAAGCTTTTAACGCTGTGTGGAAGCTACCCGGTCTGTCGCTCCACATGACGCTGTGGATCTTCTCGGCCACGGTCATGCCCTCCCTTCAATAGAACATCTTCACCAGGTTGAGAATATTCAGGCTGGCCTGCCAACGATCCATCCTGGGTTTAACCAGCAGGCTGGATTGTGTGAGAAGCTCACAAATCCACGAAAGATCTGGACACAGTCCCATCGGTGAGCTCCTCCGGCATGTAGTCCACATGCCCAGCCCAAACCGATTATGTTCGATCCAATAGAGGAGGGTAAACCGACTTGGCATGGCCTCGAGAAAAGATGGAATGGAGCTGAGTGGACTTTCCGATGACCGGTACCAGCGGTGTCAAGATCGGCCTCTGTGGAGGAGGCTCGTGAAGGACGCTGCTGGGCAGTTGGAGGCAGTCGCCCTTCAACAACAACGGAGGGCGGAGGAGCGACGCTCACAACAACGAGCGGAGCGCCGGGTGGCTAAAGCACAGCGGGTTGGCACAGTAGGGGGCACAGGTGGTGCATCAGCCAGTCATCTCAGTCAGTCGACCCGTGGCACCTGCTGGGTCTGCCCCGTGACCTCCTGCCAGCGGGCGTTCGAAACTTCACGTGGCCTCAACGTGCAACATGGCCTGGCACAAGCGTCGTGGTGACGGTGGTGGTGATGGTGGTGGTGATGGTATTGATGGTGGTGGTGGTGGTGATGGTGGTGGTGGTGATGATGCTTCTCTCTCTCCCTCCCTCCTCCATCCCCGCCTCTCTCCCCACCTCTCCCCCACCCCCCCCAGGACTGCATCTCCCACCGGCGCGTCAGCTCCCTCCGGGCCCCCCACTCCCAGCCCCTGGCCCTCTCCTCGCCCCCGCCGGGCGAGGAGTCACGGACGCTCCCTCGCTGCTCCACGCAGCTCCGGCGGCAGCAGCAGCAGCAGCAGCAGCGGCAGCAGCAGCCGACGGCGATGATGGAGCCGACGGAGCCTCCGACTCCTCCACCGCAGCGCCACCACCAGCATCAGTCGCTCCACGCCTACTCTCAGCAGCAGCAGCAGCAGCACCTCCAACAACAACACCAACAACACCACCACCACCAGCACCACCTCCTCCTGTCCCAACCGGAGCTGCTGGCGGCGGTGAACCTCGCCTCGGATCAGTCGCTCGTGGGCCGACACCGCGACATGCTTGCGGGCGGGATGGGAGGCGGAGGGCTTGCCCACGGCCACCACCACCACCAGCACCACCACGACCACCACCAGCACGACCACCACCACCAGCACCACCAACAACAACAACAATCGCACGCTGCCGGACACGCTCCGTTCCACCACGCGGCCGCGAATTCCGCTTCGTCGCTACTCTTGCCCGTCGCCGCTTCAGAGGAGGAGGAGGAGGAGGATGCTGATGCGGAGGAGGACGCGGAGCTGCTACTGCTGCGGCAGAGTCATCATCATCAGCGGCAGCGGCAGCAGCAGCAGCAGCAGCAGCGACGGAGGCTGCAGCTGCAGCGGCAGCGGCAGGAGGTGCAGGATGAGGAGGAGGGGAAGTCGGGCACGAGCAAGATCGACAAGTACGCTCGCATTGTGTTCCCCGTCACATTCGGGGTGTTCAACATGGTCTACTGGATGGTCTACCTCTCGAAGAACAGGCACGGGCCGCCCAGAGACTCCCTCTGAGACCCGGGGGGCGGGGGGGGTGATGGGGAGAGAGGTGAGGGGGCAGAGATGGGGGGGGGGAGAGATGGGGGGTGATGGGGAGATGGAGAGAGATGGAGAGAGAGATGGGGAGATGGGGAGAGATGGAGAGAGATGGAGAGAGAGAGATGGAGAGAGATGGGGAGAGATGGAGAGAGATGGAGAGAGATGGAGAGAGATGGAGAGAGATGGAGATAGATGGAGATTGGGAGATGGGGAGAGAGAGATGGAGAGATGGGGGGTGATGGGGAGAGATGGAGAGAGATGGAGAGAGATGGAGAGAGAGATGGGGAGAGAGATGGGGAGAGATGGAGAGAGATGGAGAGAGATATGGAGAGAGAGATGGGGATAGAGATGGAGAGAGATGGAGAGAGAGATGGAGAGAGAGATGGAGAGAGAGATGGAGAGAGAGATGGAGAGAGATGGAGAGAGATGGAGAGAGATGGAGAGAGAGAGATGGAGAGAGAGATGGGGAGAGAGATGGAGAGAGATGGAGAGAGATGGAGAGAGATGGAGAGAGAGATGGGGAGAGAGATGGGGAGAGAGAGAGATGGAGAGAGATGGAGAGAGATGGAGAGAGATGGAGAGAGATGGGGAGATGGGGAGAGAGATGGAGATATGGAGAGAGATGGAGAGAGATGGAGAGAGATGGGGAGATGGGGAGAGAGATGGAGAGATGAAGAGAGATGGAGATGGAGAGAGAGATGGAGAGAGATGGAGAGAGAGATGGGGAGATGGGGAGAGAGATGGAGAGATGAAGAGAGATGGAGATGGAGAGAGATGGGGAGAGAGATGGAGAGAGAGAGATGAGAGAGAGACGGAGAGAGAGATGGGGAGATGGGGAGAGATGGGGAGAGAGATGGGGAGAGAGATGGAGAGAGAGATGAGAGAGAGACGGAGAGAGAGAGAGATGGAGAGATGGGGAGAGATGGGGAGAGATGGAGAGAGATGGAGAGAGATGGGGAGAGATGGAGAGAGATGGAGAGAGATGGAGAGAGATGGAGAAAGATGGAGAGAGAGATGAAGAAAGAGATAGGGAGAGAGATAGAGAGAGATGGGGAGAGAGATGGGGAGAGAGATGGAGAGAGATTGAGAGAGGTAGAGAGATGGAGAGAGAGAGAGAGATGGAGAGAGAGAGAGAGATGGAGAGAGAGATGGAGAGATGGAGAGAGAGAGAGATGGGGAGAGAGATGAAGAGACAGAGAGATGGCGGGATGGAGAGATGGAGAGAGAGAGATGGTGAGAGACTTTTAGACTTTTTAAAACAACTTTGTTGCTCCAGTAGCAAAAAAAAAATTTGCTCTGGGGCATTTTTTCCGAGCACGGATACAAACAAACTCCCCTCAGCTTTACAGCGCACTGCACGGGAGGGGACGAGCCCACTACCCTCTCAGGCCAACATCCGCAAGCAAAACAAACGCCCTCCGGTCTGTGGCGGGGGGCATCGCGCGCTTGACCCAAGACGCTAAACGGGGGGGGGGGGGGGGCGACGAAGGGAAAATTAAAAAAAAAACAAACACGGATCCACACGCCGGGGCAGGAGGCGCGCCGGGCGCGAAAACAAAAACTAAAAAACTAAAACCCGCGCCTCAGCTTGGAGCGGAGCGCGGAACAAACGCGGGTCCCAGGAAAAGCCGGGCCGCGGCGTCCGCGCGGAAGGCGCCCGGAAAAAGCAGCCAGCTCGTCCGTCCGTCCGCTCGTCCGCTCGTCCGTCCGTCCGCTCGTCCGTCCGTCCGCTCGTCCGTCCGTCCGCTCGTCCGTCCGTCCGTCCGCGTCCACGGCGGTGGGCGTGGCACACGGACTCCCGGGTGGAGGGAGGCCTGGCTGGGCCTGGGCCCCGAGGCCCCCGTGCACCGTCCAGCTGCCGGAGGGAGGCCGGAGTCGCCCCCCCCCCCCCCCCCCCCCACAGGAAGCCGGTACATCGTGGGGGGGAGCGGCCGCGTGGCAGCTCCAACATCGGCGCCGGTGTAGCGGCCGCCACTGGAGGAGGTCCCCGCGGTGTTTGGCGATGGGGGGGGGTGGGGGTGGGAGGGAGGGGGGGGAGGGGGGAGGGGTTCCGACCTGGGGTGCCTCCAGCCGCGACCGCCGCCCGCAGCAACCTCTCCCCGGCCCGGGGTGCCGCTCGTCGTTCCGCACCGAGTCCCTCCCCCCCCCCCCCCCCCCCGCCGCCGCCGAGGTGAGGAGGAGGCGGTGGAGGCGCCGCCGCCGCCGCCGCCGCCGCCGCCGCCTCCCGGACCCCCGCGAGGCGGCCGTTGTGAAGGGTCGGGAATCCTGGCGGAGTCGTCCGCCGGTCCCTGGCCGCCCTCCGCCCACCGGCGGGCCCAGGGCCCACCGGCCTCGGCCGGGGGGACGCCGGGCCGCTGATCTACTTTCGGCGCCCTCGACAAGCCCGCCCGTACTGTAGGAGCCGCGCCCGCGGGCCTGAAGGCCGGCCCGAACCCCCTAGCGAGGCGAGCGGCCTCCTTCCAGCTTAGCCGCGGCCCACACGGTCGAAGGGCCCCCGTCGCTTCCCCGGCCGAGGCAAAGCGAGGAGGCCCAGGTCCGTGCCCGTCCCATCCCCGCCAGGGAGACCGCGGCCGTGCGAGGCGCCGGTCGGGGACCTCGGTGAGCTTGCCCGGGGCCCGGCACCGCCCGGCACCGCCCGGCACCGCCCGGCACCGCCCGGCACCGCCCGGCACCGCCCGGCACCGCCCGGCACCGCCCGGCGCGTCTTGGGGCGGTTTTTGGGCCGAAGACCTCGCACAGAGGAGGGCCGCCGAGGCCGCCCAGCTCGCGACCCGAGGGGCCGATCTCCCTTCGTGGGTGGCGGCCGGTGGCGGCGCCGCTTGTCCCAGCTCCGCCTCCAGTAGCAGCGGCTCGTCCCCGCGGACGCGCCGGGGCCTCGTCGTCCCTGGCAGGGCGGAGAGGGCCCCGCGGCCGCGGCTCCGTGCGCTCCCGCCACCCCGAAGGTCCCCTTTGGGGGAGGCCCGGGTCCACGAGCGGCCGAGCGGCGAGCTTCCGGCAGGTCCCCCCCCCACCCACCCTGGGAACGGGGGGCCGCAACGGGGGGCCGCAACGGGGGGCCGCAACGGGGGGCCGCAACGGGGGGCCGCAACGGGGGGCCGCAACGGGGGGCCGCGTGGCCATCGGAGAAGGCGGTCGGGACGACGTCGTGGTCGGCGAGCAGGTGGACGTTAGCGGCGTCCACGGGAAACCCCGTGTTACACCACGTGTTACACCACGTGTTACACCACGTGTTACACCACGTGTTACACCACGTGTTACACCACGTGGTGTAACACGTGGTGTAACACCGCGTGTTACACCGCGTGCTACACGCGGTGTTACACCACGTGTTACACCACGTGTTACACCACGTGTTACACCACGTGGTGTAACACGTGTTATACCACGTGGTGTAACACGTGTTACACCACGTGTTACACCAGGTGTTACACCACGTGTTAAACTGACACCACGTGTTACACCAGGTGTTACACCACGTGCTACACCACGTGTTAAACTGACACCACGTGTTACACCACGTGTTAAACTGACACCACGTGTTACACCAGGTGTTACACCACGTGCTACACCACGTGTTAAACTGACACCACGTGTTACACCACGTGTTAAACTGACACCACGTGTTAAACTGACATCACGTGTTAAACTGACACCACGTGTTAAACTGACACCACGTGTTACACCACGTGTCAAACTGACACCACGGCCTACTCGGTGGGTCGGGCTTAACGCCCCGGAGGGTCTCGGTGAGCAAGAGAAAAGAAAATGAAAAATAATTGTAAGTGGGGAAGGAGAAAGTCGGGGAATGGGGAAGGAGTCGATGTTGGCGTTCTTTGAAGCGCCTCTCTCTCTCTCTCTCCCTGGCACGGTGTGGGTGGTGGTAAAGGCCAGGCCCTACCATCACGCCAGGGTTACCGGCACGGGAGCTCCACCCGAACGCAGCCTCCTCCGAGCACGCTCAGAAAGAGAGATGGGGAGAGAGATGGGGAGAGAAATGGAGAGAGGGAGAGAGAGATGGGGTGATGCGGAGAGATGGGGAGATGGGGAGAGAGAGATGGGAAGATGGAGAGAGAGATGGAGAGAGATGGGGAGAGATGGGGAGAGATGGGGTGATGGAGAGAGATGGGGAGAGAGAGATGGGGAGAGAGAGATGGGGAGATGGAGAGAGATGGGGAGAGAGAGATGGGGAGAGAGAGATGGGGTGATGGAGAGAGATGGGGAGAGAGAGATGGGGAGAGAGAGATGGGGAGATGGAGAGAGATGGAGAGAGATGGGGATGTTGGCGTTCTTTGAAGCGCCTCTCTCTCTCTCTGGCTCGGTGTGGGTGGTGGTAAAGGCCAGGCCCTACCATCACGCCAGGGCTACCGGCACGGGAGCTCCACCTGAACGCAGCCTCCTCCGAGCACGCTCAGAGAGAGAGATGGGGGAGAGAGATGGGGAGAGAGATGGAGAGAGATGGGGAGAGAGATGAAGAGATGGGGAGAGATGGGGAGAGATGGGGAGAGATGGGGAGAGAGATGGAGAGAGATGGGGAGAGAGATGAAGAGATGGGGAGAGATGGGGAGAGATGGGGAGAGATGGGGAGAGAGATGGAGAGAGATGGGGAGAGAGATGAAGAGATGGGGAGAGATGGGGAGAGATGGGGAGAGAGATGGGGAGAGAGATGGGGAGAGAGATTGGGAGATGGGGAGAGATGGAGAGAGATGGAGAGAGATGGGGAGAGAGAGATGGGGATGTTGGCGTTCTTTGAAGCGCCTCTCTCCCGGACTCGGTGTGGGTGGTGGTAAAGGCCAGGCCCTACCATCACGTCAGGGTTACCGGCACGGGAGCTCCACCCGAACGCAGCCTCCTCCGAGCACGCTCAGAGAGAGAGATGGGGAGAGAGATGGGGAGAGAGATGGAGAGAGATGGGGAGAGAGATGAAGAGATGGGGAGAGATGGGGAGAGATGGGGAGATGGGGAGAGAGAGATGGGAAGATGGAGAGAGAGATGGAGAGAGATGGAGAGAGATGGAGAGAGATGGAGAGAGATGGAGAGAGATGGGGAGATGGAGAGAGAGAGATGGAGAGAGAGATGGGGAGAGAGATGGGGAGAGATGGAGAGAGATGGAGAGAGATGGGGAGATGGAGAGAGAGAGATGGGGAGAGAGATGGAGAGAGATGAAGAGATGGGGAGAGATGGGGAGAGAGATGGGGAGAGAGATGGGGAGAGAGATGGGGAGAGAGATTGGGAGATGGGGAGAGATGGAGAGAGATGGAGAGAGATGGAGAGAGAGATGGGGAGAGAGAGATGGAGAGAGATGGAGAGAGATGGGGAGAGAGAGATGGGGAGATGGAGAGAGATGGGGTGGAGAGAGATGGGGAGAGAGAGATGGGGAGATGGAGAGAGATGGGGAGAGAGAGATGGGGAGATGGAGAGAGATGGAGAGAGAGATGGGGATGTTGGCGTTCTTTGAAGCGCCTCTCTCTCTCTCTCTCCCTGGCACGGTGTGGGTGGTGGTAAAGGCCAGGCCCTACCATCACGCCAGGGCTACCGGCACGGGAGCTCCACCCGAACGCAGCCTCCTCCGAGCACGCTCAGAGAGAGAGATGGGGGAGAGATGGGGGAGAGATGGGGAGAGAGATGGAGAGAGATGGGGAGAGAGATGAAGAGATGGGGAGAGATGGGGAGAGATGGGGAGAGATGGGGAGAGATGGGGAGAGAGATGGGGAGAGATGGGGAGAGATGGAGAGAGATGGAGAGAGATGGGGAGAGAGATGGGGAGAGATGGAGAGAGAGATGGGGAGAGAGAGATGGGGTGATGGAGAGAGATGGGGAGAGAGAGATGGGAGAGAGATGGGGAGATGGGGAGAGAGAGATGGGGAGAGATGGGGTGATGGAGAGAGATGGGGAGAGAGAGATGGGGAGAGAGAGATGGAGAGAGATGGGGAGAGAGAGATGGGGAGAGATGGGGAGAGATGGGGTGATGGAGAGAGATGGGGAGAGAGAGATGGGGAGAGAGAGATGGGGTGATGGAGAGAGATGGGGAGAGAGAGATGGGGAGAGAGAGATGGGGAGATGGAGAGAGATGGGGAGAGATGGAGAGAGATGGGGAGAGAGAGATGGGGAGATGGAGAGAGATGGGGAGAGAGAGATGGGGAGAGATGGAGAGAGATGGGGAGAGAGAGATGGGGAGAGATGGAGAGAGATGGGGAGAGAGAGATGGGGAGATGGAGAGAGATGGGGAGAGAGAGATGGGGAGAGATGGAGAGAGATGGGGAGAGAGAGATGGGGAGAGATGGAGAGAGATGGGGAGAGAGAGATGGGGAGAGATGGAGAGAGATGGGGAGAGAGAGATGGGGAGATGGAGAGAGATGGGGAGAGAGAGATGGGGATGTTGGCGTTCTTTGAAGCGCCTCTCTCTCTCTCTCCCGGGCTCGGTGTGGGTGGTGGTAAAGGCCAGGCCCTACCATCACGTCAGGGTTACCGGCACGGGAGCTCCACCCGAACGCAGCCTCCTCCGAGCACGCTCAGAGAGAGAGAGATGGAGATGGGGAGATGGGGTGAGATGGGGACATGGAGAGAGATGGGGAGAGATGGAGAGAGAGAGATGGGGAGATGGGGAGATGGAGAGAGAGATGGGGTGATGGGGAGATGGAGAGAGATGGGGAGAGATGGAGAGAGAGAGAGAGATGGGGAGAATTATGGGGGGAGAGAGATGGGGAGAGAGAGATGGGGAGAGAGAGAGATGGGGAGAGAGATGGGGAGATGGAGAGAGAGATGGGGTGATGGAGAGAGATGGGGAGAGATGGAGAGAGATGGGGAGATGGAGAGAGATGGGGAGAGAGAGATGGGGAGATGGGGAGATGGAGAGAGAGATGGGGTGATGGGGAGATGGAGAGAGATGGGGAGAGATGGAGAGAGAGAGAGATGGGGAGAATTATGGGGGGAGAGAGATGGGGAGAGAGAGATGGGGAGAGAGAGAGATGGGGAGAGATGGAGAGAGATGGGGAGAGAGATGGGGAGATGGAGAGAGAGATGGGGTGATGGAGAGAGATGGGGAGAGATGGAGAGAGATGGGGAGATGGAGAGAGATGGGGAGAGATGGAGAGAGATGGGGAGAGATGGAGAGAGATGGAGAGAGAGATGGAGAGAGAGACAGAGAGAGAGATGGGGAGAGACACAGAGAGAGACGGAGAGAGAGACAGAGAGAGACAGAGAGACACGTAGACGCACAGACAACGTTGCTACAAGCAATGCACGGAGAGACACGGGGAGACACGCGGGGGGACAGACTCGGAGACACGGGGAGATACACGGGAGACAGACTGAGACACGTGAAGACGCAGGGAGACAGGCGGAGACACGCGGAGACACGGAGACACGCGGGAACAGATTGAGCCACGTGGAGACACGCAGAGACACACGGGAGACAAGCGGGGGGGACAAGCGGAGACGCGGAGACACGCGGAGACACGCGGAGACACGGGCACCCGAAGACACCCGAAGAGACGTGGGACACGCGGAGACACAGAGAGACGCGGAGAGACGGAGACACGGAGAGACGCGGAGACACGCGGAGACACGTGGAGACGCGTCCAGATGCGGAGACACGGAGAGACGCGGAGACATTGAGACACCCTGAGACACCCTGAGACACGTGGAGACACGCGGAGACACGGAGAGACGCGGAGACACGGAGACACGTGGAGACTCGGAGACACGGAGAGACGCGGAGACATTGAGACACCCTGAGACACGCGGAGACACGCGGAGAGGCGCGGAGACACGTAGAGACGAGTCCAGATGCGGAGACACGGAGAGACGCGGAGACATTGAGACACCCTGAGACACGCGGAGACACGCGCAGACACGGAGACACGCGGAGACACGGAGAGACGGAGACACGGAGAGACGCGGAGACACAAGGAGACGCGGAGACACGCGGAGACATTGAGAGACACGGAGACACGCGGAGACATTGAGAGACACGGAGACACGCGGAGACATTGAGACGCCCCGAGACACACGGAGACACGCGGAGACATTGAGACACACGGAGAGACGCGGAGACACGCGGAGACACGCGGAGACATTGAGAGACACGGAGATACGTGGAGACACGCGGAGACATTGAGACACATTGAGACATTGAGACACATTGAGACACCCCGAGACACCCGAAGAGATGCCAGGCTCCGCCCTCCCACAGAGACGGGGCGGCCCCGAAACGACGGACAACCCCGACGGGCTCTCCCGTCCGCCTTTGTATCTCCCCCCCTCCCCCCCCCCCCACAGCGGGAGGCAGTACAGCAAGAGGGATACGTCCAAGGCCTGGGACACACGTGACCGAGGGCAGCTCGCTGATTGGCCTGTTCGTCTGTCTGTTCGTGGTCGTGGTGGTGGTGGTTGTTGTTGTTGACTGGTGACGTCGCCCAGCCACTCGCTCGCCTAGGCAGTCACCTAGACACTCACCTACTCACTCAGACACTCACCTACTCACTCAGACACTCACCTACTCACTCAGACAGACACTCACCGAGACACTCACCCAGACACTCACCCAGACACTCACCCAGACACTCACCTAGACACTCACCCAGACACTCACCTACTCACTCAGACACTCGCCCAGACACTCACCTACTCACTCAGACACTCACCTAGACACTCACCCAGACACTCACCTAGACACTCACCCAGACACTCACCTAGACACTCACCCAGACACTCACCCAGACACTCACCCAAACACTCACCCAGACACTCACCCAGACACTCACTCACACAGACACTCACCTAGACACTCACCTAGGCAGTCACCCAGACACTCACCTAGACACTCACCTAGACACTCACCTAGACACTCACCCAGACACTCACCCAGACACTCACACAGACACTCACCCAGACACTCACCCAGACACTCACCCAGACACTCACCCAGACACTCACCCAGACACTCACCCAGACACTCACACAGACACTCACCTAGACACTCACCTAGACACTCACCCAGACACTCACACAGACACTCACCTAGACACTCACCCAGACACTCACCCAGACACTCACCCAGACACTAACCTAGACACTCATTCAGACACTCACCCAGACACTCACCCAGACACTCACCCAGACACTCACCTAGACACTCACCCAGACACTCACCTAGACACTCACCCAGACACTCACCCAGACAATAACCTAGACACTCACCCAGACACTAACCTAGACACTCACTCAGACACTCACCCAGACACTCACCCAGACACTCACCCAGACACTCACCAAGACACTCACCCAGACACTCACCCAGACACTCACCCAGACACTCACCTAGACACTCACCCAGACACTCACCCAGACACTCACACAGACACTCACCTAGACACTCACCTAGACACTCACCCAGACACTCACCCAGACACTCACACAGACACTCACCTAGACACTCACCCAGACACTCACCCAGACACTCACCCAGACACTAACCTAGACACTCATTCAGACACTCACCCAGACACTCACCCAGACACTCACCCAGACACTCACCCAGACACTCACCCAGACACTCACCTAGACACTCACCCAGACACTCACCCAGACAATAACCTAGACACTCACCCAGACACTAACCTAGACACTCACTCAGACACTCACCCAGACACTCACCCAGACACTCACCAAGACACTCACCCAGACACTCACCCAGACACTCACCCAGACACTCACCCAGACACTCACACAGACACTCACCTAGACACTCACCTAGACACTCAGCCAGACACTCACCCAGACACTCACACAGACACTCACCTAGACACTCACCCAGACACTCACCCAGACACTCACCCAGACACTAACCCAGACACTCATTCAGACACTCACCCAGACACTCACCCAGACACTCAACCAGACACTCACCTAGACACTCACCCAGACACTCACCTAGACACTCACCCAGACACTCACCCAGACAATAACCTAGACACTCACCCAGACACTAACCTAGACACTCACTCAGACACTCACCCAGACACTCATCCAGACACTCACGCAGACACTCACCAAGACACTCACCCAGACACTCACCCAGACACTCACCCAGACACTCACGAAAACACTCACCTAGACACTCACCCAGACACTCACCCAGACACTCACCTAGACACTCACCCAGACACTCACCCAGGCACTCACCCAGACACTCACCTAGACACTCGCCTAGACAGTTACCCAGACACTCACCTAGACACTCACCCAGACACTCACCTAGACACTCACCCAGACACTCACCTAGTCACTCACCTACTCACTCAGACACTCACCTAGACACTCACCCAGACACTCACCCAGACACTCACCTAGACACTGACCTAGATGACACTCACCCAGACACTCACCTAGACACTCACCTAGACACTTACCCAGACACTCACCCAGACACTCACTCAGACACTCACCTAGACACTCACCCAGACACTCACCCAGACACTCACCTAGACACTCACCTAGACACTTACCCAGACACTCACCCAGACACTCACCCAGTCACTCACCCAGACACTCAGCCAGACACTCACCCAGACACACACCTAGACACTCACCTACTCACTCAGACACACACACAGACACTCACCCAGACACTCACCCAGACACTCACCCAGACACTCACCCAGACACTCACCCAGACACTCACCCAGACACTCACCAAAACACTCACCCAGACACTCACCCAGACACTCACCCAGACACTCACTCACCCAGACACTCACCCAGACACTCACTCACCCAGACACTCACCCAGACACTCACCAAAACACTCACCCGACAATCACCCAGACACTCACCCAGACACTCACCTAGACACTCACCCAGACACTCACCCAGACACTCACCCAGACACTCACACAGACACTCACCCAGACACTCAAACAGACACTCACCTAGACACTTACCTAGACACTCACCTAGACAGTCACCCAAAACACTCAAACAGACACTCACCCAGACACTCACCCAGACACTCACCCAGACACTCACCCAGACACTCACAGAGACACTCACCTAGACACTCACCTAGACACTCACCCAGAGACTCACCCAGACACTCACACAGACACTCACCTAGACACTCACCCAGACACTCACCCAGACACTCACCCAGACACTAACCTAGACACTCACTCAGACACTCACCCAGACACTCACCCAGACACTCACCCAGACACTCACCTAGACACTCACCTAGACACTCACCCAGACACTCACCTAGACACTCACCCAGACAATAACCTAGACACTCACCCAGACACTAACCTAGACACTCACTCAGACACTCACCCAGACACTCACCCAGACACTCACCAAGACACTCACCCAGACACTCACCCAGACACTCACCCAGACACTCAGACACTCACCCAGACACTCACCAAAACACTCACCTAGACACTCACCTAGACACTCACCCAGACACTCACACAGACACTCACACAGACACTCACCCAGACACTCACCCAGACACTCACCCAGACACTCACCTAGACACTCACCCAGACACTCACCCAGACACTCACACAGACACTCACCTAGACACTCACCCAGACACTCACCCAGACACTCACACAGACACTCACCTAGACACTCACCCAGACACTCACCCAGACACTCACCCAGACACTAACCTAGACACTCACTCAGACACTCACCCAGACACTCACCCAGACACTCACCCAGACACTCACCTAGACACTCACCCAGACACTCACCTAGACACTCACCCAGACACTCACCCAGACAATAACCTAGACACTCACCCAGACACTAACCTAGACACTCACCCAGACACTCACCCAGACACTCACCCAGACACTCACCAAGACACTCACCCAGACACTTACCCAGACACTCACCCAGACACTCAGACACTCACCCAGACACTCAACAAAACACTCACCTAGACACTCACCCAGACACTCACCCAGACACTCACCTAGACACTCACCCAGACACTCACTCAGACACTCACCTAGACACTCACCTAGACAGTTACCCAGACACTCACCTAGACACTCACCCAGACACTCACCTAGACACTCACCCAGACACTCACCTAGCCACTCACCTACTCACTCAGACACTCACCTAGACACTCACCCAGACACTCACCCAGACACTCACCTAGACACTCACCTAGACGACACTCACCCAGACACTCACCTAGACACTCACCTAGACACTCACCCAGACACTCACCCAGACACTCACCTAGACACTCACCTAGACACTTACCCAGACACTCACCCAGACACTCACCCAGTCACTCACCCAGACACTCAGCCAGACACTCACCCAGACACACACCTAGACACTCACCTACTCACTCAGACAGACACTCACCGAGACACTCACCCAGACACTCACCCAGACACTCACCCAGACACTCACCTAGACACTCACCCAGACACTCACCTACTCACTCAGACACTCGCCCAGACACTCACCTACTCACTCAGACACTCACCTAGACACTCACCCAGACACTCACCTAGACACTCACCCAGACACTCACCTAGACACTCACCCAGACACTCACCCAGACACTCACCCAAACACTCACCCAGACACTCACCCAGACACTCACTCACACAGACACTCACCTAGACACTCACCTAGGCAGTCACCCAGACACTCACCTAGACACTCACCTAGACACTCACCTAGACACTCACCCAGACACTCACCCAGACACTCACACAGACACTCACCTAGACACTCACCCAGACACTCACCCAGACACTCACCCAGACACTCACCCAGACACTCACCCAGACACTCACACAGACACTCACCTAGACACTCACCTAGACACTCACCCAGACACTCACACAGACACTCACCTAGACACTCACCCAGACACTCACCCAGACACTCACCCAGACACTAACCTAGACACTCATTCAGACACTCACCCAGACACTCACCCAGACACTCACCCAGACACTCACCTAGACACTCACCCAGACACTCACCTAGACACTCACCCAGACACTCACCCAGACACTAACCTAGACACTCACCCAGACACTAACCTAGACACTCACTCAGACACTCACCCAGACACTCACCCAGACACTCACCCAGACACTCACCAAGACACTCACCCAGACACTCACCCAGACACTCACCCAGACACTCACCTAGACACTCACCCAGACACTCACCCAGACACTCACACAGACACTCACCTAGACACTCACCTAGACACTCACCCAGACACTCACCCAGACACTCACACAGACACTCACCTAGACACTCACCCAGACACTCACCCAGACACTCACCCAGACACTAACCTAGACACTCATTCAGACACTCACCCAGACACTCACCCAGACACTCACCCAGACACTCACCTAGACACTCACCCAGACACTCACCTAGACACTCACCCAGACACTCACCCAGACAATAACCTAGACACTCACCCAGACACTAACCTAGACACTCACTCAGACACTCACCCAGACACTCACCCAGACACTCACCAAGACACTCACCCAGACACTCACCCAGACACTCACCCAGACACTCACCCAGACACTCACACAGACACTCACCTAGACACTCACCTAGACACTCAGCCAGACACTCACCCAGACACTCACACAGACACTCACCTAGACACTCACCCAGACACTCACCCAGACACTCACCCAGACACTAACCCAGACACTCATTCAGACACTCACCCAGACACTCACCCAGACACTCAACCAGACACTCACCTAGACACTCACCCAGACACTCACCTAGACACTCACCCAGACACTCACCCAGACAATAACCTAGACACTCACCCAGACACTAACCTAGACACTCACTCAGACACTCACCCAGACACTCACCCAGACACTCACGCAGACACTCACCAAGACACTCACCCAGACACTCACCCAGACACTCACCCAGACACTCACGAAAACACTCACCTAGACACTCACCCAGACACTCACCCAGACACTCACCTAGACACTCACCCAGACACTCACCCAGGCACTCACCCAGACACTCACCTAGACACTCGCCTAGACAGTTACCCAGACACTCACCTAGACACTCACCCAGACACTCACCTAGACACTCACCCAGACACTCACCTAGTCACTCACCTACTCACTCAGACACTCACCTAGACACTCACCCAGACACTCACCCAGACACTCACCTAGACACTGACCTAGATGACACTCACCCAGACACTCACCTAGACACTCACCTAGACACTTACCCAGACACTCACCCAGACACTCACTCAGACACTCACCTAGACACTCACCCAGACACTCACCCAGACACTCACCTAGACACTCACCTAGACACTTACCCAGACACTCACCCAGACACTCACCCAGTCACTCACCCAGACACTCAGCCAGACACTCACCCAGACACACACCTAGACACTCACCTACTCACTCAGACACACACACAGACACTCACCCAGACACTCACCCAGACACTCACCCAGACACTCACCCAGACACTCACCCAGACACTCACCAAAACACTCACCCAGACACTCACCCAGACACTCACCCAGACACTCACTCACCCAGACACTCACCCAGACACTCACTCACCCAGACACTCACCCAGACACTCACCAAAACACTCACCCGACAATCACCCAGACACTCACCCAGACACTCACCTAGACACTCACCCAGACACTCACCCAGACACTCACCCAGACACTCACACAGACACTCACCCAGACACTCAAACAGACACTCACCTAGACACTTACCTAGACACTCACCTAGACAGTCACCCAAAACACTCAAACAGACACTCACCCAGACACTCACCCAGACACTCACCCAGACACTCACCCAGACACTCACAGAGACACTCACCTAGACACTCACCTAGACACTCACCCAGAGACTCACCCAGACACTCACACAGACACTCACCTAGACACTCACCCAGATACTCACCCAGACACTCACCCAGACACTAACCTAGACACTCACTCAGACACTCACCCAGACACTCACCCAGACACTCACCCAGACACTCACCTAGACACTCACCTAGACACTCACCCAGACACTCACCTAGACACTCACCCAGACAATAACCTAGACACTCACCCAGACACTAACCTAGACACTCACTCAGACACTCACCCAGACACTCACCCAGACACTCACCAAGACACTCACCCAGACACTCACCCAGACACTCACCCAGACACTCAGACACTCACCCAGACACTCACCAACACACTCACCTAGACACTCACCTAGACACTCACCCAGACACTCACACAGACACTCACACAGACACTCACCCAGACACTCACCCAGACACTCACCCAGACACTCACCTAGACACTCACCCAGACACTCACCCAGACACTCACACAGACACTCACCTAGACACTCACCCAGACACTCACCCAGACACTCACACAGACACTCACCTAGACACTCACCCAGACACTCACCCAGACACTCACCCAGACACTAACCTAGACACTCACTCAGACACTCACCCAGACACTCACCCAGACACTCACCCAGACACTCACCTAGACACTCACCCAGACACTCACCTAGACACTCACCCAGACACTCACCCAGACAATAACCTAGACACTCACCCAGACACTAACCTAGACACTCACCCAGACACTCACCCAGACACTCACCCAGACACTCACCAAGACACTCACCCAGACACTTACCCAGACACTCACCCAGACACTCACCCAGACACTCAGACACTCACCCAGACACTCAACAAAACACTCACCTAGACACTCACCCAGACACTCACCCAGACACTCACCTAGACACTCACCCAGACACTCACTCAGACACTCACCCAGACACTCACCTAGACAGTTACCCAGACACTCACCTAGACACTCACCCAGACACTCACCTAGACACTCACCCAGACACTCACCTAGCCACTCACCTACTCACTCAGACACTCACCTAGACACTCACCCAGACACTCACCCAGACACTCACCTAGACACTCACCTAGACGACACTCACCCAGACACTCACCTAGACACTCACCTAGACACTCACCCAGACACTCACCCAGACACTCACCTAGACACTCACCTAGACACTTACCCAGACACTCACCCAGACACTCACCCAGTCACTCACCCAGACACTCAGCCAGACACTCACCCAGACACACACCTAGACACTCACCTACTCACTCAGCCACAAACCCAGACACTCACCTAGACACTCACCCAGACACTCACCCAGACACTCACCCAGACACTCACCTAGACACTCACCCAGACACTCACCCAGACACTCACCCAGACAGTCACCTAGACACTCACCCAGACACTCACCCAGACACTCACCCAGACACTCACCCAGACACTCACTCACCCAGACTCTCACCCAGACACTCACCAAAACACTCACCCAGACAATCACCCAGACACTCACCCAGACACTCACCCAGACACTCACCCAGACACTCACCCAGACACTCACCCAGACACTCACCCAGACACTCAAACAGACACTCACCTAGACACTTACCTAGACACTCACCTAGACAGTCACCCAGAACACTCAAACAGACACTCACCCAGACACTCACCCAGACACTCACCTAGACACTCACCCAGACACTCACCCACCCAGACACTCACCCAGACACTCACCCAGACACTCACCCAGACACTCACCTAGTCACTCAACCAGACACTCACACAGACACTCATCCAGACACTCACACAGACACTCACCTAGACACTCACCTAGACACTCACTCACCCAGACACTCACCGAGACACTCACCGAGACACTCACCCAGACACTCACCCAGACACTCACCTAGACACGAGCCCAGACACTCACTCACACAGACACTCACACAGACACTCACCCAGACACTCAGTCAGACACTCACCCAGACACTCACCCAGACACTCACCTACTCACTGAGACACTCACCCAGCCACTCACCTAGACATTCACTCGGACACTAACCTACTCACTCAGACACTCACCCAAACACTCACCTAGACACTCACCCAGACACTCACTCACCTAGACACTCACCCAGACACTCACCCAGACACTCACCTAGACACCCAGACACTCACCCAGACACTCACCTAGACACTCACCCAGACAATCACCCAGACACTCACCTAGACACCCAGACACTCACCCAGACACTCACCCAGACACTCACCCAGACCCTCACCTATACATTCACCCAGACACCCACCTAGACACTCACCTAGACACTCACCCACACACTCACCCAGACACTCACCCAGACACTCACACAGACACTCGCACAGAAACTCACCCAGACACTCACCCACCCACTCACTCACCCACCCACCCATCCACTCACCCACTCACCCACCCACTAATCCACCCAACCACCCACCCACTCACCCACCCACTCACCCACCCACTCACTAACCCACCCAACCACCCACTCACTCACCCACCCACCCATCCACTCACCCACCCACCCATCCACTCACCCACCCACTCACCCACTCACTCACCCACCTACTCATCCACCCACACACCCACCCACTCACCCACCCATCCACTCACTCACCCACCCACCTACCCACTCACCCACCCACCCACACACCCACCCACTCACTCACCCACCCACCCACTCACTCACTCACCCACCCACGCACTCACTCACTCACCCACCCACGCACTCACTCACCCACCCACTCACCCACCCACTAACCCACCCAACCACCCAGCCACTCACCCACCCACCCACCCACTAACCCACCCAACCACCCACTCACTCATCCACCCACCCATCCACTCACCCACCCACCTATCCACTCACCGACCCACTCACCCACTCACTCACCCACTCACTCACCCACTCACCCACCTACTCACCCACCCACACACCCAACCACTCACCCACCCACCCACTCACTCACCCACCCACCTACCCACTCACCCACCCACTCACCCAGACACCCACCCACTCACCCACACACCCACCCACTCACCCACTCACCCACTCACCCACTCACCCACCCACCCACTCACCGACTCACCCACCCACTCACCCACTCACCCACTCACCCACCCACTCACCCACCCACCCACTCACCCACCCACTCACTCACTCACCCACCCACCCACTCACTCACTCACCCACCCACCCACTCACCCACCCACTCACCCACCCAGTCACCCACCCACTCACCCACCCAGTCACCCACCCACCCACACACCCACCCACTCACCCACCCACCCACCCACTCACCCACCCACTCACCCACCCACCCACTCTCTCACCCACTCACCCACTCACTTACTCACTCACCCACCCACCCACTCACCCACCCACTCACCCACCCACCCACTCACTCACCCACCCACTCACCCACCCACCCACCCACTCACTCACCCACCCACTCACTCACCCACCCACTCACTCACCCACCCACTCACCCACTCACTCACCCACCCACTCTCTCACCCACCCACTCACCCACCCACTCACCCACCCACCCACTCACACACGCACCCACACACCCACACACTCACCCACCCACCCACTCACTCACCCACCCACTCACCCACCCACCCACTCACCCACCCACTCACCCACCCACTCACCCACCCACTCACCCACCCACTCACCCACTCACTCACCCACTCACTCACTCACCCATTCACCCACTCTCTCATCCACCCATTCACCCACTCTCTCATCCACCCACTCACCCACCCACTCACCCACTCACTCACCCACCCACCCACTCACGCACCCACCCACCAACCCCCCTCACCCACCAACCCACCCACTCTCTCACCCACTCACTCACCCACTCTCTCACCCACCCACCCACCCTCTCACCCACTCACCCACCCTCTCACCCACTCACTCACCCACTCACTCACCCACTCACTCACCCACCCACTCTCTCACCCACTCACTCACCCACTCACCCACCCACCCACTCTCTCACCCACTCACTCACCCACTCACTCCCCGCTCACTCACCCACCCACTCTCTCACCCAATCTCTCACCCACTCACCCACCCACCCACCCACTCACCCACCAACCCACTCACTCACCCACCCACTCACCCACCCACCCACTCACCCACCCACTCACTCACCCACCCACTCACCCACCCACCCACTCTCTCACCCACTCACTCACCCACTCACCCACCCACCCACTCACCCACCCACTCACCCACCCACCCACTCACTCACCCACCCACT
The DNA here is from genome assembly GCF_010993605.1 of Petromyzon marinus. NCBI lineage: Eukaryota > Metazoa > Chordata > Hyperoartia > Petromyzontiformes > Petromyzontidae > Petromyzon > Petromyzon marinus. The sequence continues at coordinate 528,179 of NW_022638175.1, read as the reverse complement.
CACCCACCCACCCACTCACCCACCCACTCACTCACCCACCCATTCTCTCACCCACCCACTCACTCACTCACCCACCCACTCACTCACCCACCCACTCTCTCACCCACCCACTCACCCACACACCCACCCACACACCCACTCACTCAACCACCCACTCACTCACCCACCCACCCACCCACTCACCCATCCACCCACTCACTCACCCACCCACCCACTAACCCACCCACCCACTCACCCACCCACCCACCAACCCCCTCACCCACCCACCCACCAACCCCCCACCCACCAACCCACTCACCCACCCACCAACCCCCTCACCCACCCACCAACCCCCCACCCACCAACCCCCCACCCCCACACTCACCCACCCACTCACACACCCACCCACCCACACACACACTCACCCACCCACTCACCCACCCACTCACCCACCCACTCTCTCACCCACCCACTCTCTCACCCACCCACCCTCTCACCCACCCACTCACCCACCCACTCACCAACCCCCTCACCCACCCACCCACCCACTCACCCACCCACTCACCCACCAACCCCCCACCCACTCTCTCACCCACCCACCAACCCACCCACCCATCAACCCCCTCACCCACCCACCCACCAACCCCCCCACCCACCCACCAACCCCCCACCCACCCACCAACCCCCCACCCACCTACCCACCCACTTTCTCACCCACCCACTCACCCACCCACTCTCTCACCCACCCACTCTCTCACCCACCCACTCACCCACCCACTCACCAACCCCCTCACCCACCCACCCACCCACTCACCCACCAACCCACCAACCCCCCACCCACTCTCTCACCAACCCACCCACCCACCAACCCCCTCACCCACCCACCCACCAACCCCCCACCCACCCACCAACCCCCCACCCACCCACCAACCCCCCACCCACCCACCAACCCCCCACCCACCAAACCACCCACTCTCTCACCCACCCACTCACCCACCCACTCACCCACCCACTCACACACTCACCCACCCACTCACACACCCACCCACTCACCCACCCACTCACCCACCCACTCACCCACCCACTCACCCACCCACTCACCCACCCACCCACTCACACACTCACCCACCCACTCACACACTCACCCACCCACCCACTCACCCACCCACTCACCCACCCACCCACCCACCAACCCCCCACCCACCAACCCACCCACTCTCTCACCCACCCACTCACCCACCCACTCACCCACCCACTCACCCACCCACTCACACACCCACCCACCCACTCACACACTCACCCACCCACCCACTCACCCACCCACTCACCCACCCACCCACCCACTCTCTCACCCACCCACTCACCCACCCACCCACTCACCAACCCCCTCACCCACCCACCCACTCACCCACCAACCCACCAACCCCCCACCCACTCTCTCACCCACCCACCCACCCACCCACTCTCTCACCCACCCACTCACCCACCCACCCACTCACCAACCCCCTCACCCACCCACCCACTCACCCACCTACCAACCCACCAACCCCCCACCCACTCTCTCACCCACCCACCAACCCACCCACCCACCCACTCACCCACCCACCCACTCACCCACCCACTCACCCACCCACCCACCCACTCTCTCACCCACCCACTCACCCACCCACCCACTCACCAACCCCCTCACCCACCCACCCACCCACTCACCCACCCACCCACTCACCCACCAACCCACCAACCCCCCACCCACTCTCTCACCCACCCACTCACCCACCCACCCACTCACCAACCCCCTCACCCACCCACCCACTCACCCACCCACCAACCCACCAACCCCCCACCCACTCTCTCACCCACCCACCAACCCACCCACCCACTCACACACCCACCCACTCACCCACCCACTCACCCACCCACCCACCCACTCTCTCACCCACCCACTCACCCACCCACCCACTCACCAACCCCCTCACCCACCCACCCACCCACTCACCCACCCACCCACTCACCCACCAACCCACCAACCCCCCACCCACTCTCTCACCCACCCACCCACCCACTCTCTCACCCACCCACTCACCCACCCACCCACTCACCAACCCCCTCACCCACTCACCCACCCACCAACCCACCAACCCCCCACCCACTCTCTCACCCACCCACCAACCCACCCACCCACCCACCAACCCACCCACCCACCCACTCACACACCCACCCACTCACCCACCCACTCACCCACCCACCCACCCACTCTCTCACCCACCCACTCACCCACCCACTCACCAACCCCCTCACCCACCCACCCACCCACTCACCCACCCACCCACTCACCCACCAACCCACCAACCCCCCACCCACTCTCTCACCCACCCACCCACCCACCCACTCTCTCACCCACCCACTCACCCACCCACCCACTCACCAACCCCCTCACCCACCCACCCACTCACCCACCTACCAACCCACCAACCCCCCACCCACTCTCTCACCCACCCACCCACCCACTCACCCACCCACCCACTCACCCACCCACTCACCCACTCACCCACCCACTCACCCACCCACCCACCCACTCTCTCACCCACCCACTCACCCACCCACCCACTCACCAACCCCCTCACCCACCCACCCACCCACTCACCCACCCACCCACTCACCCACCCACCCACTCACCCACCAACCCACCAACCCCCCACCCACTCTCTCACCCACCCACTCACCCACCCACCCACTCACCAACCCCCTCACCCACCCACCCACTCACCCACCCACCAACCCACCAACCCCCCACCCACTCTCTCACCCACCCACCAACCCACCCACCCACCCACTCACACACCCACCCACTCACCCACCCACTCACCCACCCACCCACCCACTCACTCACCCACCCACTCACCCACCCACCCACTCACCAACCCCCTCACCCACCCACCCACCCACTCACCCACCCACCCACTCACCCACCAACCCACCAACCCCCCACCCACTCTCTCACCCACCCACCCACCCACTCTCTCACCCACCCACTCACCCACCCACCCACTCACCAACCCCCTCACCCACCCACCCACTCACCCACCCACCAACCCACCAACCCCCCACCCACTCTCTCACCCACCCACTCACCCACCCACCCACCAACCCCCCACCCACCAAACCACCCACTCACCCACCCACCCACCAACCCCCCTACCACCAAACCACCACCCACCCACTCTCTCACGTCCTTTGCCCTGCTGACTGCGTTACCATGGCGACATCGACCTCCATCCAGCAGTGGATCGACCTTGGTGATGATGGTGGGCGGGGTTTGAGTGGGTGGGTGAGGGGGTGGGTGGGTTGGTGAGGGGGTTGGTGGGTGGGTGAGGGGGTTGGTGGGTGGGTGAGTGGGTTGGTGAGTGGGTGAGTGGGTGGGTGGGTGAGAGGGTTGGTGGGTGGGTGGGTGGGTGAGGGGATTGGTGGGTGGGTGGGTGAGTGAGTGAGTGGGTGAGTGAGTGGGTGGGTGGGTGGGTGAGAGGGTTGGTGGGTGGGTGGGTGAGGGGATTGGTGGGTGGGTGGGTGGGTGGGTGAGGGGCTTGGTGGGTGGGTGGGTGGGGGAGTGAGTGAGTGGGTGAGTGAGTGGGTGAGTGGGTGGGTGAGGGGGTTGGTGGGTGGGTGGGTGAGGGGGTTGGTGGGTGGGTGGGTGAGGGGGTTGGTGGGTGGGTGGGTGAGTGAGTGGGTGAGTTGGTGGGTGGGTGGGTTGGTGGGTGGGTGGATCAGTGAGTGAGTGGGTGGGTGGCGTTGTGGACACTCCACGTTGCCATGATGGGGTCAGAGCGGGCATGGCGGTCTACTGAAAGATCCTCCTGTTAGTGGTGATGTTGGTTGTGGGTGGGAAATTCCACGTTCTCATGCCGAGGATCGGCGCTCACGGGTTGTAGACTCACCACACAGAGACCCACAGACTCATCACACAGAGACCCATAGACTCACCACACAGAGACCAACAGACTCATCACACAGAGACCCATAGACTCATTACACAGAGACCCATAGACTCATCACACAGAGACCCATAGACTCACCACACAGAGACCCATAGACTCACCACACAGAGACCCATAGACTCACCACACAGAGACCCATAGACTCACCACACAGAGACCCATAGACTCACCACACAGAGACCCACAGATTCACTACTCAGAGACCCATAGACTCACCACACAGAGACCCATAGACTCACCACATAGAGACCCATAGACTCACCACACAGAGACCCATAGACTCACCACACAGTGACCCATAGACTCATCACACAGAGATCCATAGACTCACCACACAGAGATACCCATAGACTCACCACACAGAGACCCATAGACTCATCACACAGAGACCCATAGACTCACAGAGACCCATAGACTCATCACACAGAGACCCACAGACTCACCACACAGAGATCCATAGACTCATCACACAGACACCCATAGACTCACCACACAGACACCCATAGACTCACCACACAGAGACCCACAGACTCACCACACAGACACCCATAGACTCACAGAGACCCATAGACTCACCACACAGAGATCCATAGGCTCATCACACAGACACCCATAGACTCACCACACAGACACCCATAGACTCACCACACAGAGACCGACAGACTCACCACACAGAGACCCACAGACTCACCACACAGAGACCCATAGACTCACCACACAGAGACCCACAGACTCACCACACAGAGACCCACAGACTCACCACACAGAGACCCATAGAATCATCACACAGAGACCCACAGACTCACCACACAGAGACCCACAGACTCACCACACAGAGACCCACAGACTCATCACACAGAGACCCATAGACTCACCACACAGAGACCCATAGACTCACCACACAGAGACCCATAGACTCACCACACAGAGACCCATAGACTCACCACACAGAGACCCATAGACTCACCACACAGAGACCCATAGACTCACCACACAGAGACCCATAGACTCACCACACAGAGACCCATAGACTCATCACACAGAGACTCGTTTACAAAACACACTGGTGGACATTCCTTGTTCCCATGACGGTGGCGAATCTTTTTGCACAGGGAAGCATGGAAATCATCCCACCCCTACCCACCCTGGCTCCACTCACACCAGAGTGGTACCGAGTTTATCGGCCCTGCAGGGGGTGGTGATGATGATTTTACGAGGTTGCCGTTCTGTTTGACACTGAGACGTTTCATATTAAACTGAGTTGCTGATGATGATGGTGGTGTCACTCATGATGATGGTGTGTTGTGTGTGTGATGTGTGTTGTGTGTGTGTTGTTTGTGTGTGTGATGTGTGTGTGTGTAGTGTGTGTGTTGTGTGTGTGTGATGTGTGTGTGTGATGTGTGTGGTGTGTGTGTGTGTTGTTTGTGTGTGTGATGTGTGTGTGTGTAGTGTGTGATGTGTGTGTGTGATGTGTGTGATGTGTGTGGTGTGTGTGTGTGGTGTATGTGTTGTGTGTGTGATGTGTGTTGTGTGTTGTGTGTGTGTTGTGTGGTGTGTGATGTGTGTGTGATGTGTGTGTTGTGTGTGTGTGTGTGATGTGTTGTGTGTGTTGTGAGTTGTGTGTGTGTGATGTGTGTGTGATGTGTGTTGTGTGTGTGTGGTGTGTGTTGTGTGTGATGTGTTGTGTGATGTGTGATGTGTTGTGTGTGTTGTGTTGTGTGTGATGTGTGATGTGTGTTGTGTGTGTGATGTGTGTGATGTGTGATGTGATGTGTGTGATGTGTGATGTGTTGTGTGTGTTGTGTGATGTGTGTGATGTGTGTGTGATGTGTGATGTGATGTGTGTGATTGTGATGTGTGTGACGTGTGTGGTGTGTGATGTGTTGTGTGTGATGTGTGTTGTGTGTGTGTGATGTGTGTTGTGTGTTGTGTGATGTGATGTGTGTGATGTGTGTTGTGTGTTGTGTGATGTGTGTGTTGTGTGTGTTGTGTGTGATGTGATGTGTGTGATGTGTGTTGTGTGTTGTGTGATGTGATGTGTGTGATGTGTGTTGTGTGTGATGTGTGTTGTGTGTGTGTGATGTGTGTGTGTGTGTTGTGTGTGTGATGTGTGTGTGTGTGATGTGTGTGGTGTGATGTGTGTGATTTGTGTGATGTGTGTTGTGTGATGTATTGTGTGATGTGTGTGATGTGTGTGGTGTGTGATGTGTGATGTGTGTTGTGTGATGTGTGATGTGTTGTGTGTGTTGTGTGTGTGTTGTGTGTGTGTGTGATGTGTTGTGTGTGTGTGTTGTGTGATGTGTGTGTGATGTGTGATGTGTTGTGTGTGTTGTGTGTGTGTTGTGTGTGATGTGTTGTGTGTGTGTGTGTTGTGTGATGTGTGTGTGTTGTGTGATGTGTGCGTTGTGTGGTGTGGTGTGTGTGTTGTGTGATGTGTGTGTGTGATGTGTTGTGTGATGTGTTGTGTGTTGTGTGATGTGTTGTGTGTGTGTGATGTGTGTGTGTTGTGTGTGTGTTGTGTGTGTGTTGTGTGTGATGTGTGTGATGTGTGTGATGTGTGTGTGTGTGATGTGTGTGTGTTGTGTGATGTGTGTGATGTGTGATGTGTGTGTGTGTGTTGTGTGATGTGTTGTGTGTGATGTGTGTTGTGTGTTGTGTGTGTGTAGTGTGTTGTGTGATGTGTGTGTGTGATGTGTGTTGTGTGATGTGTGTTGTGTGATGTGTGATGTGATGTGTGTTGTGTGATGTGTGATGTGATGTGTGTTGTGTGATGTGTGTTGTGTGATGTGTTGTGTGTGTGATGTGTTGTGTGTGATGTGTGTGTGATGTGTGTGTGGTGTGTGTGTGTGTGTGTTGTGTGTGACGTGTGTGGTGTGTGATGTGTTGTGTGTGATGTGTGTTGTGTGTTGTGTGATGTGATGTGTGTGATGTGTGTTGTGTGTTGTGTGATGTGATGTGTGTGATGTGTGTTGTGTGTTGTGTGATGTGTGTGTGGTGTGTGTGATGTGTGTGTTGTGTGTGGTGTGTGTTGTGTGTTGTGTGATGTGTGTGATGTGTGTGGTGTGTGATGTGATGTGATGTGTGTGATGTGTGTTGTGTGTTGTGTGATGTGTGTGATGTGTGTGATGTGTGTGTTGTGTGATGTGTGTTGTGTGTGACGTGTGTGGTGTGTGATGTGTTGTGTGTGATGTGTGTTGTGTGTTGTGTGATGTGTGTGTGATGTGTGTGTTGTGTGTGTTGTGTGTGTGTGATGTGTGTGTGTGTGTTGTGTGTGTGATGTGTGTGATGTGTGTGATGTGATGTGTTGTGTGTTGTGTGATGTGTGTTGTGTGTGTGTTGTGTGTTGTGTGATGTGTGTTGTGTGTGTGTTGTGTGTTGTGTGATGTGTGTTGTGTGATGTGTGTGTGTGATGTGTGATGTGTGTGTTGTGTGATGTGAGTGTGTGATGTGTGTTGTGTGATGTGTTGTGTGATGTGTGATGTGTGTGTTGTGTGATGTGAGTGTGTGTGTGTGATGTGAGTGTGTGATGTGTGTTGTGTGATGTGTTGTGTGATGTGTGATGTGTGTGCTGTGTGATGTGTGTTGTGTGTGTGATGTGTGTGTGTGATGTGTGTGTGTGTGATGTGTGTGTGTGTGTGATGTGTGTGATGTGTGTGTGATGTGTGTGATGTGTGTTGTGTGTGTGTTGTGTGACTCGTAAGCTGCGTGCCCCTTTAGCTCAGCATCAGCAGCATCATCAACATCATCAGCATCATCATCAGCATCATCAGCATCATCAATAACATCACCATCAACAACATCATCATCAGCATCATCACCATCATCAACATCACCATCAACATCACCATCATCAACATCATCAGCATCATCATCAGCATCATCAGCATCATCAATAACATTACCATCAACAACATCATCATCAGCATCATCACCATCATCAACATCACCATCAACATCATCATCATCATCATCAACATCATCAACATCAGCATCATCATCAGCATCATCAGCAGCAGCAGCATCATCATCAACATCATCATCAACATCATCACCATCATCATCACCATCATCATCATCAACACCATCATCATCATCATCAACATCATCAAAAACGAACGACACGAAAAAACGAACGACACGAAAAACGAACGACACGAAAAACCGATCGACACAAAAAAACGAACGACACGAAAAAACGAACGACACGAAAAACGAACGACACGAAAAACGAACGACACGAAAAACGAACGACACGATAAAACGAACGACACGAAAAACGAACGACACGATAAAACGAACGACACGATAAAACGAACGACACAAAAAACTAACGACACGGAAAAACGAACGACACGAAAAACCGAACGACACAAAAAAACGAACGACACAAAAAAACGAACGGTACGAAAAACGATCGACACGAAAAACAAACGACACGAAAAAGGAACGACACGAAAAACGAACGACACGATAAAACGAACGACACGAAAAAACGAACGACACGAAAAACGAACGACACGAAAAAACTAACGACACGAAAAACCGAATGACCCAAAAAAACGAACGACACGAAAAACGAACGACACGAAAAACGAACGACACGAAAAACGAACGACACGATAAATCGAACGACATGAAAAAACGAACGGCACAAAAAACAAACGACACGAAAAAAACGAACGACACGAAAAACGAACGACACGCTAAAACGAACGACACGAAAAAACGAACGACACGTAAAACGAACGACACGAAAAACGAACGACATGCTAAAACGAACGACACAAAAATAACGAACGACACGAAAAAAACGAACGACACGAAAAAACGAACGACACGAAAAACGAACGACACGAAAAACGAACGACGCGATAAAACGAACGACACGAAAAAACTAACGACACGAAAAACGAACGACACGAAAAAAACGAACGACACGAAAAACGAACGACATGAAAAACCGAACGACACAAAAAACGAACGACACGAAAAAACGAACGACACGAAAAACGAACGACACGAAAAAACGAACGACACGAAAAAACGAACGACACGGAACACGAACGACACGAAAAAACGAACGACACGACAAAACTTTCGACACAAAAAACGAACGACACGAAAAATCGAACGACACGAAAAACTAACGACACGCAAAACCGAACGACACCAAAAAACGAACGACACGAAAAAAACGAACGACACGAAAAACGAACGACACGAAAAACAAACGACACGAAAAAACGAACGACACGAAAAAACGAACGACACGAAAAAACGAACGACATGAAAAACGAACGACGCGAAAACGAACGACACGAAAAACGAACGACACGATAAACGAACGACACAAAAACGAACGACACGAAAAACGAACGACACGAAAAAACGAACGACACGAAAAATGAACGACACGAACGACACGATAAAACGAACGACACCAAAAAAACGAAGGACACGAAAAAACGAACGACACGAAAATCGAACGACACGAAAAACAAACGACACGAAAAAACGAACGACACGAAAAAACGAACGACACGAAAAAACGAACGACATGAAAAACGAACGACGCGAAAAACGAACGACACGAAAAACGAACGACACGATAAACGAACGACACAAAAAACGAACGACACGAAAAACGAACGACACGAAAAACGACACGAAAAAAACGAACGACACGAAAAAATGAACGACACGAAAAACGAACGACACGATAAAACTAACGACATGAAACACGAACGATACGAAAAAACGAACGACACGAAAAACTTTCAACACGAAAAAACGAACGACACAAAAAAAACGAACGACACAAAAAACGAACGACACAAAAATGAACGACGCGAAAAACGAACGACACGAAAAACGAACGACACGGAAAACGAACGACACGATAAACGAACGACACAAAAAACGAACGACACGAAAAACGAACGACACGATTAAACGAACGACATGAAAAAACGAACGACACGAAACACGAACGACACGAAAAAACGAACGACACGACAAAACTTTCGACACGAAAAAAACGAACGACACGAAAAAAACGAACGACACGAAAAAACGAACGACACGAAAACGAACGACACGAAAAAACCGAACGACACGAAAAAAACGAACGACACGAAAAACGAACGACACGAAAAACGAACGACACGCAAAACCGAACGCCACAAAAAACGAACGACACGAAAAACGAACGACACGAAAAAAACGAACGACACGAAAAACGAACGACACGAAAAAACGAACGACACGAAAAACGAACGACGCGAAAAACGAACGACACGAAAAACGAACGACACGAAAAACGAACGACACGAAAAACGAACGACACGAAAAAAACGAACGACACGAAAAACGAACGACACGAAAAAACGAACGACACGAAAAACGAACGACGCGAAAAACGAACGACACGAAAAACGAACGACACGAAAAAACGAACGACACGAAAAAATGAACGACACGAAAAACGAACGACACGATAAAACGAACGACACGAAACACGAACGATACGAAAAAACGAACGACACGAAAAACTTTCAACACGAAATAACGAACGACACGAAAAAACGAACGACATGAAAAAACGAACGACACGAAACACGAACGACACGAAAAAACGAACGACACGACAAAACTTTCGACACGAAAAAAACGAACGACACGAAAAAAACGAACGACACGAAAAAACGAACGACACGAAAACGAACGACACGAAAAACCGAACGACACGAAAAAAACAAACGACACGAAAAACGAACGACACGAAAAACGAACGACACGCAAAACCGATCGCCACAAAAACGAACGACACGAAAAACGAACGACACGAAAAAAACGAACGACACGAAAAAACGAACGACACGAAAAAAACGAACGACACGAAAAAACGAACGACACGAAAAACGAACAACGCGAAAAAACGAAGGAAACTCTGGGCTCACCTGCTCACCCGTAAGGCTGCGTCTTCGTCGGCCGCGAAGGGAAACTCCTCAAGAGAGAGGCCCGATGCCGGCCTCACCACATTGGTGAGCGTGGTGAGCGAGGTGAGTGAGGTGAGCGTGGTGAGCGTGGTGAGTGAGGTGAGGGTGGTGAGCGTGGTGAGTGTGGTGGCGGTGGTGATGGTGGTGGTGAGCGTGGTGATGGTGGTGATGGTGGTGGTGAGCAGGGTGAGCATGGTGGTGGTAAGTGTGGGGGTGGTGGTGAGCATGGTGGTGGTGAGTGTGGTAGAGGTGAGTGTGGGGGTGGTGGTGAGTGTGGTGGTGGTGAGTGTGGGGGTGGTGGTGAGTGTGGTGGTGGTGAGTGTGGGGGTGGTGGTGAGTGTGGGGGTGGTGGTGAGTGTGGTGGTGGTGAGTGTGGGGGTGGTGGTGAGTGTGGGGGTGGTGGTGAGTGTGGTGGTGGTGAGTGTGGGGGTGGTGAGGTGAGCGTGAGTGAGTGAGTGAATGAATCACTACTCTAGTAAGTGAGTGAGTGGGTGAATGAATCACTACTCTAGTAAGTGAGTGAGTGGGTGAATGAATCACTACTCTAGTGAGTGAGTGAGTGAATGAATCACTACTCTAGTGAGTGAGTGGGTGAATGAATCACTACGCTAGTGATTGAGTGAGTGGGTAAATGAATCACTACTCTAGCGAGTGAGTGAGTGGGTGAATGAATCACTACTCTAGTGAGTGAGTGGGTGAATGAATCACTACTCTATCGAGTGAGTGGGTGGGTGAATGAATCACTACTCTAGTGAGTGAGTGGGTGAATGAATCACTACTCTAGTGAGTGAATGAATCACTACTCTAGTGAGTGAGTGAACGAATCACTACTCTAGTGAGTGAGTGGGTGAATGAATCACTACTCTAGTGAGTGAGTGAGTGAATCACTACTCTAGTGAGTGAGTGAGTGAATGAATCACTACTCTAGCGAGTGAATGAGTGGGTGAATGAATCACTACACTAGTGAGTGAGTGAATGAATCACTACTCTAGCGAGTGAGTGAGTGGGTGAATGAATCACTACTCTGGTGAGTGAGTGAGTGGGTGAATGAATCACTACTCTAGCGAGTGAGTGAGTGGGTGAATGAATCACTACTCTAGTGAGTGAGTGAATGAATCACTACTCTAGCGAGTGACTGAGTGGGTGAATGAATCACTACTCTAGTGAGTGTGTGAGTGAATGAATCACTACTCTAGCGAGTGACTGAGTGGGTGAATGAATCACTACTCTAGTGAGTGAGTGGGTGGGTTAATTAATCACTACTCTAGCGAGTGACTGAGTGAGTGTGTGAATGAATCACTACTCTAGTGACTGACTGAGTGAGTGAATGAATCACTACTCTAGTGAGTGAGTGAGTGAGTGGGTGAATGAATGACTACTCTAGCGAGCGAGTGAGTGAATGAATGACTACTCTAGTGAGTGAGTGAGTGGGTGAATGAATCACTACTCTAGTGAGTGAGTGAATGAATGAATCACTACTCTAGTGACTAAGTGAGTGAGTGAGTGAATGAATCACTACTCTAGTGAGTGACTGAGTGAGTGAATGAATCACTACTCTAGCGAGTGACTGAGTGGGTGGGTGAATGAATCACTACTCTAGCGAGTGAGTGAGTGGGTGAATGAATCACTACTCTAGTGAGTGAGTGGGTGAATGAATCACTACTGTAGTAACTGAGTGAGTGGGTGAATGAATCACTACACTAGTGAGTGAGTGAGTGGTGAATGAATCACTACTCTAGTGAGTGACTGAGTGGGTGAATGAATCACTACTCTAGCGAGTGAGTGAGTGGGTGAATGAATCACTACTCTAGTGAGTGAGTGAGTGAGTGAATGAATCACTACTCTAGCGAGTGACTGAGTGAGTGGGTGAATGAATCACTACTCTAGTGAGTGAGTGGGTGGGTGAATGAATCACTACTCTAGAGAGTGACTGAGTGAGTGGGTGAATGAATCACTACTCTAGTGAGTGAGTGGGTGGGTGAATGAATCACTACTCTAGAGAGTGACTGAGTGAGTGGGTGAATGAATCACTACTCTAGTGAGTGAGTGGGTGAATGAATCACTACACTAGTGAGTGAGTGAATGAAACACTACTCTAGCGAGTGAGTGGGTGAATGAATCACTACTCTAGTGAGTGAGTGGGTGAATGAATCACTACTCTAGCGAGTGAGTGGGTGAATGAATCACTACTCTAGCGAGTGAGTGAGTGAATGAATCACTACTCTAGCGAGTGACTGAGTGGGTGAATGAATCACTACTCTAGTGAGTGAGTGGGTGGGTGAATGAATCACTACTCTAGCGAGTGACTGAGTGAGTGGGTGAATGAATCACTACTCTAGTCAGTGAGTGAATGAATCACTACTCTAATGAGTGAGTGAGTGGGTGAATGAATGACTACTCTAGCGAGCGAGTGAATGAATGACTACTCTAGTGAGTGAGTGGGTGAATGAATCACTACTCCAGTGAGTGAGTGAATGAATGAATCACTACTCTAGTGACTAAGTGAGTGCATGAATGAATCACTACTCTAGTGAGTGAGTGAGTGGGTGAATGAATCACTACTCTAGTGAGTGAGTGAGTGAATGAATGAATCAATCACTACTCTAGCGAGTGACTGAGTGGGTGAACGAATCACTACTCTAGCGAGTGACTGAGTGGGTGGGTGAATGAATCTCTACTCTAGTGAGTGAGTGGGTGAATGAATCACTACTCTAGCGAGTGACTGAGTGAGTGGGTGGATGAATCACTACTCTAGTGAGTGAGTGCGTGAATGAATGACTACTCTAGTGAGTGAGTGGGTGAATGAATCACTACTCTAGTGAGTGAGTGAGTGGGTGAATGAATCACTACTCTAGCGAGTGACTGAGTGGGTGGGTGCGTGAGTGGGTGAATGAATCACTACTCTAGTGAGTGAATGAGTGAGTGAATGAATCACTACTCTAGCGAGTGAGTGAGTGAATGAATCACTACTCTAGTGAATGAGTGAGTAGGTGAATGAATCACTACTCTAGTGAGTGAGTGAGTGAATGAATCACTACTCTAGCGAGTGACTGAGTGGGTGAACGAATCACTACTCTAGCGAGTGACTGACTGAGTGGGTGAATGAATCACTACTCCAGTGAGTGAATGAGTGAGTGAATGAATCACTACTCTAGCGAATGAGTGAATGAATCACTACTCTAGTGAGTGAGTGAGTAGGTGAATAAATCACTACTCTAGTGAGTGAGTGAGTGAATGAATCACTACTCTAGCGAGTGACTGAGTGGGTGAACGAATCACTACTCTTGCGAATGACTGAGTGAGTGGGTGAATGAATCACTACTCTAGTGAGTGAATGAGTGAGTGAATGAATCACTACTCTAGCGAGTGAGTGGGTGAATGAATCACTACTCTAGTGAGTGAGTGAGTGAATCACTACTCTAGTGAGTGAGTGAGTGAGTGGGTGAATGAATCACTACTCTAGTGAGTGAGTGAGTGAATGAATCACTACTCTAGTGAGTGAGTGAGTGAATGAATCACTACTCTCGCGAGTGACTGAGTGAGTGAATGAATCACTACTCGAGCGAGTGAGTGGGTGGGTGAATGAATCACTACTCTAGCGAGTGACTGAGTGAGTGAATGAATCACTACTCGAGCGAGTGAGTGGGTGGGTGAATGAATCACTACTCTAGCGAGTGACTGAGTGGGTGGGTGAATGAATCACTACTCTAGCGAGTGACTGAGTGGGTGGGTGAATGAATTACTACTCTAGTGAGTGAGTGGGTGAGTGAATGAATCACTTCTCTTTCGAGTGACTGAGTGAGTGGGTGGGTGAATGAATCACTACTCTAGCGAGTGACTGAGTGAGTGAGTGAGTGAATCACTACTCTAGTGAGTGAGTGAGTGACTGAGTGAGTGAGTGAGTGAATGAATCACTACTCTAGTGAGTGAGTGACTGAGTGAGTGAGTGAATGAATGAATCACTACTCTAGTGAGTGAGTGACTGAGTGAGTGGGTGAATGAGTGAATGAATCACTACTCTTGTGAGTGAGTGAGTGAATGAATCACTACTCTAGTGAGTGGGATGAATGAATCACTACTCGAGTGAGTGGGTGAATGAATCACTACTCTAGTGAGTGAGTGAATGAATCACTACTCTAGTGACTGAGTGAGTGAGTGAATCACTACTCTAGTGAGTGACTGAGTGAGTGGGTGGGTGAATGAATCACTACTCTAGTGAGTGACTGAGTGAGTGAATGAATCACTACTCTATCGAGTGACTGAGTGAGTGAGTGAATGAATCACTACTCTAGTGAGTGAGTGAATGAATCACTACTCTAGTGACTGACTGAGTGAGTGAATGAATCACTACTCTAGTGAGTGACTGAGTGAGTGGGTGGGTGAATGAATCACTACTCTAGTGAGTGACTGAGTGAGTGAATGAATCACTACTCTATCGAGTGACTGAGTGAGTGAGTGAATGAATCACTACTCTAGTGAGTGAGTGAATTAATCACTACTCTAGTGACTGACTGAGTGAGTGAGTGAATGAATCACTACTCTAGTGAGTGACTGAGTGAGTGGGTGGGTGAATGAATCACTACTCTAGTGAGTGACTGAGTGAGTGAATGAATCACTACTCTAGTGAGTGACTGAGTGAGTGGGTGGGTGAATGAATCACTACTCTAGTGAGTGACTGAGTGAGTGGGTGAATGAATCACTACTCTAGTGAGTGACTGAGTGAGTGGGTGGGTGAATGAATCACTACTCTAGTGAGTGACTGAGTGAGTGAATGAATCACTACTCTAGTGAGTGACTGAGTGAGTGGGTGGGTGAATGAATCACTACTCTAGTGAGTGACTGAGTGAGTGGGTGAATGAATCACTACTCTAGTGAGTGACTGAGTGAGTGGGTGGGTGAATGAATCACTACTCTAGTGAGTGACTGAGTGAGTGAATGAATCACTACTCTAGTGAGTGACTGAGTGAGTGGGTGGGTGAATGAATCACTACTCTAGTGAGTGACTGAGTGAGTGGGTGAATGAATCACTACTCTAGTGAGTGACTGAGTGAGTGGGTGGGTGAATGAATCACTACTCTAGTGAGTGACTGAGTGAGTGAATGAATCACTACTCTAGTGAGTGACTGAGTGAGTGGGTGGGTGAATGAATCACTACTCTAGTGAGTGACTGAGTGAGTGGGTGAATGAATCACTACTCTAGTGAGTGACTGAGTGAGTGGGTGGGTGAATGAATCACTACTCTAGTGAGTGACTGAGTGAGTGAATGAATCACTACTCTATCGAGTGACTGAGTGAGTGAGTGAATGAATCACTACTCTAGTGAGTGAGTGAATGAATCACTACTCTAGTGACTGACTGAGTGAGTGAATGAATCACTACTCTAGTGAGTGACTGAGTGAGTGGGTGGGTGAATGAATCACTACTCTAGTGAGTGACTGAGTGAGTGAATGAATCACTACTCTATCGAGTGACTGAGTGAGTGAGTGAATGAATCACTACTCTAGTGAGTGAGTGAATGAATCACTACTCTAGTGACTGACTGAGTGAGTGAGTGAATGAATCACTACTCTAGTGAGTGACTGAGTGAGTGGGTGGGTGAATGAATCACTACTCTAGTGAGTGACTGAGTGAGTGAATGAATCACTACTCTAGTGAGTGACTGAGTGAGTGGGTGGGTGAATGAATCACTACTCTAGTGAGTGACTGAGTGAGTGGGTGAATGAATCACTACTCTAGTGAGTGACTGAGTGAGTGGGTGGGTGAATGAATCACTACTCTAGTGAGTGACTGAGTGAGTGAATGAATCACTACTCTAGTGAGTGACTGAGTGAGTGGGTGGGTGAATGAATCACTACTCTAGTGAGTGACTGAGTGAGTGGGTGAATGAATCACTACTCTAGTGAGTGACTGAGTGAGTGGGTGGGTGAATGAATCACTACTCTAGTGAGTGACTGAGTGAGTGAATGAATCACTACTCTAGTGAGTGACTGAGTGAGTGGGTGGGTGAATGAATCACTACTCTAGTGAGTGACTGAGTGAGTGGGTGAATGAATCACTACTCTAGTGAGTGACTGAGTGAGTGGGTGGGTGAATGAATCACTACTCTAGTGAGTGACTGAGTGAGTGAATGAATCACTACTCTAGTGAGTGACTGAGTGAGTGGGTGGGTGAATGAATCACTACTCTAGTGAGTGACTGAGTGAGTGGGTGAATGAATCACTACTCTAGTGAGTGACTGAGTGAGTGGGTGGGTGAATGAATCACTACTCTAGTGAGTGACTGAGTGAGTGAATGAATCACTACTCTAGTGAGTGACTGAGTGAGTGGGTGGGTGAATGAATCACTACTCTAGTGAGTGACTGAGTGAGTGGGTGAATGAATCACTACTCTAGTGAGTGACTGAGTGAGTGTGTGGGTGAATGAATCACTACTCTAGTGAGTGAGTGAGTGAATGAATCACTTCTCTAGCGAACGAAACGCCACGGATGCCTCCGGCACAAAGCGGCGCTTCGTCCGATGTTCTGAGTCTCGAGATTTGTCGCGCGCCTCTGTCGGGGTCAAGGTGGGTGGGGGGTGGGGTCAGAGGGGCGGTGGTGGGGGGAGGTTGGTGGTGGTGGTGGGGGGATTAGTGGGGGGGTGTGGGAGGTGGGGGCGGTGTGGGGGGAGGTTGGTGGTGGTGGTGGTGGGGGTTGGAATAGTGGGGGGTGTGGGAGGTGGTGGTGGGGGGCCGTGTGGGGGGAGGTTGGTGGTGGTGGGGAGGGGGTTAGTGGGGGGGTGTGGGAGGTGGTGGGGGGAGGCCGTGTAGGGGGAGGTTGGTGGTGGTGGTGGCGAGATTAGTGGGGGGGGGGTGGGGGAGGAGGTGGTGGTGGTGGGGGGATTAGTGGGGGGTAGCCCCCCACCACCAGAGGCAAACTAATCCCAGGGATTGAGGTTCCGCTTTAGCGATGCGGTGAGTGGGGGGAGGGGCGACATCGTTTCTGGCTGAGTGGACCTAGGTGCGAGAGGAGCGCACGGGTTAGAGACAGCGTCATCACCACTCAGTGTAGCAGTGGAGAGACCCTGGCTGGTGGTGACGTCATCACCACTCAGCGTAGCAGTGGAGAGACCCTGGCTGGTGGTGACGTCATCACCACTCAGTGTAGCAGTGGAGAGACCCTGGCTGGTGGTGACGTCATCACCACTCAGCGTAGCAGTGGAGAGACCCTGGCTGGTGGTGACGTCATCACCACTCAGTGTAGCAGTGGAGAGACCCTGGCTGGTGGTGACGTCATCACCACTCAGCGTAGCAGTGGAGAGACCCTGGCTGGTGGTGACGTCATCACCACTCAGTGTAGCAGTGGAGAGACCCTGGCTGGTGATGACGTCACCCCTCAGCGTAGCAGTGGAGAGACCCTGGCTGGTGGTGACGTCATCACCACTCAGTGTAGCAGTGGAGAGACCCTGGCTGGTGATGACGTCACCCCTCAGCGTAGCAGTGGAGAGACCCTGGCTGGTGGTGACGTCATCACCACTCAGTGTAGCAGTGGAGAGACCCTGGCTGGTGATGACGTCACCCCTCAGCGTAGCAGTGGAGAGACCCTGGCTGGTGGTGACGTCATCACCACTCAGCGTAGCAGTGGAGAGACTCTGGCTGGTGATGACGTCACCCCCTCAGCGTAGCAGTGGAGAGACCATGGCTGGTGATGACGTCACCCCTCAGCGTAGCAGTGGAGAGACCCTGGCTGGTGGTGACGTCACCCCTCAGCGTAGCAGTGGAGAGACCCTGGCTGATGATGACGTCATCCCTCAGCGTAGCAGTGGAGAGACCGTGGCTTGTGATGACGTCACCACTCAGCGTAGCAGTGGAGAGACCCTGGCTGGTGATGACGTCACCCCTCAGCGTAGCAGTGGAGAGAACCTGGCTGGTGATAACGTCACCACTCAGCGTAGCAGTGGAGAGACCCTGGTTGGTGATGACGTCACCACTCAGCGTAGCAGTGGAGAGACCCTGGCTGGTGGTGACGTCACCCCTCAGCGTAGCAGTGGAGAGACCCTGGCTGGTGATGACGTCACCACTCAGCGTAGCAGTGGAGAGACCCTGGCTGGTGGTGACGTCACCCCTCAGCGTAGCAGTGGAGAGACCCTGGCTGGTGATGACGTCACCACTCAGCGTAGCAGTGGAGAGACCCTGGCTGGTGATGACGTCACCCCCTCAGAGTAGCAGTGGAGAGACCCTGGCTGGTGATGACGTCACCACTCAGCGTAGCAGTTGAGAGACCCTGGCTGGTGATGACGTCACCCCCTCAGCGTAGCAGTGGAGAGACCCTGGCTGGTGATGACGTCACCCCTCAGTGTAGCAGTGGAGAGACCCTGGCTGGTGGTGACGTCACCCCTCAGCGTAGCAGTGGAGAGACCCTGGCTGGTGATCACGTCACCATTCAGCGTAGCAGTGGAGAAACACTGGCTGGTGGTGACGTCACCCCTCAGCGTAGCAGTGGAGAGACCCTGGCTGGTGATGACGTCACCACTCAGCGTAGCAGTGGAGAGACCCTGGCTGGTGATGACGTCACCCCCTCAGCGTAGCAGTGGAGAGACCCTGGCTGGTGATGACGTCACCCTTCAGTGTAGCAGTGGAGAGACCCTGGCTGGTGGTGACGTCACCCCTCAGCGTAGCAGTGGAGAGACCCTGGCTGGTGATGACGTCACCATTCAGCGTAGCAGTGGAGAAACACTGGCTGGTGGTGACGTCACCACTCAGCGTAGCAGTGGAGAGACCCTGGTTGGTGATGACGTCACCACTCAGCGTAGCAGTGGAGAGACCCTGGCTGGTGATAACGTCACCACTCAGCGTAGCAGTGGAGAGACCCTGGCTGGTGGTGACGTCACCCCTCAGCGTAGCAGTGGAGAGACCCTGGCTGGTGATGACGTCATCCCTCAGCGTAGCAGTGGAGAGACCGTGGCTTGTGATGACGTCACCACTCAGCGTAGCAGTGGAGAGACCCTGGCTGGTGATGACGTCACCCCTCAGCGTAGCAGTGGAGAGAACCTGGCTGGTGATAACGTCACCACTCAGCGTAGCAGTGGAGAGACCCTGGTTGGTGATGACGTCACCACTCAGCGTAGCAGTGGAGAGACCCTGGCTGGTGGTGACGTCACCCCTCAGCGTAGCAGTGGAGAGACCCTGGCTGGTGATGACGTCACCACTCAGCGTAGCAGTGGAGAGACCCTGGCTGGTGGTGACGTCACCCCTCAGCGTAGCAGTGGAGAGACCCTGGCTGGTGATGACGTCACCACTCAGCGTAGCAGTGGAGAGACCCTGGCTGGTGATGACGTCACCCCCTCAGAGTAGCAGTGGAGAGACCCTGGCTGGTGATGACGTCACCACTCAGCGTAGCAGTTGAGTGACCCTGGCTGGTGATGACGTCACCCCCTCAGCGTAGCAGTGGAGAGACCCTGGCTGGTGATGACGTCACCCCTCAGTGTAGCAGTGGAGAGACCCTGGCTGGTGGTGACGTCACCCCTCAGCGTAGCAGTGGAGAGACCCTGGCTGGTGATCACGTCACCATTCAGCGTAGCAGTGGAGAAACACTGGCTGGTGGTGACGTCACCCCTCAGCGTAGCAGTGGAGAGACCCTGGCTGGTGATGACGTCACCACTCAGCGTAGCAGTGGAGAGACCCTGGCTGGTGATGACGTCACCCCCTCAGCGTAGCAGTGGAGAGACCCTGGCTGGTGATGACGTCACCCTTCAGTGTAGCAGTGGAGAGACCCTGGCTGGTGGTGACGTCACCCCTCAGCGTAGCAGTGGAGAGACCCTGGCTGGTGATGACGTCACCAGTCAGCGTAGCAGTGGAGAAACACTGGCTGGTGGTGACGTCACCACTCAGCGTAGCAGTGGAGAGACCCTGGTTGGTGATGACGTCACCACTCAGCGTAGCAGTGGAGAGACCCTGGCTGGTGATAACGTCACCACTCAGCGTAGCAGTGGAGAGACCCTGGTTGGTGATGACGTCACCACTCAGCGTAGCAGTGGAGAGACCCTGGCTGGTGATAACGTCACCACTCAGCGTAGCAGTGGAGAGACCCTGGCTGGTGATGACGTCACCACTCAGTGTAGCAGTGGCGAGACCCTGGCTGGTGGTGACGTCACCACTCAGCGTAGCAGTGGAGAGACCCTGGCTGGTGATGACGTCACCACTCAGCGTAGCAGTGGTGAGACCCTGGCTGGTGGTGACGTCACCACTCAGCGTAGCAGTGGAGAGACCCTGGCTGGTGGTGACGTCACCCCTCAGTGTAGCAGTGGAGAGACCCTGGCTGGTGATGACGTCACCCCTCAGTGTAGCAGTGGGGAGACCCTGGCTGGTGATGACGTCACCACTCAGCATAGCAGTGGAGAGACCCTGGCTGGTGATGACGTCACCCCTCAGCGTAGCAGTGGTGAGACCCTGGCTGGTGGTGACGTCATCACCCTCAGCTGAGCAGTGGAGAGACCCTGGCTGGTGGTGACGTCATCACCCTCAGTGTAGCAGTGGAGAGACTCTGGCTGGTGATGACGTCACCACTCAGCGTAGCAGTGGAGAGACCCTGGCTAGTGATGACGTCATCACCCTCAGCGTAGCAGTGGAGAGACCCTGGCTGGTGGTGACGTCATCACCCTCAGTGTAGCAGTGGAGAGACCCTGGCTTGTGATGACGACGTCGACGCTGATTGGTCAGTGACAGGTTTTCAATCTTTAATCCCCAGGGGCTGCATCTGTCTCCCTATTACGCAACCGCACGACCTCCGCCGTACGACCTCCGCCGTACGACCTCCGCCGTGCGACCTCCGCCGTGCGACCTCCGCCGCGCGACCTCCGCCGCGCGACCTCAGCCGCGCGACCTCCGCCGCGCGACCTCCGCCGTACGACCTCCGCCGCAGGACCTCCACCCCAGGACCTCCACCGTACGACCTCCGCCGTACGACCTCCGCCACAGGACCTCCACCGCAGGACCTCCACGACCATGGCACCAGCCAATCACCTGGCAACTGATTGGCTGATGCAGTGTACAGTGAAGTGTACAGTGTAGTGTGTAGTAGTGTATAGTGTAGTGTATAGTGTAGTGTTTAGTAGTGTATAGTGTAGTGTATAGTGTGTAGTAGTGTATCGTGTAGTGTATAGTGTAGTGTATAGTAGTGTATAGTGTAGTGTATAGTGTAGTGTATAGTGTAGTGTTTAGTGTGTAGTAGTGTATCGTGTAGTGTATAGTGTAGTGTATAGTAGTGTATAGTGTAGTGTATAGTAGTGTATAGTGTAGTGTATAGTGTAGTGTTTAGTAGTGTATAGTGTAGTGTTTAGTGTGTAGTAGTGTATAGTGTAGTGTATAGTGTAGTGTATAGTAGTGTATAGTGTAGTGTATAGTGTAGTGTTTAGTAGTGTATAGTGTAGTGTTTAGTGTGTAGTAGTGTATAGTGTAGTGTATAGTGTAGTGTATAGTAGTGTAGTGGGTTCCAGGACACGGAGACGGCAGAATAGAAGCAGCACTATTTATTTAAACCTTAACAAGGGTTGCACTAGAAGGGGTAGCGGCCCCTCCACCCGTATAACTCAGGAACACACCACCCCAGGCTCTCTATCCTAAGCTCTGAGCTCCCAGTTCCTCCTCCTGCTAGGGCTCTAAGGGAGGCTATCAGATCATCTGGCCCTGGTTAGGCACAGATCTGGGCACCCCGCCGACCAGACCGGCCCTTAGAAGGACTCTGACTCTGGGGCTCTGGGCCCGCACCACCGGCTTGCTGTGCCGGCCCTGAGAAGGGCAGCGGTCACAGGAGTCCCAGGGTCTATCCCAGCTGGCCTTCCTTCTTCACTGGTTGCTTCAGCCTCGGGCCCAACACTCTGCCCCCAGCTCCCTGGCTCCCCACCGCACTTTATACCCACTGGAGCCTTAGCGGACGATGTTGTAGCCACCAAGGTGTGGGTGAACCACACCTTCCCGTGCCATGTGTTTATTCCCCATAGCACCCCTACACAGGCATGGTATTGTGTAGTGAATAGAGTAGTGTATAGTGTAGGGAGTGTATAGTGTAGTGTATAGTAGTGTAGTGTGTAGTGGAGTGTATAGTGTAGTGTATAGTGTAGTGTGTAGTAGTGTAGTATATAGTGTAGTGTATAGTGTAGTGTATAATGTAGTGTGTATAGTGTAGTGTATAGTGTAGTGTATAGTAGTGTATAGTGTAGTGTATAGTGTAGTATATAGTGTAGTGTGTATAGTAGTGTAGTGTATAGTGTAGTGTATAGTAGTGTAGTGTATAGTGTAGTATATAGTGTAGTGTATAGTGTAGTGTATAGTGTAGTGTGTAGTAGTGTAGTATATAGTGCAGTGTATAATGTAGTGTGTAGTAGTGTAGTATATAGTGTAGTGTGTAGTAGTGTAATATATAGTGAAGTGTGTGTAGTGTGTATAGTGTAGTGTATAGTGTAGTGTATAGTGTAGTGTATAGTGTAGTGTAGTGTATAGTGTAGTGTATAGTGTAGTGTATAGTGTAGTATATAGTGTAGTGTATAGTGTAGTAGTGTAGTGTATAGTGTAGTGTATAGTGTAGTGTATAGTAGTGTATAGTGTAGTGTCGCGTGATGAAACGTGGCGTTCAGACCAAAGGAGACGAAACGGAACCATTGAGGCAGAACGGGGAAACTTTAATAACATTTAACACGTGGGATCTAACGGCTCTTATATATTTATATTGAATCTAGTCTAGTTTTTAGTGTGTAGTAGTGTATAGTGTAGTATATAGTGTAGTGTATAGTGTAGTGTATAGTAGTGTATAGTAGTGTATAGTGTAGTGTATAGTAGTGTAGTGTATAGTGTAGTGTGTATAGTGTAGTGTATAGTGTAGTGTATAGTAGTGTATAGTGTAGTGTATAGTGTAGTGTATAGTGTAGTATATAGTGTAGTGTGTATAGTAGTGTAGTGTATAGTGTAGTGTATAGTAGTGTAGTGTATAGTGTAGTATATAGTGTAGTGTATAGTGTAGTGTATAGTGTAGTGTGTAGTAGTGTAGTATATAGTGCAGTGTATAATGTAGTGTGTAGTAGTGTAGTATATAGTGTAGTGTGTAGTAGTGTAATATATAGTGAAGTGTGTGTAGTGTGTATAGTGTAGTGTATAGTGTAGTGTATAGTGTAGTGTATAGTGTAGTGTAGTGTATAGTGTAGTGTATAGTGTAGTGTATAGTGTAGTATATAGTGTAGTGTATAGTGTAGTAGTGTAGTGTATAGTGTAGTGTATAGTGTAGTGTATAGTAGTGTATAGTGTAGTGTCGCGTGATGAAACGTGGCGTTCAGACCAAAGGAGACGAAACGGAACCATTGAGGCAGAACGGGGAAACTTTAATAACATTTAACACGTGGGATCTAACGGCTCTTATATATTTATATTGAATCTAGTCTAGTTTTTAGTGTGTAGTAGTGTATAGTGTAGTATATAGTGTAGTGTATAGTGTAGTGTATAGTAGTGTATAGTAGTGTATAGTGTAGTGTATAGTAGTGTAGTGTATAGTGTAGTGTATAGTGTAGTGTATAGTGTATAGTAGTGTATAGTGTAGTGTATAGTGTAGTGTATAGTGTATAGTGTAGTGTATAGTGTAGTGTATAGTGTAGTGTATAGTGTAGTGTGTATAGTGTAGTGTATAGTGTAGTGTATAGTGTAGTATATAGTAGAGTATAGTGTAGTGTGTATAGTGTAGTGTATAGTGTAGTGTATAGTAGTGTATAGTGTAGTGTATAGTGTAGTGTATAGTGTAGTGTAGTCTATAGTGTAGTGTATAGTGTAGTGTATAGTGTAGTGTATAGTGTAGTGTATAGTGTAGTGTATAGTGTAGTGTCGCGTGATGAAACGTGGCGTTCAGACCAAACGAGACGAACCGGAACCATTGAGGCAGAACGGGGAAACTTTGAAAACATTTAACACGTGGGATCTAACGGCTCTTATATATTTATGTTGAATCTATACATCACCATCATCAACACCTCCACCACCACCACCACCTGCACCATCTCCGCCATCTCCACCACCACCTCCACCACCTCCACCACCGCCACCACCGCCACCTCCACCACCTCCACCACCGCCACCTCCATCACCTCCACAACCACCAACACCACCACTTCCACCACCACGTCCACCACCGCCACCACCTCCACCCCTAACACCCACACCTCCACCACTATCATCATCGTCACCTCCACCACCACCACGTCTTCCACCTCCACCACCATCTCCACCATCTCCACCACCACCACCACGTCCAACACCTCCACCACTATCATCATCACCTCCACCACCACCACGTCTTCCACCTCCACCACCATCTCCACCACCACCTCTACCACCACCACCTCTACCACCACCCCTACCACCACCACTACCACCACCACCACTACCACCTCCACCACAAGCAACATCACTTCTCACCACCTCCACCACCACCACTTCCACCACCACCACTACCACCTCCACCACCACTACCATCACTTTTCACCACCACCACGACCTCCAACACCTCCACCATCTCCACCATCTACACCACCTCCACCATCACCAACACCACCACTTCCACCACCACGTCCACCACCGCCACCACCTCCATCCCTACCACCAACACCTCCACCACTATCATCATCGTCACCTCCACCACCACCACATCTTCCACCTCCACCACCATCTCCACCATCTCCACCACCTCCACCACCACCT
>NW_022638175.1:250000-500000 GCF_010993605.1 Petromyzon marinus | reverse complement strand
GTTGTCGCGAGCGAGGATCTGCCGGCCCTTCTCCTCCAGCATGGCCTTGGCGTCGGGGTACTCGGTAAGCGCCTGCACGAGGTCGTCCTTGGAGAGGCAGAAGAGGTCCGAGTAGCCGACGCTGCGGATGTTGGCCGTGCGCCGGTTGCCCGAGCGGCTGCCGCGGATGTTCAGGATGCTGATCTCGCCGAAGTAGGCGCCGTCGCTGAGCACCACGAACTGCGTGACGCCGTCGTCGGCCACCACCGCAAGCTTGCCCTCCTGGGGGTGTTGGGGGGGGGTGGTGGTGAGGGGGTGAGGAGGTGAGCGAGAGGGGTGAGCAGGGTGGGTGTCAGGGGCCGCCGTACGCCGGCTCACCAATTCACCAACTCACTCAGTCAGTCACTCACTCAGTCACTCAGTCACTCACTCAGTCACTCACTCACTCACACACTCACTCACACACTCACTCAGTCACTCACTCACACACTCACTCACACACTCACTCAGTCACTCACTCACACACTCACTCACACACTCACTCACACACTCACTCAGTCACTCACACACTCACTCAGTCACTCACTCAGTCACTCACTCACTCAGCCACTCGCTCACACACTCACTCACTCAGTCACTCACTCAGTCACTACTCACTCAGCAAATGACTCACTCAGTCACTCACTCACACACTCACACACTCACTCACTCACACACTCAGTCACTCACTCACCCACTCACCCACCCACTCACCCACTCACTCACCCACCCACTCACCCACTCACCCTCTCACCCACCCACTCACCCACTCACCTACTCACTCACCCACCCACTCACCCACCCACCCACTCACCCTCTCACCCACTCACTCACTCACCCACTCACCCACCCACGCACCCACCCACTCACCCACCCACCCACTCACCCTCTCACCCACCCACTCACTCACTCACCCACCCACCCACTCACACACCCACTCACCCACCCACCCACCTTAATGATGTACATCTCTCTCCCAATATCTCCTTTGCGACATATGTAGTCCCCAGGGCTGTACACCACGGGCCTAAGCTTCAGCACCAACTCCACCAGGAGGCCAGCCTCACAATCGGCGAAGATTCGAACCTTCACATGGGAGAGAGAGAGAGAGGAGAGAGAGAGAGAGATTCATCATAAATATAGGCATCATCATCATCATTTTCCAAGACAGAGGTTCGTTGTAAGCCATCTGGCTACCATGAGAGATTCGTTCATGAGGCTATCCACCATATACAAGCACAGAGACAATTTCAACCGAGAAGATGGATTCTGGCTTAGCAATCATTGGAAGGATTTGATAAACCATTTGGGGTCTTCATTGATTGTTCACGCTTATGGTTACCATGAGAGATTCGTTCATGAGGCTATCCACCATATACAAGCACAGAGACAATTTGAACCGAGAAGATGGATTCTGGCTTAGCAATCATTGGAAGGATTTGATGAACTATTTCGGGGTCTTCATTGATCGCTCACGCTTACGGTTACCATGAGAGATTCGTCCATGAGGCTATCCACCATATACAAACACAGAGACAATTTCAACCGAGAAGATGGATTCTGGCT
This sequence comes from Petromyzon marinus, assembly GCF_010993605.1. NCBI lineage: Eukaryota > Metazoa > Chordata > Hyperoartia > Petromyzontiformes > Petromyzontidae > Petromyzon > Petromyzon marinus. The sequence continues at coordinate 498,416 of NW_022638175.1, read as the reverse complement.
TAGCAATCATTGGAAGGATTTGATAAACCATTTGGGGTCTTCATTGATTGTTCACGCTTACGGTTACCATGAGAGATTCGTTCATGAGGCTATCCACCATATACAAGCACAGAGACAATTTCAACTGAGAAGATGGATTCTGGCTTAGCAATCATTGGAAGGATTTGATAAACCATTTGGGGTCTTCATTGATTGTTCACGCTTACGGTTACCATGAGAGATTCGTTCATGAGGCTATCCACATATACAAACACAGAGACAATTTCAACGGAGAAGATGGATTCTGGCTGAGCAATCATTGGAAGGATTTGATAAACCATTTGGGGTCTTCACTGATTGTTCACGCTTACGGTTACCATGAGAGATTCGTCCATGAGGCTATCCACCATATACAAGCACAGAGACAATTTCAACCGAGAAGATGGATTCTGGCTTAGCAATTATTGGAAGGATTTGATAAACCATTTGGGGTCTTCATTGATTGTTCACGCTTACGGTTACCATGAGAGATTCGTTCATGAGGCTATCCACATATACAAACACAGAGACAATTTCAACGGAGAAGATGGATTCTGGCTGAGCAATCATTGGAAGGATTTGATAAACCATTTGGGGTCTTCACTGATTGTTCACGCTTACGGTTACCATTAGAGATTCGTCCATGAGGCTATCCACCATATACAAGCATAGAGACAATTTCAACTGAGCAGATGGATTCTGGCTTAGCAATCATTGGAAGGATTTGATAAACCATTTCGGGGTCTTCATTGATTGTTCACGCTTACGGTTACCATGAGAGATTCGTTCATGAGGCTATCCACATATACAAGCACAGAGACAATTTCAACCGAGAAGATGGATTCTGGCTTAGCAATCATTGGAAGGATTTGATAAACCATTTGGGGTCTTCATTGATTGTTCACGCTTACGGTTACCATGAGAGATTCGTCCATGAGGCTATCCACCATATACAAGCACAGAGACAATTTCAACCGAGAAGATGGATTCTGGCTTAGCAATCATTGGAAGGATTTGATAAACCATTTGGGGTCTTCATTGATTGTTCACGCTTACGGTTACCATGAGAGATTCGTTCATGAGGCTATCCACATATACAAGCACAGAGACAATTTCAACCGAGAAGATGGATTCTGGCTTAGCAATCATTGGAAGGATTTGATAAACCATTTGGGGTCTTCATTGATTGTTCACGCTTACGGTTACCATGAGAGATTCGTTCATGAGGCTATCCACATATACAAACACAGAGACAATTTCAACGGAGAAGATGGATTCTGGCTGAGCAATCATTGGAAGGATTTGATCAACCATTTGGGGTCTTCACTGATTGTTCACGCTTACGGTTACCATGAGAGATTCGTCCATGAGGCTATCCACCATATACAAGCACAGAGACAATTTCAACCGAGAAGATGGATTCTGGCTTAGCAATTATTGGAAGGATTTGATAAACCATTTGGGGTCTTCATTGATTGTTCACGCTTACGGTTACCATGAGAGATTCGTTCATGAGGCTATCCACATATACAAACACAGAGACAATTTCAACGGAGAAGATGGATTCTGGCTGAGCAATCATTGGAAGGATTTGATAAACCATTTGGGGTCTTCACTGATTGTTCACGCTTACGGTTACCATTAGAGATTCGTCCATGAGGCTATCCACCATATACAAGCATAGAGACAATTTCAACTGAGCAGATGGATTCTGGCTTAGCAATCATTGGAAGGATTTGATAAACCATTTCGGGGTCTTCATTGATTGTTCACGCTTACGGTTACCATGAGAGATTCGTTCATGAGGCTATCCACATATACAAGCACAGAGACAATTTCAACCGAGAAGATGGATTCTGGCTTAGCAATCATTGGAAGGATTTGATAAACCATTTGGGGTCTTCATTGATTGTTCACGCTTACGGTTACCATGAGAGATTCGTCCATGAGGCTATCCACCATATACAAGCACAGAGACAATTTCAACCGAGAAGATGGATTCTGGCTTAGCAATCATTGGAAGGATTTGATAAACCATTTGGGGTCTTCATTGATTGTTCACGCTTACGGTTACCATGAGAGATTCGTTCATGAGGCTATCCACATATACAAACACAGAGACAATTTCAACGGAGAAGATGGATTCTGGCTGAGCAATCATTGGAAGGATTTGATAAACCATTTGGGGTCTTCACTGATTGTTCACGCTTACGGTTACCATGAGAGATTTGTCCATGAGGCTATCCACCATATACAAGCATAGAGACAATTTCAACGGAGCAGATGGATTCTGGCTTAGCAATCATTGGAAGGATCTGATAAACCATTTCGGGGTCTTCATTGATTGTTCACGCTTACGGTTACCATGAGAGATTCGTTCATGAGGCTATCCACATATACAAGCACAGAGACAATTTCAACCGAGAAGATGGATTCTGGCTTAGCAATCATTGGAAAGATTTGATAAACCATTTCAGGTCTTAATTGATTGTTCACGCTTACGGTGGCTTTCATACAGCATACATTAATTTTTCGTCTCCCCCCTCCTTTCAGAACATAGATGGACTCGTCCTTCTAAACAAACTGTCAAATCGCTGCGCGTGGAGCTGACGGTTTTTATAAATAAATAAACACACCGTTTTTTAAATAAATAAATTAATGCAAACCGACACACCTGATGATGACCGTTTGTGTTATGGTCGAAACGTCGTGAGAATTTGTATTGTTTTATATATATTTTATTATGTTATTGTTTCCCTTCTACGTGGTGACTTTACCGAAAGAGCTAAGAATAAAAGTTGCGTGAGGTAAATAAAATTGTTTTTTATATATTTTATTATTTTATTGTTTCCCTTCAACGTGGTGACTTTACCGAAAGAGCTAAGAATATAAGTTGCGTGAGGTAAATAAAATTGTTTTATATATATTATTATTTTATTGTTTCCCTTCAACGTGACTTTACCGAAAGAGCTAAGAATAAAAGTTGCGTGAGGTAAATAAAATTGTTTTATATTGTATTATTTTATTGTTTCCCTTCAACGTGACTTTACCGAAAGAGCTAAGAATATAAGTTGCGTGAGGTAAATAAAATTGTTATATATATTTTATTATTTTATTGTTTCCCTTCAACGTGGTGACTTTACCGAAAGAGCTAAGAATATAAGTTGCGTGAGGTAAATAAAATTGTTTTATATATATTTTATTATTTTATTGTTTCCCTTCAACGTGGTGACTTTACCGAAAGAGCTAAGAATAAAAGTTGCGTGAGGTAAATAAAATTGTTTTATATATATTATTATTTTATTGTTTCCCTTCAACGTGACTTTACCGAAAGAGCTAAGAATAAAAGTTGCGTGAGGTAAATAAAATTGTTTTATATTGTATTATTTTATTGTTTCCCTTCAACGTGGTGACTTTACCGAAAGAGCTAAGAATATAAGTTGCGTGAGGTAAATAAAATTGTTATATATATTTTATTATTTTATTGTTTCCCTTCAACGTGGTGACTTTACCGAAAGAGCTAAGAATATAAGTTGCGTGAGGTAAATAAAATTGTTTTATATATATTTTATTATTTTATTGTTTCCCTTCAACGTGGTGACTTTACCGAAAGAGCTAAGAATAAAAGTTGCGTGAGGTAAATAAAATTGTTTTATATATTTTTTATTATTTTATTGTTTCCCTTCAACGTGGTGACTTTACCGAAAGAGCTAAGAATATAAGTTGCGTGAGGTAAATAAAATTGGTTTATATATATTTTATTATGTTAATGTTTCCCTTCAACGTGACTTTACCGAAAGAGCTAAGAATAAAAGTTGCGTGAGGTAAATAAAATTGTTTTATATATATTTTATTATTTTATTGTTTCCCTTCAACGTGGTGACTTTACCGAAAGAGCTAAGAATAAAAGTTGCGTGAGGTAAATAAAATTGTTTTATATGTATTTTATTATTTTATTGTTTCCCTTCAACGTGACTTTACCGAAAGAGCTAAGAATAAAAGTTGCGTGAGGTAAATAAAATTGTTTTATATATTTTATTATTTTATTGTTTCCCTTCAACGTGACTTTACCGAAAGAGCTAAGAATATAAGTTGCGTGAGGTAAATAAAATTGTTTTATATTTTATTATTTTATTGTTTCCCTTCAACGTGACTTTACCGAAGGAGCTAAGTATATAAGTTGCGTGAGGTAAATAAAATTGTTATATATATTTTATTATTTTATTGTTTCCCTTCAACGTGGTGACTTTACCGAAAGAGCTAAGAATATAAGTTGCGTGAGGTAAATAAAATTGTTTTATATATATTTTATTATTTTATTGTTTCCCTTCAACGTGGTGACTTTACCGAAAGAGCTAAGAATAAAAGTTGCGTGAGGTAAATAAAATTGTTTTATATATTTTTTATTATTTTATTGTTTCCCTTCAACGTGGTGACTTTACCGAAAGAGCTAAGAATATAAGTTGCGTGAGGTAAATAAAATTGGTTTATATATATTTTATTATGTTAATGTTTCCCTTCAACGTGACTTTACCGAAAGAGCTAAGAATAAAAGTTGCGTGAGGTAAATAAAATTGTTTTATATATATTTTATTATTTTATTGTTTCCCTTCAACGTGGTGACTTTACCGAAAGAGCTAAGAATAAAAGTTGCGTGAGGTAAATAAAATTGTTTTATATGTATTTTATTATTTTATTGTTTCCCTTCAACGTGACTTTACCGAAAGAGCTAAGAATAAAAGTTGCGTGAGGTAAATAAAATTGTTTTATATGTATTTTATTATTTTATTGTTTCCCTTCAACGTGACTTTACCGAAAGAGCTAAGAATAAAAGTTGCGTGAGGTCAATAAAATTGTTTCATATATATTTTATTATTTTATTGTTTCCCTTCAACGTGGTGACTTTACCGAAAGAGCTAAGAATATAAGTTGCGTGAGGTAAATAAAATTGTTTTATATTTTATTATTTTGTTGTTTCCCTTCAACGTGACTTTACCGAAAGAGCTAAGAATATAAGTTGCGTGAGGTAAATAAAATTGTTTTATATATTTTATTATTTTATTGTTTCCCTTCAACGTGACCTTGCCGAAAGAGCTAAGAATAAAAGTTGCGTGAGGTAAATAAAATTGTTTTATATATATTTTATTATGTTATTGTTTCCCTTCAACGTGGTAACTTTACCGAAAGAGCTAAGAATATAAGTTGTGTGAGGTAAATAAAATTGTTTTATATATATTTTATTATTTTATTGTTTCCCTTCAACGTGACTTTACCGAAAGAGCTAAGAATAAAAGTTGCGTGAGGTAAATAAAATTGTTATATATATATTATTATTTTATTGTTTCCCTTCAACGTGACTTTACCGAAAGAGCTAAGAATATAAGTTGCGTGAGGTAAATAAAATTGTTTTATATATATTTTATTATTTTATTGTTTCCCTTCAACGTGACTTTACCGAAAGAGCTAAGATTATAAGTTGCGTGAGGTAAATAAAATTGTTTTATATATATTTTATTATTTTATTGTTTCCCTTCAACGTGGTGACTTTACCGAAAGAGCTAAGAATAAAGTTGCGTGAGGTAAATAAAATTGTTTTATATATTTTTTATTATTTTATTGTTTCCCTTCAACGTGGTGACTTTACCGAAAGAGCTAAGAATAAAAGTTGCGTGAGGTAAATAAAATTGTTTTATATATTTTATTATTTTATTGTTTCCCTTCAACGTGACTTTACCGAAAGAGCTAAGAATATAAGTTGCGTGAGGTAAATAAAATTGTTTTATATATTTTATTATTTTATTGTTTCCCTTCAACGTGGTGACTTTACCGAAAGAGCTAAGAATATAAGTTGCGTGAGGTAAATAAAATTGTTTTATATATTTTATTATTTTATTGTTTCCCTTCAACGTGACTTTACCGAAAGAGCTAAGAATAAAAGTTGCGTGAGGTAAATAAAATAGTTTTATATATATTATTATTTTATTGTTTCCCTTCAACGTGACCTTGCCGAAAGAAGCTAAGAATAAAAGTTGCGTGAGGTAAATAAAATTGTTTTATATATTTTATTATTTTATTGTTTCCCTTCAACGTGGTGACTTTACCGAAAGAGCTAAGAATAAAAGTTGCGTGAGGTAAATAAAATTGTTTTAAATATATATTTTATTATGTTATTGTTTCCCTTCAACGTGGTGACTTTACCGAAAAAGGTAAGAATAAAAGTTGCGTGAGGTAAATAAAATTGTTTTATATATTTTATTATTTTATTGTTTCCCTTCAACGTGACTTTACCGAAAGAGCTAAGAATATAAGTTGTGTGAGGTAAATAAAATTGTTTTATATATTTTATTATGTTATTGTTTCCCTTCAACGTGACTTTACCGAAAGAGCTAAGAATAAAAGTTGCGTGAGGTAAATAAAATTGTTTTATATTTTATTATTTTATTGTTTCCCTTCAACGTGACTTTACCGAAAGAGCTAAGAATAAAAGTTGCGTGAGGTAAATAAAATTGTTTTATATATATTTTATTATTTTATTGTTTCCCTTCAACGTGGTGACTTTACCGAAAGAGGCAAGAATAAAAGTTGCGTGAGGTAAATAAAATTGTTTTATATTTTATTATTTTATTGTTTCCCTTCAACGTGACTTTGCCGAAAGAGCTAAGAATATAAGTTGCGTGAGGTAAATACAATTGTTTTATATATTTTATTATTTTATTGCTTCCCTTCAACGTGACTTTACCGAAAGAGCTAAGAATAAAAGTTGCGTAAGGTAAATAAAATTGTTTTATATATTTTTTATTATTTTATTGTTTCCCTTCAACGTGACTTTACCGAAGGAGCTAAGAATATAAGTTGCGTGAGGTAAATAAAATTGTTTTATATATATTATTATTTTATTGTTTCCCTTCAACGTGACTTTACCGAAAGAGCTAAGATATAAGTTGCGTGAGGTAAATAAAATTGTTTTATATATATTTTATTATTTTATTGTTTCCCTTCAACGTGACTTTGCCGAAAGAGCTAAGAATATAAGTTGCGTGAGGTAAATAAAATTGTTTTATATATATTATTATTTTATTGTTTCCCTTCAACGTGACTTTACCGAAAGAGCTTAGAATATAAGTTGCGTGAGGTAAATAAAATTGTTTTATATATATTTTATTATGTTATTGTTTCCCTTCAACGTGACTTTACCGAAAGAGCTAAGAATATAAGTTGCGTGAGGTAAATATAAATTGTTTTATATATATTATTATTTTATTGTTTCCCTTCAACGTGACTTTGCCGAAAGAGCTAAGAATATAAGTTGCGTGAGGTAAATACAATTGTTTTATATATATTATTATTTTATTGTTTCCCTTCAACGTGACTTTACCGAAAGAGCTTAGAATATAAGTTGCGTGAGGTAAATAAAATTGTTTTATATTTTATTATTTTATTGTTTCCCTTCAACGTGACTTTACCGAAAGAGCTAAGAATAAAAGTTGCGTGAGGTAAATAAAATTGTTTTATATTTTATTATTTTATTGTTTCCCTTCAACGTGACTTTACCGAAAGAGCTAAGAATAAAAGTTGCGTGAGGTAAATAAAATTGTTTTATATATATATTTTATTATGTTATTGTTTCCCTTCAACGTGGTGACTTTACCGAAAGAGCTAAGAATATAAGTTGCGTGAGGTAAATAAAATTGTTATATATATTTTATTATTTTATTGTTTCCCTTCAACGTGACTTTACCGAAAGAGCTAAGAATATAAGTTGCGTGAGGTAAATAAAGTTGTTTTATATATATTTTATTATTTTATTGTTTCCCTTCAACGTGACTTTACCGAAAGAGCTAAGATTATAAGTTGCGTGAGGTAAATAAAATAGTTTTATATATATTTTATTATTTTATTGTTTCCCTTCAACGTGGTGACTTTACCGAAAGAGCTAAGAATAAAGTTGCGTGAGGTAAATACAATTGTTTTATATATTTTATTATTTTATTGTTTCCCTTCAACGTGACTTTACCGAAAGAGCTAAGAATAAAAGTTGCGTGAGGTAAATAAAATTGTTTTATATATATTTTATTATTTTATTGTTTCCCTTCAACGTGGTGACTTTACCGAAAGAGCTTAGAATATAAGTTGCGTGAGGTAAATAAAATTGTTTTATATATTTTATTATTTTATTGTTTCCCTTCAACGTGGTGACTTTACCGAAAGAGCTAAGAATAAAAGTTGCGTGAGGTAAATAAAATTGTTTTATATATTTTATTATTTTATTGTTTCCCTTCAACGTGGTAACTTTACCGAAAGAGCTAAGAATATAAGTTGCGTGAGGTAAATAAAATTGTTTTATATATTTTATTATTTTATTGTTTCCCTTCAACGTGACTTTACCGAAAGAGCTAAGAATAAAAGTTGCGTGAGGTAAAAAAAATTGTTTCATGTATATTTTATTATTTTATTGTTTCCCTTCAACGTGGTGACTTTACCGAAAGAGCTAAGAATATAAGTTGCGTGAGGTAAATAAAATTGTTATATATATTTTATTATTTTATTGTTTCCCTTCAACGTGACTTTACCGAAAGAGCTAAGAATATAAGTTGCGTGAGGTAAATAAAATTGTTTTATATATATTTTATTATTTTATTGTTTCCCTTCAACGTGGTGACTTTACCGAAAGAGCTAAGAATAAAGTTGCGTGAGGTAAATAAAATTGTTTTATATATTTTATTATTTTATTGTTTCCCTTCAACGTGGTGACTTTACCGAAAGAGCTAAGAATAAAAGTTGCGTGAGGTAAATAAAATTGTTTTATATATTTTATTATGTTATTGTTTCCCTTCAACGTGGTGACTTTACCGAAAGAGCTAAGAATATAAGTTGCGTGAGGTAAATAAAATTGTTTTATATATATTTTATTATTTTATTGTTTCCCTTCAACGTGGTGACTTTACCGAAAGAGCTAAGAATATAAGTTGCGTGAGGTAAATAAAATTGTTTTATATATATTTTATTATGTTATTGTTTCCCTTCAACGTGGTGACTTTACCGAAAAAGGTAAGAATAAAAGTTGCGTGAGGTAAATAAAAAATTTTATATATTTTATTATTTTATTGTTTCCCTTCAACGTGACTTTACCGAAAGAGCTAAGAATATAAGTTGTGTGAGGTAAATAAAATTGTTTTATATATTTTATTATGTTATTGTTTCCCTTCAACGTGACTTTACCGAAAGAGCTAAGAATAAAAGTTGCGTGAGGTAAATAAAATTGTTTTATATATATTTTATTATTTTATTGTTTCCCTTCAACGTGACTTTACCGAAAGAGCTAAGAATAAAAGTTGCGTGAGGTAAATAAAATTGTTTTATATATATTTTATTATTTTATTGTTTCCCTTCAACGTGGTGACTTTACCGAAACAGCTTAGAATATAAGTTGCGTGAGGTAAATAAAATTGTTTATATATTTTATTATTTTATTGTTTCCCTTCAACGTGGTGACTTTACCGAAAGAGGTAAGAATAAAAGTTGCGTGAGGTAAATAAAATTGTTTTATATTTTATTATTTTATTGTTTCCCTTCAACGTGACTTTGCCGAAAGAGCTAAGAATATAAGTTGCGTGAGGTAAATACAATTGTTTTATATATATATTATTATTTTATTGTTTCCCTTCAACGTGACTTTACCGAAAGAGCTTAGAATATAAGTTGCGTGAGGTAAATAAAATTGTTTTATATTTTATTATTTTATTGTTTCCCTTCAACGTGACTTTACCGAAAGAGCTAAGAATAAAAGTTGCGTGAGGTAAATAAAATTGTTTTATATTTTATTATTTTATTGTTTCCCTTCAACGTGACTTTACCGAAAGAGCTAAGAATAAAAGTTGCGTGAGGTAAATAAAATTGTTTTATATGTATTTTATTATTTTATTGTTTCCCTTCAACGTGACTTTACCGAAAGAGCTAAGAATAAAAGTTGCGTGAGGTAAATAAAATTGTTTTATATATTTTATTATTTTATTGTTTCCCTTCAACGTGACTTTACCGAAAGAGCTAAGAATATAAGTTGCGTGAGGTAAATAAAATTGTTATATATATTTTATTATTTTATTGTTTCCCTTCAACGTGACTTTACCGAAAGAGCTAAGATTATAAGTTGCGTGAGGTAAATAAAATTGTTTTATATATATTTTATTATTTTATTGTTTCCCTTCAACGTGGTGACTTTACCGAAAGAGCTAAGAATAAAGTTGCGTGAGGTAAATACAATTGTTTTATATATTTTATTATTTTATTGTTTCCCTTCAACGTGGTGACTTTACCGAAAGAGCTAAGAATAAAAGTTGCGTGAGGTAAATAAAATTGTTTTATATATTTTATTATGTTATTGTTTCCCTTCAACGTGGTGACTTTACCGAAAGAGCTAAGAATAAAAGTTGCGTGAGGTAAATAAAATTGTTTTATATATTTTATTATGTTATTGTTTCCCTTCAACGTGACTTTACCGAAAGAGCTAAGAATATAAGTTGCGTGAGGTAAATAAAATTGTTTTATATATTTTATTATTTTATTGTTTTCCTTCAACGTGGTGACTTTACCGAAAGAGCTAAGAATATAAGTTGCGTGAGGTAAATAAAATTGTTTTATATATTTTATTATTTTATTGTTTCCCTTCAACGTGGTGACTTTACCGAAAGAGCTAAGAATAAAAGTTGCGTGAGGTAAAAAAAATTGTTTCATATATATTTTATTATTTTATTGTTTCCCTTCAACGTGGTGACTTTACCGAAAGAGCTAAGATTATAAGTTGCGTGAGGTAAATAAAATTGTTATATATATTTTATTATTTTATTGTTTCCCTTCAACGTGACTTTACCGAAAGAGCTAAGAATATAAGTTGCGTGAGGTAAATAAAATTGTTTTATATATTTTTTATTATTTTATTGTTTCCCTTCAACGTGGTGACTTTACCGAAAGAGCTAAGAATAAAGTTGCGTGAGGTAAATAAAATTGTTTTATATATTTTATTATTTTATTGTTTCCCTTCAACGTGGTGACTTTACCGAAAGAGCTAAGAATAAAAGTTGCGTGAGGTAAATAAAATTGTTTTATATATTTTATTATTTTATTGTTTCCCTTCAACGTGGTGACTTTACCGAAAGAGCTTAGAATATAAGTTGTGTGAGGTAAATAAAATTGTTTTATATATTTTATTATTTTATTGTTTCCCTTCAACGTGGTGACTTTACCGAAAGAGCTAAGAATAAAAGTTGCGTGAGGTAAATAAAATTGTTTTATATATTTTATTATTTTATTGTTTCCCTTCAACGTGGTGACTTTACCGAAAGAGCTAAGAATATAAGTTGTGTGAGGTAAATAAAATTGTTTTATATATTTTATTATTTTATTGTTTCCCTTCAACGTGACTTTACCGAAAGAGCTAAGAATAAAAGTTGCGTAAGGTAAATAAAATAGTTTTATATATATTTTATTATTTTATTGTTTCCCTTCAACGTGACCTTGCCGAAAGAAGCTAAGAATAAAAGTTGCGTGAGGTAAATAAAATTGTTATATATATTTTATTATTTTATTGTTTCCCTTCAACGTGGTGACTTTACCGAAAGAGCTAAGAATAAAAGTTGCGTGAGGTAAATAAAATTGTTTTATATATATTTTATTATGTTATTGTTTCCCTTCAACGTGGTGACTTTACCGAAAAAGGTAAGAATAAAAGTTGCGTGAGGTAAATAAAATTGTTTTATATATATTTTATTTTATTGTTTCCCTTCAACGTGACTTTACCGAAAGAGATAAGAATATAAGTTGTGTGAGGTAAATAAAATTGATTTATATATTTTATTATGTTATTGTTTCCCTTCAACGTGACTTTACCGAAAGAGCTAAGAATAAAAGTTGCGTGAGGTAATTAAAATTGTTTTATATATATTTTATTATTTTATTGTTTCCCTTCAACGTGACTTTACCGAAAGAGCTAAGAATAAAAGTTGCGTGAGGTAAATAAAATTGTTTTATATATATTTTATTATTTTATTGTTTCCCTTCAACGTGGTGACTTTACCGAAAGAGCTTAGAATATAAGTTGCGTGAGGTAAATAAAATTGTTTTATATATTTTATTATTTTATTGTTTCCCTTCAACGTGACTTTACCGAAAGAGCTAAGAATAAAAGTTGCGTAAGGTAAATAAAATTGTTTTATATATATTTTATTATTTTATTGTTTCCCTTCAACGTGACTTTACCGAAAGGAGCTAAGAATATAAGTTGCGTGAGGTAAATAAAATTGTTTTATATATTTTATTATTTTATTGTTTCCCTTCAACGTGACTTTACCGAAAGAGCTAAGATATAAGTTGCGTGAGGTAAATAAAATTGTTTTATATATATTTTATTATTTTATTGTTTCCCTTCAACGTGACTTTGCCGAAAGAGCTAAGAATATAAGTTGCGTGAGGTAAATACAATTGTTTTATATATTTTATTATTTTATTGTTTCCCTTCAACGTGACTTTACCGAAGGAGCTAAGTATATAAGTTGCGTGAGGTAAATAAAATTGTTTTATATATATTTTATTATTTTACTGTTTCCTTTCAACGTGACTTTACCGAAAGAGCTAAGAATATAAGTTGCGTGAGGTAAATAAAATTGTTTTATATTTTATTATTTTATTGTTTCCCTTCAACGTGACTTTACCGAAGGAGCTAAGTATATAAGTTGCGTGAGGTAAATAAAATTGTTTTATATATATTTTATTATTTTATTGTTTCCCTTCAACGTGGTGACTACCGAAAGAGCTAAGAATATAAGTTGCGTGAGGTAAATAAAATTGTTATATATATTTCATTATTTTATTGTTTCCCTTCAACGTGGTGACTTTACCGAAAGAGCTAAGAATAAAAGTTGCGTGAGGTAAATAAAATTGTTTTATATGTATTTTACTATATTATTGTTTCCCTTCAACGTGACTTTACCGAAAGAGCTAAGAATATAAGTTGCATGAGGTAAATAAAATTGTTTTATATTTTATTATTTTATTGTTTCCCTTCAACGTGACTTTACCGAAAGAGCTAAGAATATAAGTTGCGTGAGGTAAATAAAATTGTTTTATATATATTTTATTATTTTATTGTTTCCCTTCAACGTGACTTTACCGAAAGAGCTAAGAATATAAGTTGCGTGAGGTAAATAAAATTGTTTTATATATATTTTATTATTTTATTGTTTCCCTTCAACGTGACTTTACCGAAAGAGCTAAGATTATAAGTTGCGTGAGGTAAATAAAATTGTTTTATATATTTTACTATTTTATTGTTTCCCTTCAACGTGACTTTGCCGAAAGAGCTAAGAATATAAGTTGCGTGAGGTAAATAAAATTGTTTCATATATATTTTATTATTTTATTGTTTCCCTTCAACGTGACTTTACCGAAAGAGCTAAGAATAAAAGTTGCGTGAGGTAAATTAAATTGTTTTCTATATATTTTATTATTTTATTGTTTCCCTTCAACGTGGTGACTTTACCGAAAGAACTAAGAATATGAATATCATCATCATCATCATGATCTGAGTTCCTTTCGTCGATATAAACATATTAACGTGTCGCTAACTCCACCACCACCACCACTACCACCACGCCTAACGAAGTTAAAGTGCGTCACGTGAACAGAACGTGACGGTTAGTTCACTAGTTAAGTTAACTAGTTTGCTAACTAGTTTCAATACGTAGAGGGTTGGTGTCACGTGAACACAAGCTACCCAACTGGTGAACTAGTTTAGCTAGTTAGCTAATTTCACCTAATTCGGTGAGCTCCTCCGGGCGGGCAAGGCTGCGATGGCTGGGTCACGTAGCCGGCATGCCCGGCCACGGCGTGCCCGGCCACGGCGTGCCCGGCCACGGCGTGCCCGGCCACGGCGTGCCCGGCCACCACGTGCCCGGCCACCACGTGCCCGGCCTACCGCGTGCCCGGCCACCGCGTGCCCGGCCACCGCGTGCCGAAACAGCTTTTGTTCGGCCGGATCGAGGGGGCTAAACGGGCGCGGCACGGGGCTAGAGAAGAGATGGAGTGACGTGTGAGTGTGTGTGTGGGTGGGTGTGTGGGTGAGTGGGTGGGTGAGTGGGTGAGTGAGTGAGCGAGTGAGTGTGTGGGTGAGTGTGTGGGTGAGTGAGTGGGTGAGTGGGTGGGTGAGTGGGTGGGTGAGTTGGTGGGTGAGTGAGTGGGTGGGTGAGTTGGTGAGTGGGTGAGTGAGTGGGTGAGTGAGTGGGTGGGTGGGTGAGTGAGTGTGTGAGTGAGTGAGTGTGTGAGTGAGTGTGTGAGTGAGTGTGTGAGTGAGTGAGTGAGCGAGTGGGTGAGTGGGTGGGTGAGTGAGTGGGTAAGTGAGTGGGTGGGTGAGTGAGTGAGTGAGCGTGTGAATGAACGAACGCGCGCTCCACTCCCCCCCCACCACTCCCCCACCACCACTCCGCCCACCACCACTCCCCCACCACCACTCCCACCACCACCCCCCACCACCCCCCCACCCCCCCACCACCCCCCCACCTTCTTGAGCGTGTCGAGGTGCACGTTGATGGCGATCTCCGCCCTGAGCTTGTCTGGGAGGTTCCTGAGCACCTCTCGCTCCTCCACGGCCTTCTTGTTACTCCACAGGTAGTCGAACCACTTGATGACGCGTGCCTCCAGCTCCTTTGTGACGCCACGCAGCTGCATGTACTGCTTCACGGCGTCAACCCTCGCCTGGTGGTGGGGGGGTGTTAGTGGGGGGGGGGGGTGTTAGTGGGGGGGTGTTAGTGGGGGGGGGGGGTGTTAGTGGGGGGGGGGGTGATGACGCGTGCCTCCAGCTCCTTTGTGACGCCACGCAGCTGCATGTACTGCTTCACGGCGTCAACCCTCGCCTGGTGGTGGGGGGGTGTTAGTGGGGGGGTGTTAGTGGGGGGGTGTTAGTGGGGGGGTGTTAGTGGGGGGGGTGGTGGTGGGGGGGGTTAGTGGGGGGGGGGGGTGATGACGCGTGCCTCCAGCTCCTTTGTGACGCCACGCAGCTGCATGTACTGCTTCACGGCGTCAACCCTCGCCTGGTGGTGGGGGGGTGTTAGTGGGGGGGGGGGGTTAGTGGGGGGGTGGTGGTGGGGGGTGAGTGGGGGGGGTTGGTGGGGGGGTTGGTGAGTGTGTGAGTGAGTGGGTGAGTTAGTGAGTGAGTGGGTGAGTGAGTGGGTGAGTGACTGAGTGAGTGAGTGAGTGAATGAGTGAGTGGGTGAGTGAGTGGGTGAGTGAGTGAGTGGGTGGGTGGGTGGGTGAGTGAGTGAGTGGGTGAGTGAGTGGGTGGGTGAGTGAGTGAGTGGGTGGGTGAGTGAGTGAATGAGTGAGTGGGTGGGTGGGTGGGTGAGTGAGTGGGTGAGTGAGTGAGTGAGTGGGTGAGTGAATGAGTGGGTGGGTGGGTGAGTGGGTGGCTGAGTGAATCAGTGAGCGAGTGAGTGACTGAGTGACTGAGTGAATGAGTGAGTGGGTGAGTGAATGAGTAGGTGGGTGAGTGAGTGGGTGAGTGAAGGAGTGGGTGACTGAGTGAGTGAATGAGTGTGTGGGTGAGTGAGTGAGTGAGTGGGTGAGTGAGTGAGTGAGTGGGTGAGTGAGTGAGTGAGTGGGTGACTGAGTGAGTGAATGAGTGTGTGGGTGAGTAAGTGAGTGGGTGAGTGAGTGAGTGAGTGGGTGAGTGAGTGAGTGGGTGAGTGAGTGAGTGAGTGGGTGAGTGGGTGAGTGAGTGGGTGAGTGGGTGAGTGAGTGGGTGAGTGGGTGAGTGAGTGACTGACTGAGTGAGTGAGTGAATGAGTGAGTGACTGAGTGATTGAGTGAATGAGTGAGTGAATGAGTGAATGAGTGAACGAGTTTGTGTGTGAGTGTTAACACCACCCACCACCACCCCCCCCCACCCCACCCCCCACACCACCCACCCCACCTGAAAGTCAGCTCGCGACGCGTTCATGTTGGAGATCATGGCGCCCACGTTTCCCACGATCGTGGCGAAGATGAGCACTCCGACGAGGAAGTCGACCACCACGAAAGCGTACTCGGCGTCCCGCACGGGCGGAGGGGTCTCGCCGATGGTCGTCAGCGTCAGCGTCGACCAGTAGAGGCTGTAGATGTACTTGCGGGCGAGGCGCCCGTTCTCGGGGTCGGACGCGTTCGGGTAGACCCAGGTGTCGGAGCCGAACCCCACGGCCCTCGAGATGGCGAAGTACACGCACGCGTTCCAGTGGATGATCACCACGATGTAGAGCACCAGGTTCGCGATGCGGAATACGTTCGGGTAGCCCGTCCGCGTCTCCGTGCGGTCGAAGAACTCGAACATGCGCGCGAATCGCAGCAGGCGGTTGAGGCGCACCTCCGGGTGGCTCAGGCCCAGGGCGAGGTAGGCGGCGTCCGTCGGGAGGAGCGACAGCACGTCGAGCTTGAACTGGAGCGTGCGTGTGTAGCGCGCACGTAGCTTCACGGAGTCTCGCACGAGAAGGCCTTGCTCTAGGAAGCCTGGTGGGGGGGTTGGTGGGGGGGTAGGTGGGGGGGGTGAGTGAGTGGGGGGTTAGTGGGGGGGTGGGGGGTTGGTGGGGGGGTGGCTGAGAGAGTGAGTGGGTGGATGAGTGAGTGAGTGAGTGGGTGGCTGAGTGAATGAGTGGGTGGCTGAGTGAATCAGTGAGTGGGTGAGTGGGTGGCTGAGTGAATCAGTGAGGGGGTGAGTGGGTGAGTGGGTGGGGGGGTTAGTGGAGGGTTGGTGGGTGGGTGGGGAGGAGCGACAGCACGTCGAGCTTGAACTGGAGCGTGCGCGTGTAGCGCGCACGTAGCTTCACGGAGTCTCGCACCAGCAGGCCTTGCTCTAGGAAGCCTGGTGGGGGGGTTGGTGGGGGGGTAGGTGGGGGGCAGGTGGGGGGGTAGGTGAGAGAGTGAATGAGTGGGTGGCTGAGTGAATGAGTGAGTGGGTGAGTGAATGAATGAGTGGCTGAGTGAATCAGTGAGTGGGTGAGTGGGTGGGGGGGTAGTGGGGGGGTTAGTGGGGGGGTTGGTGGGGGGGTTAGTGGGTGGGTGGGGAGGAGCGACAGCACGTCGAGCTTGAACTGGAGCGTGCGCGTGTAGCGCGCGTAGCTTCACGGAGTCTCGCACGAGAAGGCCTTGCTCTAGGAAGCCTGGTGGGGGGGTTGGTGGGGGGGTGGGGGGGTTGGTGGGGGGGTGGGGGGGTTGGTGGGGGGGTTAGTGGGGGGGTGAGTGAGTGAGTGGATGGGTGAGTGGGTGAGTATCGTGTGGTGAGTATCGTGTGGTGAGTGAGTGGGTGAGTGAGTGGATGGGTGAGTGGGTGAATGAGTGGGTGGGTGGGTGGGTGAGGGAGTGGGTGGAAGAGTGAGTGGGTGAGTGGGTGAGTGGGTGAGTGAGTGAGTGGGTGAGTGGGTGAGTGAGTGAGTGGGTGAGTGAGTGAGTGAGTGGGTGAGTGAGTGGGTGAGTGAGTGAGTGGGTGGGTGAGTGTTGGGTAAGTATCGTATGGTGAGTATCGTGTGGTGAGTGAGTGAGTGTGTGAGTGAGTGAGTGTTGGGTGAGCATCGTGTGGTGAGTATCGTGGAGTGAGTGAGTGAGTGGGTGAGTGAGTGAGTGGGTGAGTGAGTGAGTGAGTGGGTGAGTGAGTGAGTGAGTGGGTGAGTGAGTGAGTGAGTAAGTGGGTGGGTGAGTGAGTGAGTGGGTGATTGAGAGAGTGAGTGGATGGGTGGGTGAGTGGGTGAATGGGTGGGTGGGTGGGTGAGTGGGTGAGTGGGTGGGTGGGTGGGTGAGTGGATGGGCGGGTGGGTGAGTGAGTGAGTGGGTGAGTGAATGAGTGGGTGAGTGAGTGGGTGAGTGGATGGGTGAGTGGGTGGGTGGAAGGTTGAGTGAGTTTGTGAATGGGTGAGTGAGCAGGTGAGTCAGTGGGAGGATAAGTGGGTGAGTGAGTGAGTGGGTGGGTGAATGCGTGAGTGGGTGAGTGTTGGGTGAGTATCGTGTGGTGAGTATCGTGTGGTGAGTGAGTGAGTGGGTGAGTGGGTGAGTGAGTGGGTGAGTGAGTGAGTGGATGAGTAAGTGGGTGAGTGAGTGAGTGGGTGAGTGAGTGAGTGGGTAAGTGGGTGAGTGAGTGGGTGGGTGGGTGAGTGGGTGAGTGTTGGGTGAGTATCGTGTGGTGAGTATCGTGTGGTGAGTATCGTGTGGTGAGTATCGTGTGGTGAGTGAGTTGGTGAGTGAGTGGGTGAGTGAGTGAGTGGGTGAGTGAGTGAGTGGGTGATTCGGTGAGTGAGTGGGTGAGTGAGTGAGTGAGTGGGTGAGTGAGTGAGTGAGTGGATGGGTGGGTGGGTGAGTGGGTGAATGGGTGGGTGGGTGGGTGAGTGGGTGAGTGGGTGGGTGGGTGAGTGAGTGAGTGAGTGGATGGGTGGGTGGGTGAGTGGGTGAGTGAATGAGTGAGTGAGTGGGTGACTGGGTGAGTGAGTGGGTGAGTGTTGGTTGAGTATCGTGTGGTGAGTATCGTGTGTTGAGTATCGTGTGTTGAGTATCGTGTGGTGAGTATCGTGTGGTGAGCATCGTGTGGTGAGTATCGTGTGGTGAGTATGGTGTGGTGAGTATCGTGTGGTGAGTATCGTGTGGTGAGTATCGTGTAGTGAGTATGGTGTGGTGAGTATGGTGTGGTGAGTATCGTGTGGTGAATATCGTGTGGTGAGTATCGTGTGGTGAGTATCGTGTGGAGAGTGAGTGGGTGAGTATCGTGTGGTGAGTATCGTGTGGTGAGTATCGTGTGGAGAGTGAGTGGGTGAGTATCGTGTGGTGAGTATCGTGTGGTGAGTATCGTGTGGTGAGTATCGTGTGGAGAGTGACTGGGTGAGTATCGTGTGGTGAGTATCGTGTGGTGAGTATACCGCTCACCTGTACGGAACCGCACGAATGTATCTCCCAGGTAGATGAGGTCCGACAAATAATCGAGGACCAGCCACAGCACCACGTGATCACTCTGCAGCTCGTCGAAGCAAGACCTGCTCACCATCACCACAAACACTCAACACCACACTCACCAACACTCACCAACACACTCAGACACTCATCAACACTCACCAACACACTCACCAACACACACACTCACCAACACACTCACCAACACACACACCAACACACTCACACACTCACCACCACACTCACCAACACACTCACCAACACACACACACACTCACCAACACACTCACACAATCACCACCACACTCACCAACACTCACCACCACGCTCACTAACACTCACCAACACACTCACCAACACACTCACCATCACCGCAAACACTCACCACCACGCTCACCATCACCACAAACACTCACCACCACACTCACCAACACTCACCAACACACACACTCACCACCACACTCACCAACACACTCACCAACACACACACACACTCACCAACACACTCACACACTCACCAACACACTCACCAACACGCTCACCATCACCACAAACACTCACCAACACGCTCACCATCACCACAAACACTCACCACCACACTCACCAACACTCACCAACACACTCACCAACACACACACCAACACACTCACCAACACACACACACTCACCAACACACACAAACACTCACCAACACACTCACACACTCACCAACACACTCACCAACACACTCACCACCACGCTCACCAACACACTCACCATCACACTCACAACCACACTCACCAACACTCACCAACACACTCACCAACACACACACACACACTCACCAACACACTCACACACTCACCAACACACTCACACACTCACCAACACACTCACTCACCACCACCACAAACACTCACCACCACACTCACTACCACGCTCACCAACACGCTCACACACTCACCAACACACTCACCAACACACTCACCATCACCACAACACTCACCAACACGCTCAACAACACACTCACCATCACCACAAACACTCACCAACACACCCACCAACACACTCACCATCACCACAACACTCACCAACACGCTCACCAACACACTCACCATCACCACAAACACTCACCAACACACTCACCAACACACTCACCACCACCACAAACACTCACCAACACACTCACCATCACACTCACCAACACGCTCACCATCACCACAAACACTCACCAACACACTCACCAAGACATACAAACACTCACCAACACACACACCAACACGCTCACCACCACACTCACCACCACCAGAAACACACCAACACGCTCACCAACACACTCACCACCACACTCACCACCACCAGAAACACGCTCACCAACACGCTCACCATCACCACAAACACTCACCACCACAAACACTCACCAACACACTCACCAACCCACTCACCAACACGCACACTCACCAACACACTCACCAACACACTCACCACCACACTCACCAACACACTCACCAACACACACCCACTCACCAACACACTCACCAACACGCTCACAACACACTCACCAACACACAAACTCAACAACACGCTCACTATCACCACAAACGCTCACCAACACACACACCAACACACTCACCACCACACTCACCACCACACTCACCAACACACTCACCAACACACTCACACACTCACCAACACACTCACCACCACACTCACCAAAACACTCACCAACACACTCACCACCACACTCACCACCACACTCACCAACACACTCACCAACACACTCACACACTCACCAACACACTCACCAACACACTCACCACCACACTCACCAAAACACTCACCAACACACTCACCAACACACTCACCAACACACTCACCACCACACTCACCACCACACTCACCAACACACTCACCAACACACTCACACACTCACCACCACACTCACCACCACTCACCAACACACACACACTCACCATCACCACAAACACTCACCACCACACTCACCAACACACTCACCAACACACTCACACACTCACCAACACACTCACCAACACACTCACCACCACACTCACCACCACACTCACCAACACACTCACACACTCACCAACACACTCACCAACACACTCACCAACAACACGAACACTCACCACCACACTCACCACCACTCACCAACACACACACACTCACCATCACCACAAACACTCACCACCACACTCACCAACACACTCACCAACACACTCACACACTCACCAACACACTCACCAACACACTCACCACCACACTCACCAACACACTCACCAACACACTCATACACTCACCAACACACTCACCAACACACTCACCAACACCACGAACACTCACCACCACACTCACCACCACTCACCAACACACACACACTCACCATCACCACAAACACACACCAACACGCTCACCAACACACTCACCAAGACACACACACTCACCACAAACACTCACCACCACACTCACCAACACACACACTCACCAACACACTCACCATCACACTTACCACCACCAGAAACACACACCAACACGCTCACCATCACCACAAACACTCACCACCACACTCACCAACGCACTCACCAACACACTCACCAACACACTCACCAACACACTCACACACTCACCAAAACACTCACCAACACACTCACCACCACACTCACCACCACACTCACCAACACACTCACCAACACACTCACACACTCACCAACACACTCACCAACACACTCACCAACAACACGAACACTCACCACCACACTCACCACCACTCACCAACACACACACACTCACCATCACCACAAACACTCACCACCACACTCACCACCACACTCACCAACACACTCACCAACACACTCACACACTCACCAACACACTCACCACCACACTCACCAAAACACTCACCAACACACTCACCACCACACTCACCACCACACTCACCAACACACTCACCAACACACTCACACACTCACCAACACACTCACCAACACACTCACCACCACACTCACCAAAACACTCACCAACACACTCACCATCACACTCACACACTCACCAACACACTCACCAACACACTCACCACCACACTCACCACCACACTCACCAACACACTCACCAACACACTCACACACTCACCACCACACTCACCACCACTCACCAACACACACACACTCACCATCACCACAAACACTCACCACCACACTCACCAACACACTCACCAACACACTCACACACTCACCAACACACTCACCAACACACTCACCACCACACTCACCACCACACTCACCAACACACTCACCAACACACTCACACACTCACCAACACACTCACCAACACACTCACCAACAACACGAACACTCACCACCACACTCACCACCACTCACCAACACACACACACTCACCATCACCACAAACACTCACCACCACACTCACCAACACACTCACCAACACACTCACACACTCACCAACACACTCACCAACACACCACCACACTCACCACCACACTCACCAACACACTCACCAACACACTCATACACTCAACCAACACACTCACCAACACACTCACCAACACCACGAACACTCACCACCACACTCACCACCACTCACCAACACACACACTCACCATCACCACAAACACACACCAACACGCTCACCAACACACTCACCAAGACACACACACTCACCACCACACTCACCAACACACACTCACCATCACCACAAACACTCACCACCACACTCACCAACACACACACTCACCAACACACTCACCATCACACTTACCACCACCAGAAACACACACCAACACGCTCACCATCACCACAAACACTCACCACCACACTCACCAACGCACTCACCAACACACTCACCAACACACTCACCACCACACTCACACACTCACCAACACACTCACCAACACACTCACCACCACACTCACCACCACACTCACCAACACACTCACCAACACACTCACACACTCACCAACACACTCACCAACACACTCACCAACAACACGAACACTCACCACCACACTCACCACCACTCACCAACACACACACACTCACCATCACCACAAACACTCACCACCACACTCACCAACACACTCACCAACACACTCACACACTCACCAACACACTCACCAACACACTCACCACCACACTCACCACCACACTCACCAACACACTCACCAACACACTCATACACTCACCAACACACTCACCAACACACTCACCAACACCACGAACACTCACCACCACACTCACCACCACTCACCAACACACACACACTCACCATCACCACAAACACACACCAACACGCTCACCAACACACTCACCAAGACACACACACTCACCACCACACTCACCAACACACACACACTCACCATCACCACAAACACTCACCACCACACTCACCAACACACATACTCACCAACACACTCACCATCACACTTACCACCACCAGAAACACACACCAACACGCTCACCATCACCACAAACACTCACCACCACACTCACCAACGCACTCACCAACACACTCACCAACACACTCACCAACACACTCACACACTCACCAACACACTCACCAACACACTCACCACCACACTCACCAAAACACTCACCAACACACTCACCACCACACTCACCACCACACTCACCAACACACTCACACACTCACCAACACACTCACCAACACACTCACCACCACACTCACCAATAAACACTCACCAACACACTCACCACCACACTCACCAACACACTCACCAACACACTCACACACTCACCAACACACTCACCAACACGCTCACCAATAACACGAACACTCACCACCACACTCACCACCACTCACCAACACACACACACTCACCATCACCACAAACACTCACCACCACACTCACCAACACACTCACCAACACACTCACACACTCACCAACACACTCACCAACACACTCACCACCACACTCACCACCACACTCACCAACACACTCACCAACACACTCACACACTCACACACTCACCAACACACTCACCAACACACTCACCAACAACACGAACACTCACCACCACACTCACCACCACTCACCAACACACACACACTCACCATCACCACAAACACTCACCACCACACTCACCAACACACTCACCAACACACTCACACACTCACCAACACACTCACCAACACACTCACCACCACACTCACCAACACACTCACCAACACACTCATACACTCACCAACACACTCACCAACACACTCACCAACACCACGAACACTCACCACCACACTCACCACCACTCACCAACACACACAAACTCACCATCACCACAAACACACACGAACACGCTCACCAACACACTCACCAAGACACACACACTCACCACCACACTCACCAACACACACACACACTCACCATCACCACAAACACTCACCACCACACTCACCAACACACACACTCACCAACACACTCACCATCACACTTACCACCACCAGAAACACACACCAACACGCTCACCATAACCACAAACACTCACCACCACACTCACCAACGCACTCACCATCACACACACTCACCAACACGCTCACCAACACACTCACCAACACACTCACACTCACCACCAACACGCTCACCAACACACACACACTCACTCACCAACACACACACTCACCAACACACACATCAACACACACACACTCACCACCACACTCACCAACACACTCACCACCACCAACACACTCAACAACACACACACTCACGAAGACACTCACCAACACACTCACCACCACACTCACCACCACACTCACCAACACACACTCACCAATACACACACCACCACGCTCACCACCACGCTCACCACCACGCTCAGCAACACACACCAACACACACACACTCACCAACACACACACTCACAAACACACTCACCAACACACTCACACACTCACCAACACACTCACCAACACACTCACCAACACACTCACTCACCAACACACTCACCAACACACACACACTCACCAACACACACCCACTCACCAACACACACACACAACAACAACCGCCATTCGCCACTAAGTGGCGGTGACGTCACCACGACGCTTGTGCCAGGCTATGTGCACCCTGAGGCCACGTGAAGTGTCGAACGCCCGCCGGCAGGAGGTCACGGGGCAGACCCTGGTGCCACGGGTCGACTGACTGAGATGACTGGCTGATGCACCACCTGTGCCCCCTACTGTGCCAACCTGCTGTGCTTTAGCCACCCGGCGCTCCGCTCGCTGTTGTGAGCGTCGCTCCTCCGCCCTCCGTTGTTGTTGGAGGGCGACTGCCTCCAACTGCCCAGTAGCATCCTTCACGAGCCTCCTCCACAGAGGCCGATCTTGACACCGCTGGTACCAGTCATCGGCAAGTCCACTCAGCTCCACGTCCTCCTCTACCACATCACTCCATCTCTTCGCTAGCCCGTGCCGCGCCCGCTTAGCCCCCTCAATCCGGCCAAACAAAAGCTGTTTCGGCATGCGGTGGCTGGGCATGCGGGCTACATGACCCAGCCATCGCAGCCTTGCCTGCCGGAGGAGCTCACCGATGGGACCCTGCCCAGATCTTTCAAGGATTTGTGAGCTCCTCACACAATCCAGTCTGGTTAAACCCAGGATGGATCGTAGGCAGGCCAGCTTAAATGTTTCTAACCGGCGAAGATGTTCCATTAGGGGGGTCCACGTTTCGCAAGCGTAGAGAAGGGAGGGAATGACCGTGGTCGAGAAGACCTGAAGCTTAGTGCGGAGCGACAGACCAGGTAGCTTCCACACAGTGTTACGCAACCGATGAAAAGATATTGCCGCTCGACTGATTCGGAGTGAGACCTTTGCTGTTAAACTGGAGCCGGTCACACTGCCCAGGTACGGGAAACTCTCCACTCTCTCCACAACTGCCCCATCACCGATCGGGAGTTGTGGGGGTGGAGTGTCCGATGGTACAAAATACCCAGGCAGGTGCTTAGTTTTAGTGGGGCTGATGGTAAGGCCCCACCTCTTAGTGGCACGCTCCAGTCTCAGCAGCAGCGTCTCCAACTTCTCCTCTGACTGAGCAGCTATTACCAAATCATCAGCATACATAACGTGGTTGAGCAATAGGGAGCCATCCCCCGACCGCACCCGGGCACACACACACACCAACACACACACACAATCACCAACACACTCACCACCACACTCACCAACACACAAACACACTCACCAACACACACACACACTCACCAACACACTCACCAACACACTCACCAACACACTCACCACCACACTCACCAACACACACTCACCACCACACTCACCACCACACTCACCAACACACACTCACCAACACACTCACCAACACACACACTCACCAACACACACACTCATCAACACACTCACCAACACACTCACCAACACACTCACCAACACACCAACACACACACTCACCACCACACTCACCAACACACGCCCCACCACACTCACCAACACACACACTCACGAACACACAGACCAACAAACACACACTCACCACACCACAAACACTCACCAACACACTCACCACAAACACTCACCAGCACACTCACCACAAACACTCACCAACACACACTCACCACCAACACGCTCACCACCACACTCACGAACACGCTCACCAACACACTCAACAACACACACACACACTCACCAACACACACACTCACCAACACACTCACCATCACACTCACCAACACACACACTCACCAACACACTCACCACCACACTCACGAACACACACTCACACACTCACCAACACACTCACCAACACACTCACCAACACACACACACTCACCAACACACACACTCACCAACACACTCACCAACACACTCACCAACACACACACTCACCAACACACACAATCACCAACACACTCACCAACACGCTCACCAACACGCTCACCAACACGCTCACCATCACCACAAACACTCACCACCACACTCACCAACGCACTCACCAACACGCTCACCAACACACACACTCACCACCAACACGCTCACCAACACGCTCACCATCACCACAAACACTCACCACCACAAACACTCACCAACACACTCACCAACCCACTCACCAACACGCACACTCACCAACACACTCACCAACACACTCACCACCACACTCACCAACACACTCACCAACACACACCCACTCACCAACACACTCACCAACACGCTCACAACACACTCACCAACACACACACTCAACAACACGCTCACCATCACCACAAACGCTCACCAACACACTCACCAACACACACTCACCACCAACACGCTCACCAACACACTCACCAACACACACTCACCAACACACACACTCACTCACCACCACACTCACCAACACACTCACCAACACACACACACTCACCACCAACACGCTCACCAACACACACACTCACCAACACGCTCACCAACACACACTCACCACCACCCTTACCAACACGCACACACACTCACCAACACACCAACACGCTCACCACCACCACACACACTCACCAACACACTCACCAACACACACACTCACCAACACGCTCACCAACACAGTCACCCACTCACTCACTCACCTACTCACTCACTCACCACTCACTCACCCACTCACCCACTCATCCACTCACTCACCCATTTACTCACTCACCCACTCACCTACCCACTCACTCACTCACCCACTCATTCACTCACCACCCACCCACTCGCTCACTCACCCACTCACTCACTCACCCACTCACTCACTCACTCACCACTCACTCACCACTCACTCACTCACCCACTCACCCATTCACTCACTCACCCACTCACCCACTCACTCACTCACCACTCACTCACCATTCACTCACTCACCCATTTACTCACTCACGCACTCACCCACTCACTCACCCACTCACTCACTCACCCACTCACTCACTCACGCTCTCACCCACTCACTCACTCACACACCCACTCACTCACTCATCCACTCACTCACTCACCCGCCCACTCACTCACCCACCCACTCACCCACTCCCCACTCACTCACTCATCCACTCACTCACTCACCCACTCACCGACTCATCCACTCACTCACCCATTTACTCACTCACCCACCCACTCACTCACCCACTCACTCACCCACTCACTCACTCATCCACTCACTCAACCATTTACTCACTCACCCACTCACCTACCCACTCACTCACCCACTCACCCACTCACTCACCCACTCACCACTCACTCACCCACCCACCCACCCACTCGCTCACTCACCCACTCACTCACCCACTCACTCACTCACCACTCACCACTTACTCACCCACTCACCCACTCACCATTCACTCATTCACCCACTCAGTGAGGGGAGTGGGTAGGCAGGTATATGAGTGGGTGGGTAGTTGAGTGGGTGGGTAGTTGAGTGGGTGGGTAATTGAGTGGGTGGGTGAGTGGTTAGTTGAGTGGGTGGGTGAGTGGGTGGGTGATTGGGTGAGAGGGTAGTTGAATGGGTGGGTCGGTGAGTGGGTGAGTATTTGAGTGGGTGGGTGAGTCGGAGGGTGAGTGGGTAGTTGAGTGGGTAGTAGAGTGGGTGGGTGCGTGGGTGGGTGAGTGGGTGGGTGAGTGGGTAGTTGAATGGGTGGGTGAGTGGGTGGGTGGGTGGGTGAGTTGGTAGTTGAATGGGTGGGTGAGTGGGTGGATGGGTGAGTGGGTAGTTAAGTGGGTTAGTGAGTGGGTGGGTGAGTGGGTAGTTGAGTGGGTGGGTAGGTAGTTGAGTGGGTGGGTGAGTAGTTGAGTGGGTGGGTGAGTGGGTGTATGAGTGGGTGAGTGGGTAGGTGAGTGGGTGTGTATGTAGTTGAGTGGGTGGGTGAGTGGGTAGTTGAGTGGGTGAGTGGGTAGTTGAGTGAGTGGGTAGTTGAGTGGGTGGGTAGTTTAGTGAGTGGGTTGTTGAGTGGGTGGGTAAGTGGATTGGTGAGTGTGTGGGTGGGTGAGTGGGTGGGTAGTTGAGTGGGTGGGTGGATGAGTGGTTGAGTGGGTGTGTATGTAGTTGAGTTGGTAGTTGAGTGGGTGGGTGAGTGCTTAGTTGAGTGGGTGAGTTGATAGGTGAGTGGGTGAGTGGATAGTTGAGTGAGTGGGTGAGTGGGTAGTTGAGTGGGTGTGTATGTAGTTGAGTGGGTAGCTGAATGAGTGGGTGAGTGGGTAGTTGAGTGGGTGGGTGATTGGGTAGTTGAGTGGTTGGGTAGGTAGTTGAGTGGGTGGGTGAGTGGGTAGTTTAGGGGGTGTTTAGTTGGGTGGGTCGGTATTGAGTTGCGTGGGTAGTTGAGTGGGTGGGTAGTTGGGTGGGTGAGTGGGTAGTTGAATGGGTGGGTGGATGAGTGGGTGAGTGGGTAGGTGAGTGAGTGTGTATGTAGTTGAGTGGGTGGGTGAGTGGGTAGTTGAGTGGGTGGGTGAGTGAGTGGGTAGTTGAGTGGGTACTTGAGTGAGTGGGTGGGTGAGTGGGTAGTTGAGTAGTTGAGTGGGAAGTTGAGTGGGTGAGTGGGTAGTTGAGTGAGTGGGTAGTTGAGTGGGTGGGTGAGTGGGTGGGTGAGTGAACGGGTAGTTGAGTGGGTGGGTGAGTGGTTGAGTGGGTAGTTGAGTTAGTGGGTAGTTGAGTGGGTAGTTGAGTGTGTAGTTGAGTGAGTGGGTAGTTGAGTGGGTGGATGAGTGCGTGAGTGGGTAGGTGAGTGGGTAGTTGAGTGAATGGGTAGTTGAGTGATTGGGTAGTTGAGTGGGTAGTTGAATGGGTGGGTGAGTAAGTGGGTAGGTGAGTGGGTAGTTGAGTGGGTGAGTGGGTAGTTGAGTGGGTTGTTGAGTGGGTGGGTGAGTGAGTGGGTAGGTGAGTGGGTATTTGAGTGGGTGAGTGGGTAGTTGAGTGTGTGAGTGGGTGGGTGGGTAGTTGAGTGAGTAGTTGAGTGGGTAGTTGAGTGGGTAGTTGAGTGAGTGAGTGAGTGGGTAGGTGAGTGGGTAGTTGAGTGGGTGAGTGGGTAGTTTAGTGTGTGACTGGGTGGGTGGGTAGTTGAGTGGGTAGTTGAGTGGGTAGTTGAGTGGGTGGGTGGGTAGTTGAGTGGGGTACCTGCACACGAGCATGCACCAGTTGTACATGACAGGTATACTGATGATGGTGAGCCAGTTGTAGTAAGTGTTGCCTGCAGGGTCCAACACGATCAGCTCACGCTTTCTGTGGCGGATGGACAAGGCCCCGGGCATAGGAACGTCACGGCGAGTGGCACACCACGTGGGATAGAGAGAGGCGTAGACAAAGCTCCCCCAGGTAGCCTCTAACAGGGGCTGTAGGGGCAAGTGCTGTCAGTAGCAGCAGTCTGACACACTCGGTGACACAGTGACACACTCACAGTGACACACTCAGTGACACACACACACAGTGACACACACACAGTGACACACACAGTGACACACACACACAGTGACACACACACAGTGACACACACAGTGACACTCAGTGACACACTCACACAGTTACACAACAACAACAACAACAACCGCCATTCGCCACTAAGTGGCGGTGACGTCACCACGACGCTTGTGCCAGGCTATGTGCACCGTGAGGCCACGTGAAGTGTCGAACGCCCGCTGGCAGGAGGTCACTGGGCAGACCCAGGTGCCACGGGTCGACTGACTGACAGTTACACACACACAGTGACACACACACAGTGACACACTCACACAGTGACACACACAGTGATACACTCAGTGACACACACTCAGTGACACACACACTCAGTGACACACACATAGTGACACACACACAGTGACACACACAGTGACACACACACAGTGACACACAGTGACACA
The DNA here is from genome assembly GCF_010993605.1 of Petromyzon marinus. Lineage (NCBI taxonomy): Eukaryota > Metazoa > Chordata > Hyperoartia > Petromyzontiformes > Petromyzontidae > Petromyzon > Petromyzon marinus. Next base: position 467,627 of record NW_022638175.1, on the reverse strand, counting down.
CACAGTGACACACACACAGTGACACACAGTGACACACACACTCAGTGACACACACAGTGACACACACAGTGACATACACACACAGTGACATACACACACAGTAACACACAAACACAGTGACACACACACAGTGACACACAGACACACACACAGACACACACACAGTGACACACACACGCAGTGACACACACAGTGACACACACACAGTGACACACACACAGTGACACACACAGTAACACACACAGTGACACACACAGAGGGGGTGACCAGCACCCCCACGCCCGGCCGCCTTTGTCTCTCCCCCATCTGGTATCTGGTATCTGGCTACGCGATATCAGGTATCTGGTATCTGCCCACGTGATATCTGGTATCTAGCTACGTGATATCTGGTATCTGGCTACGTGATATCTGGTATCTGGCTACGTGATATCTGGTATCTGGTATCTGCCCACGTGATATCTGGTATCTGGCTACGTGATATCTGGTATCTGGCTACGTGATATCTGGTATCTGGCTACGTGATATCAGGTATCTGGATATCTGGTTACTGACTGCCTGGTATCTTGTATCTGGATATCAGGGATCTAGATTCCTGGTCCCTGGTATCTCGTTACTGGCTACCTGGTTATCTGGAATCTGGATATGTGGTATCTGGCTAGCTGGTATCTGGCTACCTGATATCTGGCTATTGTCTACCTGGTATCTGGATATCTGGCTAGCTGGTATCTGGCTAGCTGGTATCTGTCTATGTGATATGTGGTTACTCTCTGCTCACGATCATTAAGGACCTTCATGATGGTGAGCGGGCCCGGGTAAAACTACGTGGCCGGGAGTCAGAGCCATTCTCTGTACACCTTGGGGTGCGACAGGGATGTCCTCTGGCTCCCACATTATTTAACATCTATTTTGACCACGTAGTTCGTGAAGCCTTCAATAGCTGTACCGGGGGAATCTCCATATGGTACAGATATAATGGGAGGCTGATCGACGCCCGGGTGCGGTCAAGGGATGGCTCCCTATTGCTCAACAACGTTATGTATGCTGATGATCTGGTACAGTGAGGGAAAAACGTATTTGATCCCCTGCTGATTTTGTAAGTTTGCCCACTGACAAAGAAATGATCAGTCTATAATTTGAATGGTAGGTTTATTTGAACAGTGAGAGACAGAATAACAACAAGAAAATCCGGAAAAACGCATGTCAAAAATGTTATAAATTGATTTGCATTTTAATGAGGGAAATAAGTATTTGACCCCCTCTCAATCAGAAAGATTTCTGGCTCCCAGGTGTCTTTTATACAGGTAGCGAGCTGAAATTAGGAGCACACTCTTAAAGGGAGTGCTCCTAATCTCAGCTTGTTACCTGTATCAAAGACACCTGTCCACAGAAGCAATCAATCAATCAGATTCCAAACTCTCCACCATGGCCAACACCAAGGAGCTCTCCAAGGATGTCAGGGACAAGATTGTAGACCTACACAAGGCTGGAATGGGCTGCAAGACCATTGCCAAGCAGCTTGGTGAGAAGGTGACAACAGTTGGTGCGATTATTCGCAAATGGAAGAAACACAAAAGAACTGTCAATCTCCCTCGGCCTGGGGCTCCATGCAAGATCTCACCTCGTGGAGTTGCAATGATCATGAGAACGGTGAGGAATCAGCCCAGAACTCCACGGGAGGATCTTGTCAATGATCTCAAGGCAGCTGGGACCATAGTCACCGAGAAAACAATTGGTAACACACTACGCCGTGAAGGACTGAAATCCTGCAGCGCCCGCAAGGTCCCCATGCTCAAGAAAGCACATATACATGCCCGTCTGAAGTTTGCCAATGAACATCTGAATGATTCAGAGGACAACTGGGTGAAAGTGTTTGTGGTCAGATGAGACCAAAATGGAGCTCTTTGGCATCAACTCAACTCGCCGTGTTTGGAGGAGGAGGAATGCTGCCTATGACCCCAAGAACACCATCCCCACCGTCAAACATGGAGGTGGAAACATTATGCTTTTGGGGGTGTTTTTCTGCTAAGGGGACAGGACAACTTCACCGCATCAAAGGGACGATGGACGGGGCCATGTACCGTCAAATCTTGGGTGAGAACCTCCTTCCCTCAGCCAGGGCATTGAAAATGGGTCGTGGATGGGTATTCCAGCATGACAATGACCCAAAACACACGGCCAAGGCAACAAAGGAGTGGCTCAAGAAGAAGCACATTAAGGTCCTGGAGTGGTCTAGCCAGTCTCCAGACCTTAATCCCATAGAAAATCTGTGGAGGGAGCTGAAGGTTCGAGTTGCCGAACGTCAGCCTCGAAACCTTAATGACTTGGAGAAGATCTGCAAAGAGGAGTGGGACAAAATCCCTCCTGAGATGTGTGCAAACCTGGTGGCCAACTACAAGAAACGTCTGACCTCTGTGATTGCCAACAAGGGTTTTGCCACTAAGTACTAAGTCATGTTTTGCAGAGGGGTCAAATACTTATTTCCCTCGTTAAAATGCAAATGAATTTATAACATTTTTGACATGCGTTTATCTGGATTTTGTTATTCTGCCTCTCACTGTTCAAATAAACCTACCATTAAAATTATAGACTGATCATTTCTTTGTCAGTGGGCAAACGTACAAAATCAGCAGGGGATCAAATACTATTTTCTCTCACTGTGTGTGTGTCACTAATTGGTGATGGGGCAGTTGTGGAGAGAGTGGAGAGTTTCCCATACCTAGGCTGTGTGCTCATGACCGGCTCCAGTTTAACAGCAGAGGTCTCACTCCGAATCAGTCGAGCGGCAATATCTTTTCATCGGTTGCGTAACGCTGTGTGGAAGCTACCTGGTCTGTCGCTCCGCACTAAGCTTCAGGTCTTCTCGGCCACGGTCATTCCCTCCCTTCTCTACGCTTGCGAAACGTAAACCCCCTCTAATGGAACATCTTCGCCGGTTAGAAACATTTAGGCTGGCCTGCCTACGATCCATCCTGGGTTTAACCAGGCTGGATTGTGTGAGGAGCTCACAAATCCTCGAAAGATCTGGGCAAGGTCCCATCGGTGAGCTCCTCCGACAGGCAAGGCTGCGTTGGCTGGGTCATGTAGCCCGCATGCCCAGCCACCGCATGCCGAAACAGCTTTTGTTCGGCCGTATCGAGGGGGCTAAACGGGCGCGGCACGGGCTAGAGTAGAGATGGAGTGACGTGGTACAGGAGGACGTGGAGCTGAGTGGACTTGCCGATGACTGGTACCAGCGGTGTCAAGATCGGCCTCTGTGGAGGAGGCTCGTGAAGGACGCTACTGGGCAGTTGGAGGCAGTCGCCCTCCAACAACAACGGAGGGCGGAGGAGCGACGCTCACAACAACGAGCGGAGCGCCGGGTGGCTAAAGCACAGCAGGTTGGCACGGTAGGGGGCACAGGTGGTGCATCAGCCAGTCATCTCAGTCGTGCTGACGTCACCGCCACTTAGTGGCGAATGGCGGTTGTTGTTGTTGTTGTTGTCTGGTTACTGACTACCTGGTATCTGGTATCTGACTATCTGGTATCTGGCGATGTGATATCTGGTTACTGGCTACCTGGTTAACTGGTAGCTGTCTACCTGGTATCTGGATATCAGGTATCTGTCTACCTGGTATCTGGATATCAGGTATCTGTCTACCTGGTATCTGGTATCTGGATATCAGGTATCTGTCTACCTGGTATCTGGTATCTGGATATCAGGTATCTGTCTACCTGGTATCTGGTATCTGGATATCAGGTATCTGTCTACTTGGTATCTGGATATCAAGTATCTGTCTACCTGGTATCTGGTATCTGGATAACAGGTATCTGTCTACCTAGTATCTGGATATCAGGTATCTGTCTACCTGGTATCTGGTATCTGGATATCAGGTATCTATCTACCTGGTATCTGGTATCTGGATATCAGGTATCTATCTACCTGGTATCTGGTATCTGGATATCAGGTATCTGTCTACCTGGTATCTGGTATCTGGATATCAGGTATCTGTCTACCTGGTATCTGGATATCAGGTATCTGTCTACCTGGTATCTGGTATCTGGATATCAGGTATCTGTCTACCTGGTACCTGGATATCAGGTATCTGTCTACCTGGTATCTGGTATCTGGATATCAGGTAACTGTCTACCTGGTATCTGGTATCTGGATATCAGGTATCTGTCTACCTGGTATCTGGTATCTGGATATCAGGTATCTGTCTACCTGGTATCTGGTATCTAGATATCAGGTATCTGTCTACCTGGTATCTGGATATCAGGTATCTGTCTACCTGGTATCTGGTATCTGGATATCAGGTATCTGTCTACCTGGTATCTGGATATCAGGTATCTGTCTACCTGGTATCTGGTATCTGGATATCAGGTATCTGGTATCTGGATATCAGGTATCTGTCTACCTGGTATCTGGTATCTGGATATCAGGTATCTGGTATCTGGATATCAGGTATCTGTCTACCTGGTATCTGGTATCTGGATATCAGGTATCCGGTATCTGGTATCTGGATATCAGGTATCTGTCTACCTGGTATCTGGTATCTGGATATCAGGTATCTGTCTACCTGGTATCTGGTATCTGGATATCAGGTATCTGTCTACCTGGTATCTGGTATCTGGATATCAGGTATCTGTCTACCTGGTATCTGGTATCTGGATATCAGGTATCTGTCTACCTGGTATCTGGATATCAGGTATATGTCTACCTGGTATCTCGATATCAGGTATCTGTCTACCTTGTATCTGGTATCTGGATATCAGGTATCTGTCTACCTGGTATCTGGTATCTGGATATCAGGTATCTGTCTACCTGGTATCCATTAATACTCACGGAGCAACCTTCTTATCTTCTTCATTCTTCTTGTCGTCATTCTTCTTATCTCCTTCATTCTTGTCGTCATTCTTCTTATCTCCTTCATTCTCCTTATCTCCTTCATTCTCCTTATCTCCTTCATTATTCTTGTCGCCATTATTATCTCCTTCATTCTTCCTGGGCGTGTGCACCATCGGGGATGGATGTAAAAAGGTGAGCAGGTAGGTGAGTAGGTAGGTGAGCAGGTAGGTGGGCAGGTAGGAGAGCCGGTAGGTGAGCAGGTAAGTGAGTAGGTAGGTGAGCAGGTAGGTGGGCAGGTAGGGAAGCCGGTAGGTGAGCAGGTAGGTGAGCAGGTAGGTAAGTGAGTAGGTAGGTGAGCAGGTAAGTGAGTAGGTAGGTGAGTAGGTAGGTGGGTAGGTAGGTAGGTAGGTGAGTAGGAAGGTGAGTAGGTGGTTAGGTGAGTAGGAAGGTGAGTAGGTGAGCAGGTAGGTGAGCAGGTAGGTGGGTAAATAGGTGAGCAGGTAGGTGGGCAGGTAGGTGAGCAGGTAGGTGGGCAGGTAGGTGGGCAGGTAGGTGAGAAGGTAGGTGAGTAGGTAGGTGGGTAGGTAGGTGAGTAGGTAGGTGAGCAGGTAGGTAGGTAGGTGAGTAGGTAGGTGAGCAGGTAAGTGAGTAGGTAGGTGAGTAGGTAGGTGGGTAGGTAGGTAGGTGAGTAGGAAGGTGAGTAGGTGGATAGGTGAGTAGGAAGGTGAGTAGGTGGGTAGGTAGGTGAGCATGTAGGTGAGCAGGTAGGTAGGCAGGTAGGAGAGCAGGTATGTAGGTGAGTAGGTAGGTGAGCAGGTAGGTAGCTGAGCAGGTAGGTAGGTGAGTAGGTAGGTGAGCAGGTAGGTAGGTGAGCAGGTAGGTGAGCAGGTAGGTGGGCAGGTAGGTGAGCAGGTAGGTGGGTGAGCAGGTAGGTGAGTAGGTAGGTGAGCAGGTAGGTGAGTAGGTAGGTGGATAGGTAGGTGAGCAGGTAGGTGAGTAGGTAGGTGAGAAGGTAGGTGGATAGGTAGGTGAGCAGGTAGGTGAGTAGGTAGGTGAGCAGGTAGGTAGGTGAGTAGGTAGGTGAGCAGGTAGGTAGGTGAGTAGGTAGGTGAGCAGGTAGGTGAGCAGGTAGGTGGGTAGGTAGGTGAGCAGGTAGGTGAGCAGGTTGGTGAGTAGGTAGGTGAGCAGGTAGGTGAGTAGGTAGGTGAGCAGGTAGGTGAGCAGGTAGGTGAGCAGGTAGGAGAGCCGGTAGGTGAGCAGGTAAGTGAGTAGGAGGTAAGCAGGTAGGTGAGTAGGTAGGTAGGTGAGCAGGTAGGTGAGCAGGTAGGTGAGCAGGTAGGAGAGCCAGTAGGTGAGCAGGTAGGTAGGTGAGTAGGTAGGTGAGCATGTAGGTAGGTGAGTAGGTAAGTGAGCAGGTAAGTGAGTAGGTAGGTGAGTAGGTAGGTGGGTAGGTAGGTAGGTGAGTAGGAAGGTGAGTAGGTGGGTAGGTAGGTGAGCAGGTAGGTGAACAGGTAGGTGGGCAGGTAGGAGAACAGGTAGGTGAGCAGGAAGGTGGGTAGGTAGGTGAGAAGGTAGGTGAGTAGGTGGTGATACAGACAGGTAGGTGAGTAGGTAGGTGGTGATAGAGGTAGGTAGGTTAGCAGGTAGGTGGTGATACAGGCAGGTAGGTGAGTAGGTAGGTGGTGATACAGGCAGGTAGGTGAGCAGGTAGGTGGTGATACAGGTAGGTAGGTGAGTAGGTAGGTGGTGATACACGCAGGTAGGTGAGCAGGTAGGTGGTGATACAGGCAGGTAGGTGAGTAGGTAGGTGGTGATACAGGCATGTAGGTGAGTAGGTAGGTGGTGATACAGACAGGTAGGTGAGTAGGTAGGTGGTGATACAGGCAGGTAGGTGAGCAGGTAGGTGGTGATACAGGCAGGTATGTGAGTAGGTAGGTGGTGATACAGACAGGTCTGTGAGTAGGTAGGTGATGATACAAGCAGGTAGGTGAGTAGGTAGGTGGTGATACAGGCAGGTAGGTGAGTAGGTAGGTGGTGATACAGACAGGTAGGTGAGTAGGTAGGTGGTGGCACAACTACCGATGCAACTGCTGTTGCAACTGCTGTTGCAACTGCCGCTGCAGATGCAACTGCTGTTGCAACTACAGATGCAACTTCTGTTGCAACTACAGCTACAGATGCAACTGCTGTTGCAACTACAGATGCAACTTCTGTTGCAACTACAGCTACAGATGCAACTGCTGTTGCAACTACAACTACAGATGCAACTTCTGTTGCAACTACAGATGCAACTGCTGTTGCAACTACAGCTGCAGATGCAACTTCTGTTGCAACTACAGATGCAACTGCTGTTGCAACTACAGCTACAGATGCAACTGTTGTTGCAACTACAGCTACAGATGCAACTGTTGTTGCAACTACAGATGCAACTGCTGTTGCAACTACAGCTACAGATGCAACTGCTGTTGCAACTACAGCTACAGATGCAACTTCTGTTGCAACTACAGCTACAGATGCAACTGCTGTTGCAACTACAACTACAGATGCAACTTCTGTTGCAACTACAGATGCAACTGCTGTTGCAACTACAGATGCAACTGCTGTTGCAACTACAGCTGCAGATGCAACTTCTGTTGCAACTACAGATGCAACTGCTGTTGCAACTACAGCTACAGATGCAACTGCTGTTCCAACTACAGCTACAGATGCAACTGCTGTTGCAACTACAGCTACAGATGCAACTGCTGTTGCAACTACAACTACAGATGCAACTTCTGTTGCAATTGCAGCTACAGATGCAACTTCTGTTGCAATTGCAGCTACAGATGCAACTGCTGTTGCAACTGTAGCTACAGATGCAACTGCTGTTGCAACTACAGCTACAGATGCAACTTCTGTTGCAATTGCAGCTACAGATGCAACTGCTGTTGCAACTGTAGCTACAGATGCAACTGCTGTTGCAACTACAGCTACAGATGCAACTGCTGTTGCAACTACAGCTACAGATGCAACTGCTGTTGCAACTACAGCTACAGATGCAACAGCAGTTGCAACTACAGCTACAGATGCAACTGCTGTTGCAACTACAGCTACAGATGCAACTGCTGTTGCAACTACAGCTACAGATGCAACTGCTGTTGCAACTACAGCGACAGATGCAACTGCTGTTGCAGCTGCTGCTACAGATGCAACTGCTGTTGCAACTACAGCAACAGATGCAACTGCTGTTGCAACTACAGCTGCAGATGCAACTGCTGTTGCAACTACAGCTACAGATGCAACTGCTGTTGCAACTACAGCTACAGATGCAACTGCTGTTGCAACTACAGCTGCAGATGCAACTGCTGTTGCAACTACAGCTGCAGATGCAACTGCTGTTGCAACTACAGCTACAGATGCAACTGCTGTTGCAACTACAGCTACAGATGCAACTGCTGTTGCAACTACAGCTGCAGATGCAACTGCTGTTGCAACTACAGCTGCAGATGCAACTGCTGTTGCAACTACAGCTACAGATGCAACTGCTGTTGCAACTACAGCTACAGATGCAACTGTTGTTGCAACTACAGATACAGATGCAACTGCTGTTGCAACTACAGCTACAGATGCAACTGCTGTTGCAACTACAGCTACAGATGCAACTGCTGTTGCAACTACAGATACAGATGCAACTGCAGTTGCAACTACAGCTACAGATGCAACTGCTGTTGCAACTACAGCTACAGATGCAACTGTTGTTGCAACTACAGATACAGATGCAACTGCTGTTGCAACTACAGCTACAGATGCAACTGCTGTTGCAACTGCAGCTACAGATGCAACTGCTGTTGCAACTACAGCTACAGATGCAACTGCTGTTGCAACTACAGCTACAGATGCAACTGCTGTTGCAACTACAGCTACAGATGCAACTGCTGTTGCAACTACAGCGACAGATGCAACTGCTGTTGCAGCTGCTGCTACAGATGCAACTGCTGTTGCAACTACAGCAACAGATGCAACTGCTGTTGCAACTACAGCTGCAGATGCAACTGCTGTTGCAACTACAGCTACAGATGCAACTGCTGTTGCAACTACAGCTACAGATGCAACTGCTGTTGCAACTACAGCTGCAGATGCAACTGCTGTTGCAACTACAGCTGCAGATGCAACTGCTGTTGCAACTACAGCTACAGATGCAACTGCTGTTGCAACTACAGCTACAGATGCAACTGCTGTTGCAACTACAGCTGCAGATGCAACTGCTCTTGCAACTACAGCTGCAGATGCAACTGCTGTTGCAACTACAGCTACAGATGCAACTGCTGTTGCAACTACAGCTACAGATGCAACTGTTGTTGCAACTACAGATACAGATGCAACTGCTGTTGCAACTACAGCTACAGATGCAACTGCTGTTGCAACTACAGCTACAGATGCAACTGCTGTTTGCAATTACAGATACAGATGCAACTGCAGTTGCAATTACAGCTACAGATGCAACTGCTGTTGCAACTACAGCTACAGATGCAACTGTTGTTGCAACTACAGATACAGATGCAACTGCTGTTGCAACTACAGCTACAGATGCAACTGCTGTTGCAACTGCAGCTACAGATGCAACTGCTGTTGCAACTACAGCTACAGATGCAACTGCTGTTGCAACTACAGCTACAGATGCAACTGCTGTTGCAACTACAGCTACAGATGCAACTGCTGTTGCGTCCACAAAGCGCCCCTCCCCCTCCGCATGCAACTCGTTGCATCGACGTCCGCAACGACTCACTCCGCCCCCGGGTTGCTGTTGCAGCTGTTGCAGTTCAGCTCCACCAAACTCCACGATACCCTGACGAGGCTATGTCGATCCGGGCAGGATTGAGCGGAGAGCGGGGCGGGTGAGAGATTGAGTAGGTGGGTGGGTAGGTGAGTAGGTGGGTGGGTGAGTGGATGGGTAGGTGAGTAGGTGGGTGGGTGGGTGGGTAGGTGAGTAGGTGGGTGGATGGGTAGGTGAGTGGGTGGGTGAGTAGGTAGGTGAGTATGTCGGTGAGTAGGTGAGTAGGTGGGTGAGTAGGTGGATAGGTGGGTAGGTGAGTAGGTGAGTGAGTAGGTGAGTGAGCAGGTGGGTAGGTGAGTAGGTGGGTGGGTGGGTAGGTGAGTGGGTGGGTGAGTAGGTAGGTAAGTAGATGGGTGAGTAGGTGAGTAGGTGGGTGAGTAGGTAAATAGGTGGGTAGGTGAGTGAGTAGGTGGTTGAGTGAGTAGGTGGGTGAGTAGGTGGATACGTAGATGGATGAATAGGTGGGTAGGTGAGTGAGTGGGTGGATGCGTGAGTGGGTCGGTGGGTGGGTAGGTGAGTAGGTGGGTGGGTGGGTGGGTAGGTGAGTGGGTGGGTGAGTGGGTAGGTGAATAGGTGGGTGGGTAGGTGAGTAGGTGGGTGACTAGGTGGGTGAGTAGGTAGGTGAGTAGGTGAGTGGGTGGGTAGGTGGGTAGGTGAGTGGGTGAGTAGGTGGGTAAGTAGGTGAGTGGGTGGGTAGGTGGGTAGGTGAATAGGTGGGTGGGTAGGTGAGTAGGTGGGTGAGTAGGTGGGTGAGTAGGTAGGTGAGTAGGTGGGTGGGTGAGTAGGTGAGTAGGTGAGTAGAAGAGTAGGTGAGTAGGTGGGTGGGTGAGTAGGTGGGTGAGTAGGTGGGTAGGTGAGTAGGTAAATAGGTGAGTAGGTGGGTGGGTGAGGAGGTGGGTGAGTAGGTGGGTAGGTGAGTAGGTGAGTGGTGGGTAGGTGGGTAGGTGAGTAGGTGAGTAGGTGAGTGGGTGGATAGGTGAGTAGGTGAGTAGGTGAGTGGGTGGGTAAGTGAGTAGGTGAGTAGGTGAGTAGGTGAGTGAGTAGGTGTGTCAGTGAGTAGGTGGGTGGGTAGGTGAGTATGTAGGTGGGTAGGTGAGCGAATAGGTGGGTAGGTGAGTGAGTGGGTGGGTGAGTGAGTGGATGAGTGGGTGGGTGGGTAGGTGAATAGGTGAGTAGGTGGGTGAGTAGGTAGTTTGGTGAGTGGGTAGGTGAGTAGGTGAGTAGGTGGGTGGGTGAGTGAGTAGGGGAGTAGGTAGGTGAGTAGGTGAGTAGGTGAGTGAGTAGGTAGGTAGGTGAGTGGGTTGGTGAGTGGGTGAGTAGGTGGGTGGGTGGGTAGGTGAGTAGGTGGGTGAATGATTGAGTGGGTGGGTGAGTGAGTGGGTGAGTGAGTAGGTGAGTAGGTGAGTAGGTGGGTAGGTGAGTGTGTAGGTGTGTGAGTGAGTAGGTGGGTGGGTGGGTAGGTGAGTAGGTGGGTAGATGAGTGAGTGGGTGGGTGAGTGAGTGGGTGAGTGAGTGAGTGAGTGAGTGGTGAGTGAGTGAGTGACTGGGTGAGTGAGTGGTGAGTGAGTGAGTGAGTGACTGGGTGAGTGAGTGAGTGAGTGGTGAGTGAGTGAGTGGTGAGTAAGTGAGTGAGTGAGTGGTGAGTGAGTGAGTGAGTGGTGAGTGAGTGAGTGAGTGCGAGTGAGCGAGTGAGGGTGAGTGAGTGAGTGAGTGACTGGGTGAGTGGTGAGTGAGTGAGTGAGTGGTGAGTGAGTGAGTGAGTGGTGAGTGAGTGAGTGAGTGATGAGTGATTAAGTGAGTGGTGAGTGAGTGAGTGATGAGTGAGTGAGTGGTGAGTGAGTGGTTGAGTGAATGAGTGAGTGAATGACTGAGTGAATGAGTGAATGAGTGAGTGAGTAAATGAGTGAGGGAATGAGTGAGTGAATGAGCGAGTGAATGAGTGAGTGAATGAGTGAGTGAATGAGCGAGTGAATGAGTAATGAGTGGTGAGTGAGTGAGCAAGTGAGTGAGTGAGCGATTGAATGAGTGAGTAAGTGAGTGGTGAATGAGTGAGTGAATGAGTGAGTGAATGAGTGAGTGAATGAGTGAGTGAATGACTGAGTGAATGAGTGAATGAGTGATCGAGTGAGTGAATGAGTGAGTGAGTGAATGAGTAAGTAAGTGAATGAGTGAGTGACTGAGTGAGTGAATGAGTGAGTGAATGAGTGAGTGAATGAGTGAATGAGTGACTGTGTGAGTGAGTGAGTGAGTGACTGAGTGAGTGAATGAGTGAGTGAATGAGTGAGTGAATGAGTGAGTGGGTGCGCTACCTTCGCTTGCTCTTCCCTCCGCCCCCGTGAGGCGTGGCTCCGACCGACGAGGTTCCGGTGGCGGCTGACGAGGTGCCGGTGGGCGGGGCCTTGACGAGGTGGGGCCCTCGGAAGCGCTCCAGGAACGAGTCAGGTCGAGCGCCACTGCCGGAGTCGTCGCCTCGCTGGCTCCTCGCGGCCCACTCACGGAGCGAGAGGAGCACGCGCGTCACCCTGCGGGCGTCACACACGCAGCGTCATACACACAGCGTCATACACACAGTGTCACACACACACAGTGTCACACACACACAGTGTCACACACACACAGTGTCACACACACAGTGTCACACACAGCGTCACACACAGTGTCACACACACAGCGTCACACACAGTGACACACACACAGTGTCACACAGCGTCACACACACAGCATCATACACACAGTGTCACACACACACAGTGTCACACACAGCGTCACACACACACACGCAGCGTCATACACACAGTGTCACACACAGCATTATACACACACAGCGTCACACACACACACGCAGCGTCACTCACGGAGCGAGAGGAGCACGCGCGTCACCCTGCGGGCGTCACACACGCAGCGTCATACACACAGCGTCACACACACAGTGTCACACACAGTGACACACACACACAGCGTCACACACACAGCGTCACACACACACAGTGTCACACAGCGTCACACACACAGGGTCACACACACACAGTGGCACACACACACAGTGTCACACACACACACACAGTATCACACACACACAGCGTCACACACGCAGTGTCACACACAGTGTCACGCAGCGTCACACACACAGGGTCACACACACACAGTGTCACACACACAGTGTCACACACACACAGTGTCACACACAGGGTCACAAACACAGCGTCACACAGTGTCACACACACAGCGTCACACAGTGTCACACACACACAGCGTCACACACACAGCATCACACACACAGTGTCACACAGCGTCACACACACAGGGTCACACACATACAGTGTCACACACACAGTGTCACACACACACAGTGTCACACACAGGGTCACACACACAGTGTCACACAGTGTCACACACACAGCGTCACACACACAGTGTCACACAGTGTCACACACACAGTGTCACACACACACAGCGTCACACACACACACACAGTGTCTCACACACACAGCGTCACACACACAGTGTCACACACACAGCGTCACACACACAGCGTCACACACACACAGCTTCACACACACACAGTGTCACACACACAGCGTCACACACACAGCATCACACACACACAGTGTCACACACACAGCATCACTCACGGAGCGAGAGGAGCACGCGCGTCAGCCTGGCAGGCGTCACACAGCGTCACACACGCAGCGTCATACACAGTGTCACACAGCGTCACAAACACAGCGTCACACAGTGTCACACAGCGTCACACAGTGTCACACACAGTGTCACACAGCGTCACACACAGTGTCACACACACAGGGTCACATACACAGCGTCACACACACAGCGTCACACACACAGCGTCACACACACAGCATCATACACACACAGTGTCGCACACACAGCATCATACACACAGTGTCACACACACAGCATCATACACACACAGCGTCACACACACACGCAGCGTCACTCACGGAGCGAGAGGAGCACGCGCGTCAGCCTGGCGGGTGTCACACACACAGTGTCACACAGCGTCACACAGCGTCACACACAGTGTCACACACACACAGTGTCACACACACAGTGTCACACACACACAGTGTCACACACACAGTGTCACACACACAGTGTCACACACACAGTGTCACACACACACAGTGTCATACACGCAGTGTCACACACACAGCATCACACACACAGTGTCACACACACACACAGCGTCACACATACAGTGTCACACACAGTGTCACACACACACAGTGTCACACACACAGTGTCACACACACACAGTGTCACACACACAGTGTCACACACAGTGTTACACACACAGTGTCACACACACAGTGTCACACAGTGTCACACACACACAGTGTCATACACGCAGTGTCACACAGTGTCACACACACAGTGTCACACACACAGTGTCACACACACAGCATCACACACACAGCGTCACACACACAGTGTCACACACACAGCATCACACAAACAGTGTCACACACGCAGCGTCACACACACAGCGTCACACACACAGTGTCACACACACACAGTGTCACACACACAACATCACACACACAGTGTCACACACGCAGCGTCACACACACAGCGTCTCACACACACAGTGTCACACACGCAGCGTCACACACACAGCATCACACACAGTGTCACACACACAGTATCTCACACACACACACAGCGTCACACACACAGTGTCACACACACACAGCGTCACACACACACAGCATCACACACACAGTGTCGTACACACACACACAGCGTCACACACACAGCGTCACACACACACAGTGTCACACACACACAGCGTCACACACACAGCGTCACACAGCGTCACACACAGTGTCACACACACAGCGTCACACACACAGTGTCACACACACACAGTGTCACACAGTGTCACACACAGCATCACACACAGTGTTACACACACGCAGCATCATACACACAGCGCCACACAGGCAGTGTCACACATGCAGAGTCACATACACAGCATCACACACAGCGTCACACACAGCATCACAAACACAGCATCACACACACAGGATTCCACACACACAGCATCACACACACAACATCACACACAGCATCACACACACAGCGTCACACACACAGCATCACACACACACAGCATCACACACACAGCATCACACATGCAGCGTCACATACACAGCATCACACACAGCATCACACACAGCATCACAAACACAGCGTCACACACACAGCATTACACACACAGGATCACACACACAGCATCACACACACAACATCACACACAGCATCACACACACAGCATCACACACACAGCGTCACACACACAGCATCACACACACAGCATCACACACACAGCATCACACACACACAACATCACACACAGCATCACACACACAGCATCACACACACAGCGTCACACACACAGCATCACACACACACAGCATCACACACACAGCATCACACACACAGCATCACACACACAGCATCACACACAGCATCACACACACAGCATCACACAGCGTCACACACACAGCATCACACACACAACATCACACAAACAGCATCACACACACAGTATCATACACAGCATCACACACACAGCATCACACACACACAGCATCACACACACAGCATCACACACACACAGCGTCACACACAACATCATACACAGCATCACACACACAGCATCACAAACACAGCATCACACACACACAACATCACACACAGCATCACATACACACAGCGTCACACACACAGCATCACACACACAGCATCACACACACAGCATCACACACACAACATCATACACAGCATCACACACACACAGCATCACACACACACAGCGTCACACACAACATCATACACAGCATCACACACACACGGAGACACATGGGGGAACAGTGGGGGTGACGCTACCAAACACGTGGTGGTCACGTGGTGTGTGGGGGCGGGGTTGGAGGGGTTCACGTGGTGTGTGTGGTGTGGGGTGGGGGGTCACGTGGTGTGTGTGGGGTGGGGTCACGTGGCATTGTGAGGTGGGCAAGGTGGTGGTGGTCACGTGGTGGTGGTTGTGGTCACGTGGTGACGCCCCACCTGGCCAGCGTCCCCGAGGCTCCGCCCCCTGCCCCTCCCCTCTCGTCCACCCCCAGCTGGGCCCTCTGCAGCTCTGAGGAGGAATCCTCATCATCATCAGCAGCTGCAGCGGCAGCAGCGGCCTCATCAGCAGTGCCATCATCGTCGTCGTGGGTAGGGGGTGGTCTGGGGGTGGGGCACAGACACTCAGTCACTCACTCAGTCACTCAGTCACTCACTCAGTCACTCAGTCACTCACTCAGTCACTCAGTCACTCACTCAGTCACTCAGTCACTCACTCACACACTCACTCAGTCAGTCACTCAGTCACTCAGTCACTCACTCACTCAGTCACTCACTCAGTCACTCACTAACACACTCACTCACTCAGTCACTCAGTCAGTCACTCAGTCACTCACTCACCCACTCACTCACTCAGTCACTCAGTCACGCACTCACTCACTCAGTCAGTCACTCACTCACTCAGTCACCCACTCACTCACTCACTCACACACTCACTCACTCAGTCACTCACTCAGTCACTCACTCAGTCACTCACTCAGTCACTCACTCACTCAGTCACTCACTCAGTCACTCACTCACTCAGTCACTCACTCACTCAGTCATTCACTCAGTCAGTCACTCACTCACTCAGTCAGTCACTCAGTCACTCACTCACTCAGTCACTCACTCACTCACCCACCCACTCACTCAGTCACTCAGTCACTCACTCAGTCACTCACTCAGTCACTCACTCACTCAGTCACTCACTCACTCACCCACCCACTCACTCAGTCACTCACTCAGTCACTCACTCACTCAGTCACTCACTCAGTCACTCAGTCACTCACTCAGTCACTCACTCAGTCACTCACTCAGTCACTCAGTCACTCACTCAGTAACTCAGTCACTCACTCAGTCACTCACTCAGTCAGTCACTCACTCACTCACTCAGTCACTCACACACTCACTCAGTCACTCACACACTCACTCAGTCACTCACTCAGTCACTCACTCAGTCACTCACCCACTCACTCACTCAGTCACTCACCCACTCACTCACTCAGTCACTCAGTCACCCACTCAGTCACTCAGTCACTCACTCAGTCACTCACTCACTCAGTCACTCACTCAGTCACTCACACACTCACTCAGTCACTCACTCACTCACTCAGTCACTCACTCACTCACTCAGTCACTCACTCAGTCACTCACTCAATCAGTCACTCACTCACTCACTAAGCCACTCAGTCACTCACTCAGTCACTCACTAACACACTCACTCAGTCACTCACTCAGTCACTCACCCACTCACTCACTCACCCACTCACTCACCCACCCACCCACTCACTCACTCACCAACCCACCCACTCACACACCCACTCACCCACCCACCCACCCACTCACTCACCCACTCAATCACCCACTCACTCACCCACGCACTCACCCACTCACTCACCCACTCACTCACCCACTCACTCACCCACCGACTCACCCACCCACTCACCCACTCACTCACCCACTCACTCACTCAGTCACTCACTCACTCAGTCACTCACTCACTCACCCACCCACTCACTCAGTCACTCACTCAGTCACTCACTCACTCAGTCACTCACTCAGTCACTCAGTCACTCACTCAGTCACTCACTCAGTCACTCACTCAGTCACTCAGTAACTCAGTCACTCACTCAGTCACTCACTCAGTCAGTCACTCACTCACTCACTCAGTCACTCACACACTCACTCAGTCACTCACACACTCACTCAGTCACTCACTCAGTCACTCACTCAGTCACTCACCCACTCACTCACTCAGTCACTCACCCACTCACTCACTCAGTCACTCAGTCACCCACTCAGTCACTCAGTCACTCACTCAGTCACTCACTCACTCAGTCACTCACTCAGTCACTCACACACTCACTCAGTCACTCACTCACTCACTCAGTCACTCACTCACTCACTCAGTCACTCACTCAGTCACTCACTCAATCAGTCACTCACTCACTCACTAAGCCACTCAGTCACTCACTCAGTCACTCACTAACACACTCACTCAGTCACTCACTCAGTCACTCACCCACTCACTCACTCACCCACTCACTCACCCACCCACCCACTCACTCACTCACCAACCCACCCACTCACACACCCACTCACCCACCCACCCACCCACTCACTCACCCACTCAATCACCCACTCACTCACCCACGCACTCACCCACTCACTCACCCACTCACTCACCCACTCACTCACCCACCGACTCACCCACCCACTCACCCACTCACTCACCCACTCACTCACTCACTCACCCACCCACCCACCCACTCACCCACCCACTCACCCACTCACTCACTCAGTCACTCACCCACTCACTCACCCACTCACTCACCCACTCACTCACTCACTCACCCACTCACTCACTCACCCACTCACTCACCCACTCACTCACCCACTCACTCACCCACCCCCGCACCCACTCACTCACCCACTCACTCACTCACCCACTCACTCACCCACCCACCCACCCACTCACTCACTCACCCACTCACTCACCCACCCACCCACTCACTCACTCACCCACCCACTCACCCACTCACCCACTCACTCACCCACTCACCCACTCACTCATTCACTCAACCACTCACTCACCCAATCACCCACTCACTCACTCACCCACTCACTGACCCACCCACTCACTCACTCACTCACCCACCCACTCACCCACTCACCCACTCACTCACCCACTCACTCACTCACTCACCCACTCACTCACCCACTCACTCACTCACCCACTCACTCACTCACCCACTCACCCACCCACCCACCCACTCACCCACCCACCCACCCACTCACCCACCCACCCACTCACTCACTCACCCACTCACCCACCCACCCACTCACCCACTCACTCACCCACTCACTCACTCACCCACTCACTCACTCACCCACTCACCCACCCACTCACCCACCCACCCACCCACCTGGCCGTGCGTGGTGCGCTGGGTGGTGGAGGGTAACTCGCTTGTGTGGTGATCACGTGGCCCTGCTGCTGCTGCTGTGACCCCTGACTTGACCTCGCCAGCCCGGGCCAGCCTCGACTTGCCATGGTGCGGTCTGCGGCAAATCATCACAGCAAAGCATCATAGCCCATCATCATAGCCCATCACCATAGCCCATCATCATAGCACCATAGTATAGTGTAGTGTCATAGCTCAGCATCATAACCCATCACCATAGCCTATCATCATAGCCTAGCACCATAGCATCATAGTATAATGTAGTGTCATAGTCTAGCATCATAGCATCATAGTATAGTGTAGTGTCATAGCCTAGCATCATAGCATCATAGTGTAGTGTAGTGTCATAGCCTAGCATCATAGCATCATAGTGTAGTGTAGTGCCATAGCCTAGCATCATAGCATCATAGTGTAGTGTAGTGTCATAGTCTAGCATCATAGCATCATAGTGTAGTGTCATAGCCTAGCATCATAGCATCATAGTGTAGTGTCATAGTCTAGCATCATAGCATCATAGTATAGTGTAGTGTCATAGCCTAGCATCATAGCATCATAGTGTAGTGTCATAGTCTAGCATCATAGTATCATAGTATAGTGTAGTGTCATAGCCTAGCATCATAGCATCATAGTATAGTGTAGTGTCATAGCCTAGCATCATAGCATAGTGTAGTGTAGTGTCATAGTCTAGCATCATAGCATCATAGTATAGTGTAGTGTCATAGTCTAGCATCATAGCATCATAGTATAGTGTAGTGTCATAGCCTAGCATCATAGCATCATAGTGTAGTGTAGTGTCATAGCCTAGCATCATAGCATCATAGTGTAGTGTAGTGTCATAGTCTAGCATTATAGCATCAGTGTAGTGTAGTGTCATAGCCTAGCATCATAGCATCATAGTGTAGTGTAGTGTCATAGTCTAGCATCATAGCATCATAGTGTAGTGTCATAGCATAGCATCATAGCATCATAGTATAGTGTAGTGTCATAGCCTAGCATCATAGCATCATAGTGTAGTGTAGTGTCATAGTCTAGCATCATAGCATCATAGTGTAGTGTAGTGTCATAGTCTAGCATCATAGCATCATATTATAGTGTAGTGTCATAGCCTACCATCATAGCATCATAGTGTAGTGTCATAGTCAAGCATCATAGCATGATAGTATAGTGTAGTGTCATAGCATCATAGCATCATAGTGTAGTGTAGTGTCATAGCCTAGCATCATAGCATCATAGTATAGTGTAGTGTCATAGCCTACCATCATAGCATCATAGTGTAGTGTCATAGTCAAGCATCATAGCATGATAGTATAGTGTAGTGTCATAGCATCATAGCATAATAGTGTAGTGTAGTGTCATAGGCTAGCATCATAGCATCATAGTATAGTGTAGTGTCATAGCCTAGCATCATAGCATCATAGTATAGTGTAGTGTCATAGTCTAGCATCATAGCATCATAGTGTAGTGTAGTGTCATAGCCTAGCATCATAGCATCATAGTATAGTGTAGTGTCATAGCCTAGCATCATAGCATCATAGTATAGTGTAGTGTCATAGCCTACCATCATAGCATCATAGTATAGTGTAGTGTCATAGTCTAGCATCATAGCATCATAGTATAGTGTAGTGTTATAGTCTAGCATCATAGCATCATAGTATAGTGTAGTGTCATAGCCTAGCATCATAGCATCATAGTATAGTGTCATAGCCTAGCATCATAGCATCATAGTGTAGTGTCATAGTCTAGCATCATAGCATCATAGTATAGTATAGTGTCATAGTCTAGCATCATAGCATCATAGTATAGTGTAGTGTCATAGTCTAGCATCATAGCATCATAGTATAGTGTTGTGTCATAGCCTAGCATCATAGCGTCATAGTATAGTGTAGCGTCATAGCCTAGCATCATAGCATCATAGTGTAGTGTAGTGTCATAGTCTAGCATCATAGTATAGTGTAGCGTCATAGCCTAGCATCATAGCATCATAGTGCAGTGCAGTGTCATAGTCTAGCATCATAGCATCAAAGTATAGTGTAGTGTCATAGCCTAGCATCATAGCATCATAGTATAGTGTAGTGTCATAGTCTAGCATCATAGCATCATAGTGTAGTGTAGTGTCATAATCTAGCATCATAGCATCATAGTGTAGTGTAGTGTCATAGTCTAGCATCATGGTATAGTGTAGTGTAATAGTCTAGCATCATAGCATCATAGTATAGTGTAGTGTCATAGCCTAACATCATAGCATCATAGTATAGTGTAGTGTCATAGTCTAGCATCATAGCATCATAGTGTAGTGTAGTGTCATAGCCTAGCATCATAGCATCATAGTATAGTGTAGTGTCATAGCCTAGCATCATAGCATCATAGTATAGTGTAGTGTCATAGCCTAGCATCATAGCATCATAGTATAGTGTAGTGTCATAGTCTAGCATAATAGCATCATAGTATAGTGTAGTGTCATAGCCTAGCATCATAGCATCATAGTATAGTGTAGTGTCATAGGCTAGCATCATAGCATCATAGTATAGTGTAATGTCATAGTCTAGCATCATATCATCATAGTGTAGTGTAGTGTCATAGCATAGCATCACAGCATCATAGTGTAGTGTCATAGTCTAGCATCATAGCATCATAGTATAGTGTAGTGTCATGGTCTAGCATCATAGCATCAGTGTAGTGTAGTGTCATAGCCTAGCATCATAGCATCATAGTGTAGTGTCATAGCATAGCATCATAGCATCATAGTGTAGTGTAGTGTCATAGCATAGCATCATAGCATCATAGTATAGTGTAGTGTCATAGTCTAGCATCATAGCATCATAGTATAGTGTAGTGTCATAGTCTAGCATCATAGCATCATAGTGTAGTGTAGTGTCATAGTCTAGCATCATAGCATCATAGTGTAGTGTAGTGTCATAGCCTAGCATCATAGCATCATAGTATAGTGTAGTGTCATAGTCTAGCATCATAGCATCATAGTGTAGTGTAGTGTCATTGTCTAGCATCATAGCATCATAGTGTAGTGTAGTGTCATAGTCTAGCATCATAGCATCATAGTATAGTGTAGTGTCATAGCCTAGCATCATAGCATCATAGTATAGTGTAGTGTCATAGTCTAGCATCATAGCATCATAGTGTAGTGTAGTGTCATTGTCTAGCATCATAGCATCATAGTGTAGTGTAGTGTCATAGCCTAGCATCATAGCATCATAGTGTAGTGTAGTGTCATAGCCTAGCATCATAGCATCATAGTGTAGTGTAGTGTCATAGTCTAGCATCATAGCATCATAGTATAGTGTAGTGTCATAGTCTAGCATCATAGCATCATAGTATAGTGTAGTGTCATAGCCTAGCATCATAGCATCATAGTGTAGTGTAGTGTCATAGCCTAGCATCATAGCATAGTGTAGTGTCATAGCCTAGCATCATAGCATCATAGTGTAGTGTAGTGTCATAGCCTAGCATCATAGCATAGTGTATTGTCATAGCCTAGCATCATAGCATCATAGTGTAGTGTCATAGCCTAGCATCATAGTATAGTGTAGTGTCATAGCCTAGCATCATAGTGTAGTGTAGTGTCATAGCCTAGCATCATAGCATAGTGTAGTGTCATAGCCTAGCATCATAGCATCATAGTGTAGTGTAGTGTCATAGCCTAGCATCATAGCATAGTGTAGTGTCATAGCCTAGCATCATAGCATCATAGTGTAGTGTAGTGTCATGGCCTAGCATCATAGCATAGTGTAGTGTCATAGCCTAGCATCATAGCATCATAGTGTAGTGTAGTGTCATAGCCTAGCATCATAGCATAGTGTAGTGTCATAGCCTAGCATCATAGCATCATAGTGTAGTGTAGTGTCATAGCCTAGCATCATAGCATAGTGTAGTGTCATAGTCTAGCATCATAGTATACTGTAGTGTCATAGCCTAGCATCAGAGATTAGAATCGGAGCATTACGCGAGCAAAGATCACAAATCCCCCTCTAGCCACTCCCCTCAATCCCCCTCTAGCCCCTCCCCTCAATCCCCTCCACCCACCAAGCCCCTCCCCTCAAAGCCCATCCCCCTTAGCCCCTCCCCTCAAACCCCATCCCCCCATAGCCACACATACACACTCACACACACAACCACACACACACACTCACACACACAACCACACACACACACACTCCCCCACACACCCACACCCACACACTCACACATCCACACCCACACCCACACACTCACACCCACACAACCACACAACAACAACCGCCATTCGCCACTAAGTGGCGGTGACGTCACCACGACGCTTGTGCCAGGCTATGTGCACCTTGAGGCCACGTGAAGTGTCGAACGCCCGCTGGCAGGAGGTCACGGGGCAGACCCAGGTGCCACGGGTCGACTGACTGAGATGACTGGCTGTTGCACTGCCTGTGCCCCCTACTGTGCCAACCCGCTGTGCTTTAGCCACCCGGCGCTCCGCTCGTTGTTGTGAGCGTCGCTCCTCCGCCCTCCGTTGTTGTTGGAGGGCGACTGCCTCCAACTGCCCAGTAGCATCCTACACGAGCCTCCTCCACAGAGGCCGATCTTGACACCGCTGGTACCAGTCATCGGCAAGTCCACTCAGCTCCACGTCCTCCTGTACCACATCACTCCATCTCTTCTCTAGCCCGTTCCGTGCCTGCTTAGCCCCCTCAATCCGGCCAAACAAAAGCTGTTTCGGCATGCGGTGGCTGGGCATGTGGGCTACATGACCCAGCCATCGCAGTCTTGCCTGCCGGAGGAGCTCACCGATGGGACCCTGCCCAGATCTTTCAAGGATTTGTGAGCTCCTCACACAATCCAGTCTGGTTAAACCCAGGATGGATCGCAGGCAGGCCAGCCTAAATGTTTCTAACCGGCGAAGATGTTCCATTAGGGGGGTCCACGTTTCGCAAGCGTAGAGAAGGGAGGGAATGACCGTGGCCGAGAAGACCTGAAACTTATTGCGGAGCGACAGACCAGGTAGCTTCCACACAGCTCGACTGATTCAGAGTGAGACCTCTGCCGTTAAACTGGAGCCAGTCATAAGCACACTGCCCAGGTATGGGAAACTCTCCACTCTCTCCACAACTGCCCCATCACCGATTGGGAGTTGTGGGGGTGGAGTGTCCGATGGTACAAAATACCCAGGCAGGTGCTTAGTTTTGGTGGGGCTGATGGTAAGGCCCCACCTCTTAGTGGCACGCTCCAGTCTCAGCAGCAGCGTCTCCAACTCCTCCTCTGACTGAGCAGCTATTACCACATCATCAGCATACATAACGTTGTTGAGCAATAGGGAGCCATCCCTTGACCGCACCCGGGCGTCGATCAGCCTCCCATTATATCTGTACCATATGGAGATTCCCCCGGTACAGCTATTGAAGGCTTCACGAACTACGTGGTCAAAGTAGATGTTAAATAATGTGGGAGCCAGAGGACATCCCTGTCGCACCCCAAGGTTAACAGGGAATGGCTCTGACTCCCGGCCACGTAGTTTTACCCGGGCCTGCTCACCATCATGAAGGTCCTTAATGATCGTGAGCAGAGGGTCAGGTACTCCAAAAGCACAAAGAACAACCCAGAGCCCAGGCTTACTGATGGAATCATAGGCCTTGACCAGGTCAATAAAGCAGAGATGTAGGTCTTGTTAGAATTCCCTACACCTCTGCTGTAGCAGACGGACAGAAAATATGGCATCTGTGCAGGACCGCCCTTTCCTGAAACCGCATTGGGGCTCCGCAAGCCTCTCCTCAGCGTGCCTGGCAAGGCGATGTTGAATAATCCTTGCCGGGACCTTTCCCGGCACACTGAGGAGTGAGATGCCCCTGTAGTTGTTACAGTCTGTGCGGTCCCCCTTCTTAAAAAGGGGGACCACCAGGGCATCCTTCCAATCCTGCGGAACCCGTCCAGTGGTCCAGACTGTTGTTATGATGTCATATAGGGCAGTCTGTGCACAAACGCCGCCCTCCCTCAGCATTTCGCTTGGGAGATCATCTCTGCCCGCTGCCTTTCTGGTCTCAGACTCCGGATCGCCTTCAGTACTTCCTCAACAGATGGCACCTCAGCCAGCCACTCACAGGGGGTGACTTCTTCCAATATTTGAGGCACCGCAGCCTCAGCAAGGTCATCCTCACTTTGTGCCACGATGTTTTCCTGGCTGAGGGATTTTCCCTCCCCCAGGACCTCACAGAAATGCTCAGCAAATCTGCAAACCTATTCCTGGGGATCAGAGATTGGGTCACCATTTTTCCCCTTAATGATGGTAATAGGTGTGGCGCTGCAGATTACTTTTTTGATGGAGTTAAATAGAGATTTGTGATCACGGGCCACTGAGGCAGACTCCATCTCCTCAGCAACCCGCGACCACCACCCATCCTTGCAGCCCCTCACTGCTCTCCGAACCTCCGAGCGAAGGCTGCGGTAAGCCTCCCCATTCTCTGACGTGGGATTCTGTAGCCGATGACAGTGGGCCTGTCGCTTTTTCTCAACCATCCTGAACACCTCCTCTGTCAGCCAGGGTCTCTGGGGAGGTCTGGACCGCGTACCCAAAGCAGCCAATGCAGCTGCATGAGTCACAGTTCTAAACCTCGCCCATTTACCCTCGACATCAGGAGGAGTGGGGGACGATGCCAATCCCAGCCGCAAGCGATGATGAAATTCTCGCTTGCAACTTTCATCAGATAACTGAGACCAGGCCACTTTAGGTTGGAATGGGGTCCTGGGTGTACACCCACCACCGGAGTGGAAGAATGGCAGGCGCATGTTACAGATGACTAGTCGATGGTCAGAGGGCAGATCAGCTCCACGGTAGGTCCTGGTGTCAAGGACATGGGCTCGCATTCGCTGGTCCGTCACTATGTAGTCCAGCAGATGTTCTTGCTTGGACCCGGCATGCATCCATGATGTTGTGTGGATGCGCCGATGCCGGAACAGCGTGTTGGTAATTACAAGCCCATGGGCTGCACAAAAATCTAGCAGCCTCCTACCGTTGTTATTGAGCTGATCTGGCCCATGCCCTCCAATCACTCCAGACCAGGCGCCAGTATCATGACCAACTCGGGCATTGAAGTCACCCAACATGATGACTCTATCCCGAGGGGCCACTTTCGCCAGCACCTGTAACAGGAGGTCATAGAAGGCATCTGACTCATTGGCTTTGCCTGCATCCCTCCACGGATGTTCATCTTCGGTGGGGGCATAAGTAACCACGACCACCATTCCTCGCCTCCGGTTGATGGGAAGGCGAGCCCAAAGTAGCCTGGGACTTACAGCTTCCCATACCTCACCGCCACGCTCCCACGCCCCCTTCATTCTTTTGTTCAAAAGAAGAGCCACACCCTGTTGTTTGGCAGTCTGCTGCCCCGAGTAGAGAACTGTCCACCCCTCATGGTGGCAGGAGCCAGAACCGGTCCACCGGACCTCCTGAATGCCACACAGATCCAGGCGGTACCGGTCCAGCTCCCGACAGAGGAGTGGCAGCCTCTCCTCCGCAGTGAGCGTTCGAACATTCCACGTGGCCACCCGTACACCCACACACTCACACAACCACACACACACACACCCCCACACCCACACACACACCCCCACACACTCACACACACACACCCACCCAAACACACCCACAAACACTCACACACCCACACACTCACACACACAACCACACACACACACCCACACACACACAACCACACACACATTCACACACACACACACAACCACACACACACACCCACACACTCACACACACACAACCATACATCCACCCACACACACACTCACACACCCACACACTCACACACACAACCACACACACACTCAAACAACCACACACACACCCACACACCCCCACACACCAACACACACACACACACACACCCACACACACACCCACACACACCCACACACACACAACCACAACCACACGCTCACACACACACACAACCACACACTCACCCACATACACACACAAACCACACACTCACACACAGACCCACACACTCACACACACACTCACACACACACTCACACACCCACACACTCACACACACAACCACACACACACTCACACACACACACAACCACACACACACACCTACACACCCCCACACACCAACACACACACACACCCACACACACCCCACACACACACAACAACAACAACAACCGCCATTCGCCACTAAGTGGCGGTGACGTCACCACGACGCTTGTGCCAGGCTATGTGCACCCTGAGGCCACGTGAAGTGTCGAACGCCCGCTGGCAGGAGGTCACGGGGCAGACCCAGGTGCCACGGGTCGACTGACTGAGATGACTGGCTGATGCACCACCTGTGCCCCCTACTGTGCCAACCTGCTGTGCTTTAGCCACCCGGCGCTCCGCTCGCTGTTGTGAGCGTCGCTCCTCCGCCCTCCGTTGTTGTTGGAGGGCGACTGCCTCCAACTGCCCAGTAGCATCCTTCACGAGCCTCCTCCACAGAGGCCGATCTTGACACCGCTGGTACCAGTCATCGGCAAGTCCACTCAGCTCCACGTCCTCCTGTACCACATCACTCCATCTCTTCTCTAGCCCGTGCCGCGCCCGCTTAGCCCCCTCAATCCGGCCAAACAAAAGCTGTTTCGGCATGCGGTGGCTGGGCATGCGGGCTAGATGACCCAGCCATCGCAGCCTTGCCTGCCGGAGGAGCTCACCGATGGGACCCTGCCCAGATCTTTCAAGGATTTGTGAGCTCCTCACACAATCCAGTCTGGTTAAACCCAGGATGGATCGTAGGCAGGCCAGCCTAAATGTTTCTAACCGGCGAAGATGTTCCATTAGGGGGGTCCACGTTTCGCAAGCGTAGAGAAGGGAGGGAATGACCGTGGCCGAGAAGACCTGAAGCTTAGTGCGGAGCGACAGACCAGGTAGCTTCCACACAGCGTTACGCAACCGATGAAAAGATATTGCCGCTCGACTGATTCGGAGTGAGACCTCTGCTGTTAAACTGGAGCCAGTCATAAGCACACTGCCCAGGTACGGGAAACTCTCCACTCTCTCCACAACTGCCCCATCACCGATTGGGAGTTGTGGGGGTGGAGTGTCCGATGGTACAAAATACCCAGGCAGGTGCTTAGTTTTGGTGGGGCTGATGGTAAGGCCCCACCTCTTAGTGGCACGCTCCAGTCTCAGCAGCAGCGTCTCCAACTCCTCCTCTGACTGAGCAGCTATTACCAAGTCATCAGCATACATAACGTGGTTGAGCAATAGGGAGCCATCCCTTGACCGCACCCGGGCATCGATTAGCCTCCCATTATATCTGTACCATATGGAGATTCCCCCGGTACAGCTATTGAAGGCTTCACGAACTACGTGGTCAAAATAGATGTTAAATAATGTGGGAGCCAGAGGACATCCCTGTCGCACCCCAAGGTGTACAGGGAATGGCTCTGACTCCCGGCCACGTAGTTTTACCCGGGCCCGCTCACCATCATGAAGGTCCTTAATGATCGTGAGCAGAGGGTCAGGTACTCCAAAAGCACGAAGAACGACCCAGAGCCCAGGCCTACTGATGGTATCATAGGCCTTGACCAGGTCAATAAAGCAGAGATGTAGGTCTTGTTGGAATTCCCTACACCTCTGCTGTAGCAGACGGACAGAAAATATGACACACCCACACACACACAACCACAACCACACACACACCCCCACACACACACACACCCCCACACACTCACACACACACACCCACCCAAACACACCCACAAACACTCACACAACCACACACACACACCCACACACACACAACCACACACACATTCACACACACACACAACCACACATACACACACTCACACACACACAACCATACATCCACCCACACACACACTCACACACCCACACACTCACACACACAACCACACACACACTCAAACAACCACACACACACCCACACACCCCCACACAACAACACACACACACCCACACACACACCCACACACACCCACACACACACAACCACAACCACACGCTCACACACACACACAACCACACACTCACCCACATACACACACAAACCACACACTCACACACAGACCCACACACTCACACACACACTCACACACACACTCACACACCCACACACTCACACACACAACCACACACACACTCACACACACACACAACCACACACACACACCTACACACCCCCACACACCAACACACACACACACCCACACACACACCACACACACACACACCCACACACACAACCACAACCACACGCTCACACACACACAACCACACACTCATCCACATACACACACACAAACCACACACTCACACACAGACCCACACACTCACACCCACACACACCCACACACACTCACACACCCACACACTCACACACACAACCACACACACACACCCACACACACACAACCACACACACATTCACACACACACAACCACACACACACACCCACACACTCACACACACACAACGACACATCCACCTACACACACACTCACACACCCACACACTCACACACAACCACACACACACTCACACACACACACAACCACACACTCACCCACATACACACACACACACAACCACACACTCACACACAGACCCACACACTCACACACACCCACACACCCACACACACACACCCACAAACACACTCACACCTACCCACACACCCACACACACACCCACACCCACCCACACACCCACACACACACACCCACAAACACACTCACACACACACCCACCCACACACCCACACCCAACCACACACCCACACGCACACACCCACAAACACACTCACACACACACACACCCACACACCCACACCCACCCACACACACCCACACCCACAAACACACTCACACACACACACCCCCACACACTCACACACACACACAGACACACACAGACACACAGACCCACACAGACACACACAAACACACACACACAGAAACACACACACTCCCACACACACCCACCCACACATACACCCACACACACACACTCACACACACACTCACACACTCACTCACACACTCACACACACACTTACACACACACCCACACACCCACACACACACACACACCCACACACACCTTCACACACACACACCCACACAACCACACACCCACACACACAACCACACACCCACACAGCCCCACACACTCACACACACACACACAGACCCACACACTCACACACACCCACACACTCACACACACCCACACACACACAACCACACCCACACACCCACACTCACACACACACACACCCACACACTCACACCCTCACACACACAACCACACACCCACACACACACACACCCACTCACACACACACACACCCACACACACACACCCCCACACACGCACACACACACAGACCCACACACTCACACACACACCCACACAACCACACACCCACACACACACAACCACAACCACACACTCACACAAACCCACACACACACAACCACACCCACACACCCACACTCACACACTCACACACTCACACACACACACACACCTACACACCCACACCCACCCACACACACCCACACCCACAACCACACCCACACACCCACACTCACACACTCACACACTCACACACACACACACACCTACACACCCACACCCACCCACACACACCCACACCCACAAACACACTCACACACACACACCCCCACACACTCACACAGACACACAGACCCACACAGACACACACAAACACACACACACAGAAACACACACACTCCCACACACACCCACCCACACATACACCCACACACACACACTCACACACACACTCACACACTCACTCACACACTCACACACACACTTACACACACACACCCACACACACCTTCACAACCACACACCCACACACACAACCACACACCCACACACCCCCACACACTCACACACACACACACACAGACCCACACACTCACACAGACCCACACACTCACACACACACACACACCCACACACTCACACACACCCACACACACACAACCACACCCACACCCACACCCTCACACACACAACCACACACCCACACACACACACACACCCACTCACACACACACACACCCACACACACACACCCCCACACACTCACACACACACAGACCCAGACCCACACACTCACACACACTCCCACACAACCACACACCCACAACCACAACCACAACCACACACTCACACAAACCCACACACACACACCCACACACACCTTCACACACACACACCCACACAACCACACACCCACACACACAACCACACACCCACACAGCCCCACACACTCACACACACACACACAGACCCACACACTCACACACACCCACACACTCACACACACCCACACACACACAACCACACCCACACACCCACACTCACACACACACACACCCACACACTCACACCCTCACACACACAACCACACACCCACACACACACACACCCACTCACACACACACACACCCACACACACACACCCCCACACACGCACACACACACAGACCCACACACTCACACACACACCCACACAACCACACACCCACACACACACAACCACAACCACACACTCACACAAACCCACACACACACAACCACACCCACACACCCACACTCACACACTCACACACTCACACACACACACACACCTACACACCCACACCCACCCACACACACCCACACCCACAACCACACCCACACACCCACACTCACACACTCACACACACACACACACCTACACACCCACACCCACCCACACACACCCACACCCACAAACACACTCACACACACACACCCCCACACACTCACACAGACCCACACAGACACACACAAACACACACAAACACACACACAGAAACACACACACACACACTCACACACACACACCCCCACACTCACACACTCACACACTCACACACTCACACACTCACACACTCACACACACACACCTACACACCCACACCCACCCACACACACCCACACCCACAACCACACCCACAACCACACCCACACACCCACACTCACACACTCACACACACCTACACACCCACACTCACACACACACCTACACACCCACACCCACCCACACACACACACACACCCACACCCACAAACACACTCACACACACACACCCCCACACAGACACACACACACACACCCCCACACAGACACACACAAACACACACACACAGAAACACACACACTCCCACACACCTACACACACACACCTACACACCCACACCCACCCACACACACACACACCCACACCCACACCCACACACACCCACACCCACACACACCCACACCCACACACACCCACACCCACACACACCCACACACACCCACACCCACACACACCCACACCCACAAACACACTCACACACACACACCCCCACACACTCACACAGACACACACACACTCCCACACACACCCACACCCACAAACACACTCACAAACACACTCACACACACACACCCCCACACACTCACACAGACACACACAAACACACACACACACACACAGAAACACACACACACCCACACACACACAGACCCACACACTCACACACACACCCACACACTCACACCCACCCACCCACACCCACAAACACACCCACACACACTCACACCCCCACACACACTCACACACAGACCCACACACTCACACACACACTCACACACACACCCACACACTCACACCCACCCACCCACACCCACAAACACACCCACACACACTCACACCCCCACACCCACACACACACAGACCCACACACTCACACACACACCCACACACACACCCACACACTCACACCCCCACACACACACAACCACACACCCACCCACCTGTGTACAGGCGATGGAAGAGGGCCTGGGGTAAGTGTTCGCACAGCAAGTGAGACGGAACGTCTCTCCTGTCGAATCCTCTCGGCTTTTATCGTGAAAATAACAACAGCAGCAGCAGCAGTCACTCTACACACGCAGCAATGTCTCTGTATCTCTAGCTCACAACAGTCGTTACATTCATTATAATCTAACACACACAGACACACACACAGAGACACACACAAACACACAGACACAGACACACACAGAGCTAGACACACACGCACAGACACACACACAGACACTCACACAGATATACACACAGACACACACAGACGCACACACACACAGAGACACAGACACACACAAACACACACACAGACACACACACACAGACACACACAGACACTCACACACTCACACAGACACACACACAGACACACACACAGACACTCACACAGATATACACACAGACACACACAGACGCACACACACACTGAGACACAGACACACACAAACACACACACAGACACACACACACAGACACACACAGACACTCACACACTCACACAGACACACACACAGACACACAGACAGACACACAGACACTCACACAGACACACACAGACACACAGACACAGACACACACAAACACACACAGACACACACACACAGACCCACACAGACACACACAAACACAGACACACACACAGACACACAGATACACACACAGACACACACGCGCACACTATTTTAGCTATCTGCTTACGAGGTTAAATCGAATCAGCCCAGTTGGTTAATTAGCGGTTAGCTGGACTGGTTATCGGTTAGCTGGACTGGATAGCGGTTAACGGTTAGCTGGACTGGTTAACGGTTAGCTGGACGACTGTCCAGCGGTGATTGAAATCGACTCTCACTCGATCTCGTCTCTGATGTTTGACCTCAAATCAACAATCACCACCAACACCAACACCACCACCCACTCACTCTCTCTCCCCCCACTCTCTCTCTCTCCCCCCACTCTCTCTCTCCCCACTCTCTCTCTCTCCCTACTCTCTCTCTCCCCAATCTCTCTCTCTCCCCCCACTCTCTCTCTCTCCCCACTCTCTCCCCACTCTCCCCCACTCTCTCTCTCTCCCCACTCTCCCCCCACTCTCCCCACTCTCTCTCCCCCCCCCTCCCACTCTCTCTCTCTCTCCCCACTCTCACTCCCCACTCTCTCTCTCCCCCCCCCCACTCTCTCTCCCCCCACTCTCTCTCTCCCCCCACTCTCTCTCCCCACTCTCCCCCCCACTCTCTCTCTCCCCACTCTCTCTCTCTCTCCCCCCACTCTCTCTCCCCACTCTCTCTCTCCCCCCCACTCTCTCTCTCTCTCCCCCCCACTCTCTCTCTCTCTCCCCCCACTCTCTCTCTCCCCCCACTCTCTCTCTCTCCCCCCACTCTCTCTCCCCACTCTCCCCCCACTCTCTCTCTCCCCCCACTCTCTCTCTCCCCACTCTCTCTCTCCCCACTCTCCCCCCACTCTCTCTCCCCACTCTCCCCCCACTCTCTCTCTCCCCACTCTCTCTCTCTCTCTCCCCCCACTCTCTCTCCCCACTCTCTCTCTCCCCCACTCTCTCTCTCTCTCCCCCCACTCTCTCTCTCTCCCCGCTCTCTCTCTCTCCCCCCACTCTCTCTCCCCACTCTCCCCCCACTCTCTCTCTTCCCCCCACTCTCTCTCTCTCCCCCCACTCTCTCTCCCCACTCTCCCCCCACTCTCTCTCTCCCCACTCTCTCTCTCTCCCCCCACTCTCTCTCTCCCCCCACTCTCCCCCCACTCTCTCTCTCTCTCCCCCCACTCTCCCCCCACTCTCTCTCTCCCCACTCTCTCTCTCTCCCCCCACTCTCTCTCTCTCTCCCCACTCTCTCCCTCTCCCCCCACTCTCCCCACTCTCCCCACTCTCTCCCCCCACTCTCTCCCCACTCTCCCCCCACTCTCTCTCCCCCCACTCCCCCAACTCTCCCCCCACTCTCTCTCTACCCTCTCTCCCCCCCCCCTCTCTCTCCCCCAACTCTCCCCCCACTCTCTCCCCCCTATCCCCACTCTCTCCCCCCAATCTCTCTCTCCCCACTCTCTCCCCACTCTCTCCCCCCACTCTCTCTCTCCCCCCACTCTCTCTCTCTCCCCCCACTCCCTCTCTCTCTCCCCCACTCTCTCCCCCCACTCTCTCCCCCCACTCTCTCTCCCCCCACTCTCTCCCCCCCTCTCTCTCCCCCCCCCCTCTCTCTACCCACGCTTCCCACTCTCTCCCTCCAGTCTCTCTCTCTCCCCACTCCCCCCACTCTCCCCCCACTCTCTCTCTCCCCTCTCTCCCCACTCTCTCTCTCCCCGCACTCTCCCCCCACTCTCTCCCCCCACTCTCTCCCTCTCCCCCCACTTTCCCTCCACTCTCTCTCCCCCCACTCCCCCCACTCTCCCCCCACTCTCTCTCTCCCCTCTCTCCCCCCCCTCTCTCCCCCCACTCTCTCCCCCCACTCTCTCCCCCCACTCTCCCCACTCTGCCCACTCTCTCCCCCCAATCTCTCCCCACTCTACCCCATTCTCTCTCTCCCCACTCTCTCTCCCCACTCTCTCCCCACTCTCTCCCCCCATTCTCTCTCCTCACCCTCTCTCCCCCCACTCTCCCCCCACTCTCTCTCCCCACTCTCTCCCCCCACTCTCCCCCCACTCTCTCTCCCCACTCTCTCCCCACTCTCTCTCCCCACTCTCCCCCCACTCTCCCCCCACTCCCTCTCCCCACTCTCTCCCCCTTCTCTCTCCCCACTCTCTCCCCACTCTCTCCCCCCACTCTCTCCCTCTCCCCCCACTCTCCCTCCCCTCTCTCTCCCCCAACTCTCCCCACTCTCCCCCCACTCTCCCCCCACTCTCTCTCTCCCCTCTCTCCCCACTCTCCCCAATTTCTCCCCCCCCCCCCACTCTCTCCCTCTCCCCCCACTCTCTCTCTCCCCCCACTCTCCCCCCACTCTCTCCCCCCACTCTCCCCACTCTCCCCACTCTATCCCCCCACTCTCTCTTTCCCTACTCTTTCCCCCCACTCTCTCTCCCCCCACTCTCTCTCCCCCCACTCTCCCCCCACTCTCTCTGCCCACTCTCTCTCTCCCCACTCTCCCCCCACTCTCACTCCCCACTCTCTCTCTCCCCACTCTCCCCCCCCCCCCCACTCTCCCCCCACTCTCTCTCTCCTCACTCTCCCCCCACTCTCTCTCTCCCCCCCACTCTCTCTCTCTCCCCACTCTCTCTCCCTCTCCCCCCACTCTCCCCCACTCTCTCTCTCCCCCCCACTCTCCCCCCACTCTCTCCCTCTCCCCCCACTCTCCCCACTCTCCCCACTCTCTCCCCCCACTCTCTCCCCACTCTCCCCCCACTCTCTCTCTCCCCCCACTCCCCCCACTCTCTCCCCACTCTCTCTCTCTCCCCTCTCTCCCCCCCTCTCTCTCCCCCAACTCTCCCCCCACTCTCTCCACACTCTCCCCACTCTCTCCCCCCACTCTCTCTCTCCCCACTCTCTCTCCCCCCACTCTTCCCCCAATCTCTCTCCCCACTCTCTCCCCCCACTCTCCCCCCACTCTCTCTCCCCACTCTCTCCCCACTTTCTCTCTCCCCACTCTCTCTCCCCCCACTCTCTCCCCACTCTCTCCCCCCACTCTCTCTCCCCACTCTCTCTCCCCCCACTCTCCCCCCACTCCCTCTCCCCACTCTCTCCCCCTTCCCTCTCCCAACTCTCTCCCCACTCTCTACCCCCACTCTCTCCCTCTCCCCCCACTCTCCCTCGTCTCTTTCCCCCCACTCTCCCCACTCTCCCCCCACTCTCCCCCCACTCTCTCTCTCCCCCCACTCCCTCTCTCCCCCCACTCCCTCTCTCCCCACTCTCCCCCCACTCTCTCCCTCTCCCCCCACTCTCCCTCCACTCTCTCTCTCCCCCCACTCTCCCCCCACTCTCTCTCCCCCCACTCTCCCCCCACTCTCTCTGCCCTCTCTCTCCCCACTCTCCCCCCACTCTCTCTCCCCACTCTCTCTCCCCACTCTCCTCCCACTCTCTCCCCCCACTCTCTCTCCCCCCACTCCCCCCACTCTCCCCCCACTCTCTCTCTCCCCACTCTCTCTCCCCCCCCACTCTCTCTCTCCCCCCACTCTCTCTCTCCCCACTCTCCCCCCACTCTCTCTCTCCCCCCCACTCTCTCTCTCCCCCCACTCACTCTCTCCCCACTCTCTCTCCCTCTCCCCCCACTCTCCCCCACTCTCTCTCTCCCTCCACTCTCCCCCCACTCTCTCCCCCCACTCTCTCCCTCTCCCCCCACTCTCCCCACTCTCCCCACTCTCTCCCCCCACTCTCTCCCCACTCTCCCCCCACTCTCTCTCTCCCCCCACTCTCCCCCCACTCTCTCTCTCCCCTCTCTCCCCCCCCCCTCTCTCTCCCCCAACTCTCCCCCCACTCTCTCCCCACTATCCCCACTCTCTCCCCCCAATCTCTCTCACCCCACTCTCTCCCCACTCTCTCCCCCCACTCTCTCTCCCCACTCTCTCTCCCCACTCTCTCCCCACTCTCTATCTCCCCACTCTCTCTCCCCCCACTCTCTTCCCACTCTCTCCCCCCACTCTCTCTCCCCACTCTCTCTCCCCCACTCTCCCCCCACTCCCTCTCCCCACTCTCTCCCCCTTCTCTCTCCCCACTCTCTCCCCACCCTCTCCCCCCACTCTCTCCCTCTCCCCCCACTCTCCCTCCTCTCTCTCTCCCCTCTCTCCCCCCCCTCTCTCCCCCCCACTCTCCCCCCACTCTCTCCCCCCACTCTCCCCACTCTCCCCACTCTCTCCCCCCAATCTCTCCCCACTCTCCCCCCACTCTCTCTCTCCCCACTCTCTCCCCCCACTCTCTCCCCACTCTCCCCCCCCACTCTCTCTCCCCACCCTCTCTCCCCCCACTCTCCCCCCACTCTCTCTCCCCACTCTCTCCCCCCACTCTCCCCCCACTCTCTCTCCCCACTCTCTCCCCACTCTCTCTCTCCCCACCCTCCCCCCACTCTCCCCCACTCCCTCTCCCCACTCTCTCCCCCTTCTCTCTCCCCACTCTCTCCCCACTCTCTCCCCCCACTCTCTCCCTCTCCCCCCACTCTCCCTCCTCTCTCTCTCCCCTCTCTCCCCCCCCCCTCTCTCCCCCCACTCTCCCCCCACTCTCTCTACCCACGCTTCCCACTCTCTCCCTCCAGTCTCTCTCTCTCCCCACTCTCCCCCCACTCTCTCTCTCCCCACTCTCTCTCCCCACTCTCTCCCCACTCTCTCCCCCCACTCTCTCTCCCCACCCCTCTCCCCCCACTCTCACCCCACTCTCTCTCCCCACTCTCTCCCCCCACTCTCCCCCCACTCTCTCTCCCCACTCTCACCCCACTCTCTCTCCCCACTCTCTCCCCCCACTCTCCCCCCACTCTCTCTCCCCACTCTCTCCCCACTCTCTCTCTCCCCACTCTCCCCCCACTCTCCCCCCACTCCCTCTCCCCACTCTCTCCCCCTTCTCTCTCCCCTCTCTCTCCCCACTCTCTCCCCCCACTCTCTCCCTCTCCCCCCACTCTCCCTCCCTTCTCTCTCCCCCCACTCTCCCCACTCTCCCCCCACTCTCCCCCCACTCTCTCTCTCCCCTCTCTCCCCACTCTCCCCAATTTCTCCCCCCCCCCCACTCTCTCCCTCTCCCCCCACTCTCTCTCTCCCCCCACTCTCCCCCCACTCTCTCCCCCCACTCTCCCCACTCTCCCCACTCTATCCCCCCACTCTCTCTTTCCCTACTCTTTCCCCCCACTCTCTCTCCCCCCACTCTCTCTCCCCACTCTCCCCCCACTCTCTCTCTCCCCACTCTCTCTCTCTCCCCCCACTCTTTCTCCCCACTCTCTCTCTCCCCCCCACTCTCTCTCTCTCTCCCCCCCACTCTCTCTCTCCCCTCACTTTCTCTCTCCCGCCACTCTCTCTCCCCACTCTCCCCCCACTCTCTCTCTCCCCCCACTCTCTCTCTCCCCCCACTCACTCTCCCCACTCTCCCCCCACTCTCTCTCTCCCCACTCTCTCTCTCTCTCCCCCCACTCTCTCTCTCCCCCCACACTCCCCCCACTCTCTCTCTCTCCCCCCACTCTCCCCCCACTCTCTCTCTCTCCCCACTCTCTCTCTCTCCCCCCACTCTCTCTCTCTCCCCACTCTCTCTCTCTCCCCCCACTCTCTCTCCCCACTCTCTCTCCCCCCCACTCTCTCTCTCCCCCCACTCTATCTCTCTCCCCCCACTCTCTCTCTCCCCACTCTCTCTCTCCCCCCACTCTCTCTCTCCCCCCACTCTCTCTCTCTCCCCACTCTCCCCCCACTCTCTCTCTCCCCCCCACTCTCTCTCTCCCCCCACTCTCTCTCTCCCCACTCTCTCTCCCTCTCCCCCCACTCTCCCCCACTCTCTCTCTCCCCCCACTCTCCCCCCACTCTCTCCCCCCACTCTCTCCCTCTCCCCCAATCTCCCCACTCTCTCCCCACTCTCTCCCCCCACTCTCTCTCCCCACCCCTCTCCCCCCACTCTCACCCCACCCTCTCTCCCCACTCTCTCCCCCCACTCTCCCCCCACTCTCTCTCCCCACTCTCTCCCCACTCTCTCTCTCCCCACTCTCCCCCCACTCTCCCCCCACTCCCTCTCCCCACTCTCTCCCCCTTCTCTCTCCCCACTCTCTCCCCACTCTCTCCCCCCACTCTCTCCCTCTCCCCCCACTCTCCCTCCCTTCTCTCTCCCCCCACTCTCCCCACTCTCCCCCCACTCTCCCCCCACTCTCTCTCTCCCCTCTCTCCCCACTCTCCCCAATTTCTCCCCCCCCCCACTCTCTCCCTCTCCCCCCACTCTCTCTCTCCCCCCACACTCCCCCCACTCTCTCCCCCCACTCTCCCCACTCTCCCCACTCTATCCCCCCACTCTCTCTTTCCCTACTCTTTCCCCCCACTCTCTCTCCCCCCCACTCTCTCTCTCCCCACTCTCTCTCTCCCCCCACTCTCTCTCCCCACTCTCCCCCCACTCTCTCTCTCCCCACTCTCTCTCTCTCCCCCCACTCTCTCTCCCCACTCTCTCTCTCCCCCCCACTCTCTCTCTCTCTCCCCCCCACTCTCTCTCTCCCCCCACTCTCTCTCTCTCCCGCCACTCTCTCTCCCCACTCTCCCCCCACTCTCTCTCTCTCTCCCCACTCTCTCTCTCTCTCCCCCCACTCTCTCTCTCCCCCCACACTCCCCCCACTCTCTCTCTCTCCCCCCACTCTCCCCCCACTCTCTCTCTCTCCCCACTCTCTCTCTCTCCCCCCACTCTCTCTCTCTCCCCACTCTCTCTCTCTCCCCCCACTCTCTCTCCCCACTCTCTCTCTCCCCACTCTCTCTCTCCCCCCCACTCTATCTCTCTCCCCCCACTCTCTCTCTCCCCCACTCTCTCTCTCCCCCCACTCTCTCTCTCCCCCCACTCACTCTCTCCCCCCCACTCTCTCTCTCCCCCCCACTCACTCTCTCCCCCCACTCTCTCTCTCCCCACTCTCTCTCCCTCTCCCCCCACTCTCCCCCACTCTCTCTCTCCCCCCACTCTCCCCCCACTCTCTCCCCCCACTCTCTCCCTCTCCCCCCAATCTCCCCACTCTCCCCACTCTCTCCCCCCACTCTCTCCCCACTCTCCCCCCACTCTCTCTCTCCCCCCACTCCCCCCACTCTCCCCCCACTCTCTCTCTCCCCTCTCCCCCCCCCCTCTCTCTCCCCCAACTCTCCCCCCACTCTCTCCCCACTATCCCCACTCTCTCCCCCCAATCTCTCTCTCCCCACTCTCTCCCCACTCTCTCCCCCCACTCTCTCTCCCCACTCTCTCTCCCCACTCTCTCCCCACTCTCTATCTCCCCACTCTCTCTCCCCCCACTCTCTTCCTACTCTCTCCCCCCACTCTCTCTCCCCACTCTCTCTCCCCCCACTCTCCCCCCACTCCCTCTCCCCACTCTCTCCCCCTTCTCTCTCTCCACTCTCTCCCCACTCTCTCCCCCCACTCTCTCCCTCTCCCCCCACTCTCCCTCCTCTCTCTCTCCCCTCTCTCCCCCCACTCTCCCCCCACTCTTTCCCCTCACTCTCCCCACTCTGCCCACTCTCTCCCCCCAATCTCTCCCCACTCTCCCCCCACTCTCTCTCTCCCCACTCTCTCTCCCCACTCTCTCCCCACTCTCTCCCCCCACTCTCTCTCCCCACCCTCTCTCCCCCCACTCTCCCCCCACTCTCTCTCCCACTCTCTCCCCCCACTCTCCCCCCACTCTCTCTCCCCACTCTCTCCCCACTCTCTCTCTCCCCACTCTCCCCCCACTCTCATCCCACTCCCTCTCCCCACTCTCTCCCCCTTCTCTCTCCCCACTCTCTCCCCACTCTCTCTTCCCACTCTCTCCCTCTCCCCCCACTCTCCCTCCCTTCTCTCTCCCCCCACTCTCCCCACTCTCCCCCCACTCTCCCCCCACTCTCTCTCTCTCCTCTCTCCCCACTCTCCCCAATTTCTCCCCCCCCCCCACTCTCTCCCTCTCCCCCCACTCTCTCTCTCCCCCACTCTCCCCCCACTCTCTCCCCCCACTCTCCCCACTCTCCCCACTCTATCCCCCCACTCTCTCTTTCCCTACTCTTTCCCCCCACTCTCTCTCCCCCCACTCTCTCTCCCCCCACTCTCCCCCCACTCTCTCTGCCCACTCTGTCTCTCCCCACTCTCTCTCTCCACTCTCTCTCTCCCCCCACTCTCTCTCTCCCCCCACTCTCTCTCTCCCCACTCTCCCCCCACTCTCTCTCTCCCCCCCCACTCTCTCTCTCCCCACTCTCTCTCCCTCTCCCCCCACTCTCCCCCACTCTCTCAATCTCCCCCCACTCTCCCCCCACTCTCTCCCCACTCTCCCCCCACTCTCCCCACTCTCTCCCCCCACTCTCCCCCCACTCTCCCCCCACTCTCTCTCTCTCCCCACTCCCCCCACTCTCCCCCCACTCTCTCTCTCTCCCCTCTCTCCCCCCCCTCTCTCCCCCAACTCTCCCCCTACTCTCTTCCCACTCTCCCCACTCTCTCCCCCCAATCTCTCTCTCCCCACTCTCTCTCCCCACTCTCTCCCCCCACTCTCTCTCTCCCCACTCTCTCTCCCCCACTCTCCTCCCATTCTCTCCCTCCACTCTCTCCCCACACTCTCCCCCCACTCTCTCTCCCCACTCTCTCCCCACTCTCTCTCTCCCCACTCTCTCTCCCCCCACTCTCTCCCCACTCTCTCCCCCCACTCTCTCTCCCCACTCTCTCTCCCCCCACTCTCCCCCCACTCCCTCTTCCCACTCTCTCCTCCTTCTCTCTCCCAACTCTCTCCCCACTCTCTCCCCCCACTCTCTCCCTCTCCCCCCACTCTCCCTCCTCTCTCTCTCCGCCCACCCTCCCCACTCTCCCCCCACTCTCCCCACTTTCCCCCCACTCTCTCTCTCCCCCCCACTCTCTCTCTCCCCCCACTCTCTCTCTCCCCACTCTCTCTCCCTCTCCCCCCACTCTCCCCCACTCTCTCTCTCCCCCCACTCTCCCCCCACTCTCTCCCCCCACTCTCTCCCTCTCCCCCCAATCTCCCCACTCTCCCCACTCTCTCCCCCCACTCTCTCCCCACTCTCCCCCCACTCTCTCTCTCCCCCCACTCCCCCCACTCTCCCCCCACTCTCTCTCTCCCCTCTCCCCCCCCCCTCTCTCTCCCCCAACTCTCCCCCCACTCTCTCCCCACTATCCCCACTCTCTCCCCCCAATCTCTCTCTCCCCACTCTCTCCCCACTCTCTCCCCCCACTCTCTCTCCCCACTCTCTCTCCCCACTCTCTCCCCACTCTCTATCTCCCCACTCTCTCTCCCCCCACTCTCTTCCTACTCTCTCCCCCCACTCTCTCTCCCCACTCTCTCTCCCCCCACTCTCCCCCCACTCCCTCTCCCCACTCTCTCCCCCTTCTCTCTCTCCACTCTCTCCCCACTCTCTCCCCCCACTCTCTCCCTCTCCCCCCACTCTCCCTCCTCTCTCTCTCCCCTCTCTCCCCCCACTCTCCCCCCACTCTTTCCCCTCACTCTCCCCACTCTGCCCACTCTCTCCCCCCAATCTCTCCCCACTCTCCCCCCACTCTCTCTCTCCCCACTCTCTCTCCCCACTCTCTCCCCACTCTCTCCCCCCACTCTCTCTCCCCACCCTCTCTCCCCCCACTCTCCCCCCACTCTCTCTCCCCACTCTCTCCCCCCACTCTCCCCCCACTCTCTCTCCCCACTCTCTCCCCACTCTCTCTCTCCCCACTCTCCCCCCACTCTCATCCCACTCCCTCTCCCCACTCTCTCCCCCTTCTCTCTCCCCACTCTCTCCCCACTCTCTCTTCCCACTCTCTCCCTCTCCCCCCACTCTCCCTCCCTTCTCTCTCCCCCCACTCTCCCCACTCTCCCCCCACTCTCCCCCCACTCTCTCTCTCTCCTCTCTCCCCACTCTCCCCAATTTCTCCCCCCCCCCCACTCTCTCCCTCTCCCCCCACTCTCTCTCTCCCCCACTCTCCCCCCACTCTCTCCCCCCACTCTCCCCACTCTCCCCACTCTATCCCCCCACTCTCTCTTTCCCTACTCTTTCCCCCCACTCTCTCTCCCCCCACTCTCTCTCCCCCACTCTCCCCCCACTCTCTCTGCCCACTCTGTCTCTCCCCACTCTCTCTCTCCACTCTCTCTCTCCCCCCACTCTCTCTCTCCCCCCACTCTCTCTCTCCCCACTCTCCCCCCACTCTCTCTCTCCCCCCCCACTCTCTCTCTCCCCACTCTCTCTCCCTCTCCCCCCACTCTCCCCCACTCTCTCAATCTCCCCCCACTCTCCCCCCACTCTCTCCCTCTCCCCCCACTCTCCCCACTCTCTCCCCCCACTCTCTCCCCACTCTCCCCCCACTCTCTCTCTCTCCCCACTCCCCCCACTCTCCCCCCACTCTCTCTCTCTCCCCTCTCTCCCCCCCCTCTCTCCCCCAACTCTCCCCCTACTCTCTTCCCACTCTCCCCACTCTCTCCCCCCAATCTCTCTCTCCCCACTCTCTCTCCCCACTCTCTCCCCCCACTCTCTCTCTCCCCACTCTCTCTCCCCCCACTCTCCCCCCACTCTCTCTCCCCACTCTCTCCCCACACTCTCCCCCCACTCTCTCTCCCCACTCTCTCCCCACTCTCTCTCTC
This sequence comes from Petromyzon marinus, assembly GCF_010993605.1. Classification (NCBI taxonomy): domain Eukaryota; kingdom Metazoa; phylum Chordata; class Hyperoartia; order Petromyzontiformes; family Petromyzontidae; genus Petromyzon; species Petromyzon marinus. The sequence continues at coordinate 423,813 of NW_022638175.1, read as the reverse complement.
CCCACTCTCTCTCCCCCCACTCTCTCCCCACTCTCTCCCCCCACTCTCTCTCCCCACTCTCTCTCCCCCACTCTCCCCCCACTCCCTCTTCCCACTCTCTCCTCCTTCTCTCTCCCAACTCTCTCCCCACTCTCTCCCCCCACTCTCTCCCTCTCCCCCCACTCTCCCTCCTCTCTCTCTCCGCCCACCCTCCCCACTCTCCCCCCACTCTCCCCACTTTCCCCCCACTCTCTCTCTCCCCCCACTCTCTCTCTATCCCCCCACTCCCTCTCTCTCTCTCCCCACTCTCCCCCCACTCTCTCCCCCCACTCTCTCCCTCTCCCCCCACTCTCCCTCCACTCTCTCACTCCCCCCACTCTCCCCCCACTCTCTCTCCCCCCACTCTCCCCCCACTCTCTCTGCCCACTCTCTCTCCCCACTCTCCCCCCACTCTCTCTCCCCACTCTCTCTCCCCACTCTCCCCCACTCTCTCCCCGCACTCTCTCTCCCCCCACTCCCCCCACTCTCCCCCCCACTCTCTCTCTCCCCACTCACTCTCTCCCCCCACTCTCTCTCTCCCCCCAATCTCTCTCTCTCCTCACTCTCCCCCCACTCTCTCTCTCTCCCCCCCACTCTCCCCCTCTCTCCCTCTCCCCCCACTCTCCCCCACTCTCTCTCTCCCCCCACTCTCCCCCCACTCTCTCCCCCCACTCTCTCCCTCTCCCCCACTCTCCCCACTCTCCCCACTCTCTCCCCCCACTCTCTCCCCACTCTCCCCCCACTCTCTCTCTCCCCCCACTCCCCCCACTCTCCCCCCACTCTCTCTCTCCCCTCTCTCCCCCCCTCTCTCTCCCCCAACTCTCCCCCCACTCTCTCCCCACTCTCCCCACTCTCTCCCCCCAATCTCTCTCTCCCCACTCTCTCTCTCCCCACTCTCTCCCCACTCTCTCTCCCCCCACTCTCCCCCAACTCTCTCTCCCCACTCTCTCTCCCCACTCTCTCCCCACTCTCTATCTCCCCACTCTCTCTCCCCCCACTCTCTCCCCCCACTCTCCCCCACTCTCTCTCTCCCCCCACTCTCCCCCCACTCTCTCCCCCCACTCTCTCCCTCTCCCCCCACTCTCCCCACTCTCCGCACTCTCTCCCCCCACTCTCTCCCCACTCTCCGCCCACTCTCTCTCTCCCCCCACTCCCCCCACTCTCCCCCCACTCTCTCTCCCCCCACTCTCCCCCCACTCTCTCTCCCCACTCTCTCTCCCCACTTTCTATCTCCCCACTCTCTTTCCCCCCACTCTCTCGCCACTCTCTCCCCCCACTCTCTCTCCCCACTTTCTCTCCCCCCACTCTCCCCCCACTCCCTCTCCCCACTCTCTCCCCCTTCTCTCTCCCCACTCTCTCCCCACTCTCTCCCTCTCCCCCCACTCTCTCTCTCCCCCCACTCTCCCCCCACTCTCTCCCCCCACTCTCCCCACTCTCCCCACTCTATCCCCCCACTCTCTCTTTCCCTACTCTTTCCCCCCACTCTCTCTCCCCCCACTCTCTCTCCCCCCACTCTCCCCCCACTCTCTCTGCCCACTCTCTCTCTCCCCACTCTCCCCCCACTCTCTCTCCCCACTCTCTCTCTCCCCCCCCCCACTCTCCCCCCACTCTCTCTCTCCCCACTCTCCCCCCACTCTCTCTCCCCCCACTCTCTCTCTCCCCCCACTCTCTCTCTCCCCACTCTCCCCCCACTCTCTCTCTCTCCCCCCCACTCTCTCTCTCTCTCTCTCCCCACTCTCTCTCCCTCTCCCCCCACTTTCCCCCACGCTCTCTCTCTCCCCCCACTCTCCCCCCACTCTCTCCCCCCACTCTCTCCCTCTCCCCCTTCTCTCTCCCAACTCTCTCCCCACTCTCTCCCCCCACTCTCTCCCTCTCCCCCCACTCTCCCTCCTCTCTCTCTCCCCCCACTCTCTCTCTCCCCACTCTCCCCCCACTCTCTCTCTCTCCCCCCCACTCTCTCTCTCTCTCTCTCCCCACTCTCTCTCCCTCTCCCCCCACTTTCCCCCACGCTCTCTCTCTCCCCCCACTCTCCCCCCACTCTCTCCCCCCACTCTCTCCCTCTCCCCCTTCTCTCTCCCAACTCTCTCCCCACTCTCTCCCCCCACTCTCTCCCTCTCCCCCCACTCTCTCCCCACTCTCCCCCCACTCTCTCTCTCCCCCCACTTCCCCCACTCTCCCCCCACTCTCTCTCTCCCCTCTCTCCCCCCCTCTCTCTCCCCCAACTCTCCCCCCACTCTCTCCCCACTCTCCCCACTCTCTCCCCCCAATCTCTCTCTCCCCACTCTCTCTCTCCCCACTCTCTCCCCACTCTCTCTCCCCCCACTCTCCCCCAACTCTCTCTCCCCACTCTCTCTCCCCACTCTCTCCCCACTCTCTATCTCCCCACTCTCTCTCCCCCCACTCTCTCCCCCCACTCTCCCCCACTCTCTCTCTCCCCCCACTCTCCCCCCACTCTCTCCCCCCACTCTCTCCCTCTCCCCCCACTCTCCCCACTCTCCGCACTCTCTCCCCCCACTCTCTCCCCACTCTCCGCCCACTCTCTCTCTCCCCCCTCTCCCCCCACTCTCCCCCCACTCTCTCTCCCCCCACTCTCCCCCCACTCTCTCTCCCCACTCTCTCTCCCCACTCTCTCCCCACTTTCTATCTCCCCACTCTCTTTCCCCCCACTCTCTCGCCACTCTCTCCCCCCACTCTCTCTCCCCACTTTCTCTCCCCCCACTCTCCCCCCACTCCCTCTCCCCACTCTCTCCCCCTTCTCTCTCCCCACTCTCTCCCCACTCTCTCCCTCTCCCCCCACTCTCTCTCTCCCCCCACTCTCCCCCCACTCTCTCCCCCCACTCTCCCCACTCTCCCCACTCTATCCCCCCACTCTCTCTTTCCCTACTCTTTCCCCCCACTCTCTCTCCCCCCACTCTCTCTCCCCCCACTCTCCCCCCACTCTCTCTGCCCACTCTCTCTCTCCCCACTCTCCCCCCACTCTCTCTCCCCACTCTCTCTCTCCCCCCCCCCACTCTCCCCCCACTCTCTCTCTCCCCACTCTCCCCCCACTCTCTCTCCCCCCACTCTCTCTCTCCCCCCACTCTCTCTCTCCCCACTCTCCCCCCACTCTCTCTCTCTCCCCCCCACTCTCTCTCTCTCTCTCTCCCCACTCTCTCTCCCTCTCCCCCCACTTTCCCCCACGCTCTCTCTCTCCCCCCACTCTCCCCCCACTCTCTCCCCCCACTCTCTCCCTCTCCCCCTTCTCTCTCCCAACTCTCTCCCCACTCTCTCCCCCCACTCTCTCCCTCTCCCCCCACTCTCCCTCCTCTCTCTCTCCCCCCACCCTCCCCACTCTCCCCCCACTCTCCCCACTTCCCCCCACTCTCTCTCTCCCCCCACTCTCTCTCTCTCCCCCCACTCCCTCTCTCTCTCTCCCCACTCTCCCCCCACTCTCTCCCCCCACTCTCTCCCTCTCCCCCCACTCTCCCTCCACTCTCTCACTCCCCCCACTCTCCCCCCACTCTCTCTCCCCCCACTCTCCCCCCACTCTCTCTGCCCACTCTCTCTCCCCACTCTCCCCCCACTCTCTCTCCCCACTCTCTCTCCCCACTCTCCCCCACTCTCTCCCCGCACTCTCTCTCCCCCCACTCCCCCCACTCTCCCCCCCACTCTCTCTTTCCCCACTCACTCTCTCCCCCCACTCACTCTCTCCCCCCAATCACTCTCTCTCCCCACTCTCTCCCCCACTCTCTCTCTCTCCCCCCCACTCTCTCTCTCTCCCCACTCTCTCTCCCTCTCCCCCCACTCTCCCCCACTCTCTCTCTCCCCCCACTCTCCCCCCACTCTCTCCCCCCACTCTCTCCCTCTCCCCCACTCTCCCCACTCTCCCCACTCTCTCCCCCCACTCTCTCCCCACTCTCCCCCCACTCTCTCTCTCCCCCCACTCCCCCCACTCTCCCCCCACTCTCTCTCTCCCCTCTCTCCCCCCCTCTCTCTCCCCCAACTCTCCCCCCACTCTCTCCCCACTCTCCCCACTCTCTCCCCCCAATCTCTCTCTCCCCACTCTTTGTCTCCCCACTCTCTCCCCACTCTCTCCCCCCACTCTCTCTCCCCCACTCTCCCCCCACTCTCTCTCCCCACTCTCTCTCCCCACTCTCTCCCCACTCTCTATCTCCCCACTCTCTCTCCCCCCACTCTCTCCCCCCACTCTCCCCCACTCTCTCTCTCCCCCCACTCTCCCCCCACTCTCTCCCCCCACTCTCTCCCTCTCCCCCCACTCTCCCCACTCTCCGCACTCTCTCCCCCCACTCTCTCCCCACTCTCCGCCCACTCTCTCTCTCCCCCCACTCCCCCACTCTCCCCCCACTCTCTCTCCCCCCACTCTCCCCCCACTCTCTCTCCCCACTCTCTCTCCCCACTCTCTCCCCACTTTCTATCTCCCCACTCTCTTTCCCCCCACTCTCTCGCCACTCTCTCCCCCCACTCTCTCTCCCCACTTTCTCTCCCCCCACTCTCCCCCCACTCCCTCTCCCCACTCTCTCCCCCTTCTCTCTCCCCACTCTCTCCCCACTCTCTCCCCCCACTCTCTCCCTCTCCCCCCACTCTCCCTCCTCTCTCTCTCCCCCCACTCTCCCCACTCTCCCCCCACTCTCTCTCTCCCCTCTCTCCCCACTCTCCCCAATTTCTCCCCCCCCCCCCACTCTCTCCCTCTCCCCCCACTCTCTCTCTCCCCCACTCTCCCCCCACTCTCTCCCCCCACTCTCCCCACTCTCCCCACTCTATCCCCCCACTCTCTCTTTCCCTACTCTTTCCCCCCACTCTCTCTCCCCCCACTCTCTCTCCCCCCACTCTCCCCCCACTCTCTCTGCCCACTCTCTCTCTCCCCACTCTCCCCCCACTCTCTCTCCCCACTCTCTCTCTCCCCACTCCCCCCCCCCCCACTCTCCCCCCACTCTCTCTCTCCCCACTCTCCCCCCACTCTCTCTCCCCCCACTCTCTCTCTCCCCCCACTCTCTCTCTCCCCACTCTCCCCCCACTCTCTCTCTCTCCCCCCCACTCTCTCTCTCTCTCTCTCCCCACTCTCTCTCCCTCTCCCCCCACTTTCCCCCACGCTCTCTCTCTCCCCCCACTCTCCCCCCACTCTCTCCCCCCACTCTCTCCCTCTCCCCCTTCTCTCTCCCAACTCTCTCCCCACTCTCTCCCCCCACTCTCTCCCTCTCCCCCCACTCTCCCTCCTCTCTCTCTCCCCCCACCCTCCCCACTCTCCCCCCACTCTCCCCACTTTCCCCCCACTCTCTCTCTCCCCCCACTCTCTCTCTCTCCCCCCACTCCCTCTCTCTCTCTCCCCACTCTCCCCCCACTCTCTCCCCCCACTCTCTCCCTCTCCCCCCACTCTCCCTCCACTCTCTCAATCCCCCCACTCTCCCCCCACTCTCTCTCCCCCCACTCTCCCCCCACTCTCTCTGCCCACTCTCTCTCCCCACTCTCCCCCCACTCTCTCTCCCCACTCTCTCTCCCCACTCTCCCCCACTCTCTCCCCGCACTCTCTCTCCCCCCACTCCCCCCACTCCCCCCCCCACTCTCTCTCTACCCCCACTCACTCTCTCCCCCCACTCACTCTCTCCCCCCAATCTCTCTCTCTCCCCACTCTCCCCCACTCTCTCTCTCTCCCCCCCACTCTCTCTCTCTCCCCACTCTCTCTCCCTCTCCCCCCACTCTCCCCCACTCTCTCTCTCCCCCCACTCTCCCCCCACTCTCTCCCCCCACTCTCTCCCTCTCCCCCACTCTCCCCACTCTCCCCACTCTCTCCCCCCACTCTCTCCCCACTCTCCCCCCACTCTCTCTCTCCCCCCACTCCCCCCACTCTCCCCCCACTCTCTCTCTCCCCTCTCTCCCCCCCTCTCTCTCCCCCAACTCTCCCCCCACTCTCTCCCCACTCTCCCCACTCTCTCCCCCCAATCTCTCTCTCCCCACTCTCTCTCTCCCCACTCTCTCCCCAGTCTCTCCCCCCACTCTCTCTCCCCCCACTCTCCCCCCACTCTCTCTCCCCACTCTCTCTCCCCACTCTCTCCCCACTCTCTATCTCCCCACTCTCTCTCCCCCCACTCTCTCCCCCCACTCTCCCCCACTCTCTCTCTCCCCCCACTCTCCCCCCACTCTCTCCCCCCACTCTCTCCCTCTCCCCCCACTCTCCCTCCATTCTCTCTCTCCCCCCACTCTCCCCACTCTCCCCCCACTCTCCCCCCACTCTCTCTCCCCTCTCTCTCCACTCTCCCCACTCTCTCCCCACTCTCTCCCTCCACTCTCTCTCCCCCAACTCTCCCCCCACCCTCTCCCCCCACTCTCCCTTCTCTCATCACTCTCTCCCCCCACTCTCTCCCCACTCTCTCCCCACTCTCTCCCCACTCTCTCCCCCCACTCTCTCTCCCCACTCTCTCCCCCCACTCTCTCTCCCCCCACTCTCTCTCCCCCCACTCTCTCCCCCCACTCTCCCCCCACTCTCCCCACTCTCCCCCCCCACCCCCCCACCCCCCCCACTCCCCCCCCCACTCTCCCCCCCACCCCCCCCCACTCCCCCCCCCACACTCTCCCCCCACACTCTCCCCCCACTCTCTCCCCCCACTCTCCCCACTCTCCCCCCCACTCTCCCCCCACTCTCTCTCCCCCCACTCTCTCTCCCCACTGTCTGCCCACTCTCTCCCCCCACTCTCTCTCTCCCCACTCTTTCCCCCCACTCTCTCTCCCCCCACTCTCTCTCCCCCCACTCTCCCCTCCCCCACTCTCTCTCCCCACTCTCTCTCCCCCAACTCTCCCCCCATTCTCCCCCCACTCTCCCCCCACTCTCCCCCCACTCTCCCCCCCCACTCTCCCCCCTCTCTCCCCACTCTCTCCCCCCTCTCTCCCCCCACTCTCCCTTCTCTCTCTCTCCCCACTCTCTCTCCCCCCACTCTCCCCACTCTCCCCCTACTCTCCGCCCACTCTCTCGCTCTCCCCCCACTCTCCCCCCACACTCTCCCCCCACTCTCCCGCCACTCTCCCCCCACTCTCTCTCCCCACTCTCCCCTCTCTCTCCCCACTCTCCCCACTCTCCCCCCACTCTCTCCCCCACTCTCCCCCCACTCTCCCCACTCTCCCCACTCTCCCCCCCCCCACCCCCCCCACTCCCCCCCCCCCACTCTCCCCCCCCCACCCCCCCCCACTCCCCCCCCACCCCCCCCACCCCCCCCCCCCCACCCCCCCCCACTCCCCCCCCACCCCCCCCACTCTCCCCCCCCCACCCCCACCCCCCCCCTCTCTCTCCCAGTGGCAGGGCGCGGCTCTCACTCCCCCAACTGAGCTGCCGTTGCCATGGGCACGGCAAATGGTCGCCTTGGTAACGCCGTGATGAGTGGGGGGTGGGGTGGGTGGGTGGTGGGTGGGGCAGACCCAGGTGCCACGGGTCGACTGACTGAGATGACTGGCTGATGCACCACCTGTGCCCCCTACTGTGCCAACCTGCTGTGCTTTAGCCACCCGGCGCTCCGCTCGTTGTTGTGAGCGTCATTCCTCCGCCCTCCGTTGTTGGAGGGCGACTGCCTCCAACTGCCCAGTAGCGTCCTTCACGAGCCTCCTCCACAGAGGCCGATCTTGACACCGCTGGTACCAGTCATCGGCAAGTCCACTCAGCTCCACGTCCTCCTGTACCACGTCACTCCATCTCTTTCTAGCCCGTGCCGCGCCCGTTTAGCCCCCTTGATCCGGCCAAACAAAAGCTGTTTCGGCATGCGGTTGCTGGGTATGCGGGCTACATGACCCAGCCATCGCAGCCTCGCCTGCCGGAGGAGCTCACCGATGGGACCGTGCCCAGATCTTTCAAGGATTTGTGAGATCCTCACACATTCCAGCCTGGTTAAACCCAGGATGGATCGTAGGCAGGCCAGCCTAAATGTTTCTAACCGGCGAAGATGTTCCATTAGGGGGGTTCCACGTTTCGCAAGCATAGAGAAGGGAGGGAATGACCGTGGCCGAGAAGACCTGAAGCTTAGTGCGGAGCGACAGACCAGGTAGCTTCCACACAGCGTTACGCAACCGATGAAAAGATATTGCCGCTCGACTGATTCGGAGTGAGACCTTTGCTGTTAAACTGGAGCCGGTCATAAGCACACTGCCCAGGTATGGGAAACTCTCCACTTTCTCCACAACTGCCCCATCACCGATTGGGAGTTGTGGGGGTGGAGTGTCCGATGGTACAAAATACCCAGGCAGGTGCTTAGTTTTGGTGGGGCTGATGGTAAGGCCCCACCTCTTAGTGGCACGCTCCAGTCTCAGCAGCAGCGTCTCCAACTCCTCCTCTGAATGAGCAGCTATTACCAAATTATCAGCATACATAACGTGGTTGAGCAATAGGGAGCCATCCCTTGATCGCACCCGGGCATCGATCAGCCTCCCATTATATCTGTACCAAATGGAGATTCCCCCGGTACAGCTATTGAAGGCTTCACGAACTACGTGGTCAAAATAGATGTTAAATAATATGGGAGCCAGAGGACATCCCTGTCGCACCCCAAGGTGTACAGGGAATGGCTCCGACTCCCGGCCACGTAGTTTTACCCGGGCCCGCTCACCATCATGAAGGTCCTTAATGATCATGAGCAGAGGGTCAGGGATTCCGAAAGCACGAAGAACAACCCAGAGCCCAGGCCTACTGATGGTATCATAGGCCTTGACCAGGTCAATAAAGCAGATATGTAGGTCTTGTTGGAAATCCGTACACCTCTGCTGTAGCAGACAGACAGAAAATATGGCATCTGTGCAGGACCGCCCTTTCCTGAAACCGCATTGGGGCTCCGCAAGCCTCTCCTCAGCGTGCCTGGCAAGGCGATGTTGAATAATCCTTGCCAGGACCTTTCCCGGCACTCTGAAAAGTGAGATGCCCCTGTAGTTGTTACAGTCTGTGCGGTCCCCCTTCTTAAAGAGGGGGACCACCAGCGCATCCTTCCAATTCTGCGGAACCCGTCCATTGGTCCAGACTGTTGTTATGATGTCACGTAGGGCAGTCTGTGCACAAACGCCACCCTCCCTCAGCATTTCGCGTGGGAGATCATCTCTGCCCGCTGCCTTTCCTGGTCTCAGACTCCGGATCGCCTTCAGTACTTCCTCAACAGATGGCACCTCAGCCAGCCACTCACAGGGGGCGACTTCTTCCAATATTTGAGGCACCGCAGCCTCATCAGGGTCATCCTCACTTTGTGCTACGATGTTTTCCATGTCGAGGGATTTCTCCTCCCCCAAGACTTCACAGAAATGCTCAGCAAATCTGCAAACTTGTTCCTGGGGGTCGGAGATTGGATCACCGTTTTTTCCCCTAATGATGGTAATAGGTGTGGCGCTGCAGGTTACTTTTTTGATGGAGTTAAATAGAGATTTGTGATCACGGGCCACTGAGGCAGACTCCATCTCCTCAGCAACCCGCGACCACCACCCATCCTTGCAGCGCCTCACGGCTCTCCGAACCTCCGAGCGAAGGCTGCGGTAAGCCTCCTCATTCTCTGACGTGGGATTCTGTAGCCGATGACAGTGGGCCTGTCGCTTTTTCTCAACTATCCTGAACACCTCCTATGTCAGCCAGGGTCTCTGGGGAGGTCTGGACCGCGTACCCAAAGCAGCCATTGCAGCTGCATGAGTCACAGTCCTAAACCTCGCCCATTTACCCTCGACATCTGGAGGAGTGGGGGACGATGCCAACCCCAGCCGCAAGCGATGATGAAATTCTCGCTTGCAACTTTCATCAGCGAGCTGAGACCAGGCCACCTTAGATTTGAATGGGGTCCTGGGTGTACACCCACCACCGGCGTGGAAGAATGGCATGCGCATCTTACAGATGACTAGTCGATGGTCAGAGGGCAGATCAGCTCCACGGTAGGTCCTCGTGTCAAGGACATGGGCTCGCATCCGCTGGTCCGTCACTATGTAGTCCAGCAGATGTTCTTGCTTGGACCCGACATGCATCCATGATGTTGTGTGGATGCGCCGATGCCGGAACAGCATGTTGGTAATCACAAGCCTATGGGCTGCACACAAATCTAGCAGCCTCCTACCGTTGTTATTGAGCTGATCTGGCCCATGCCCTCCAATCACTCCAGACTAGGTGCCAGCATCATGACCAACTCGGGCATTGAAGTCACCCAACATGATAACTCTCTCCCGAGGGGCCACTTTAGCCAGCACCTGTGACAGGAGGTCATAGAAGGCATCTGACTCATCGGCTTTGCCTGCATCCTTCCACGGATGTTCATCTTCGGTGGGGGCATAAGTAACCACGACCACCACACCTCGCCTCCGGTTGATGGGAAGGCGAGCCCAAAGTAGCCTGGGGCTTACAGCTTCCCACACCTCACCGCCACGCTCCCACGCCCCCTTCATTCTTTTGTTCAAAAGAAGAGCCACACCCTGTTGTTTGGCAGTCTGCTGCCCCGAGTAGAGGACTGTCCACCCCTCATGGTGGCAGGAGCCAGAACCGGTCCACCGGACATCCTGAATGCCACAGAGATCCAGGCGGTACCAGTCCAGCTCCTGACAGAGGAGTGGCAGCCTCTCCTCCGCAGTGAGCGTTCGAACATTCCACGTGGCCACACGAAGTGGATTTTCGTTGTTTCTGGAGGTGCCCCGAGGGTGGATATTCAATCTCCTGGCTCCGCCAATTGGGGTTTGGCCAGGAGACGTCATAGACGCCTGGCCCCCGGGGGCCTCCGGCACGAGCTTATTGATAACATTACACCACCACCACCATCACCACCATCACCACCACCATCACCACCACCATCACCACCACCACCATCACCACCATCACCACCATCACCACCACCATCACCACCACCATCACCACCACCACCATCACCACCACCACCATCACCACCATCACCACCATCACCACCACCATCACCACTACCACCATCACCACCACCACCATCACCACTACCACCACCATCACCACCACCACCATCACCACCACCATCACCACCATCACCACCACCATCACCACCACCATCACCACCATCACCACCAACCACCACCATCACCACCATCATCACCACCATCACCACCACCATCACCACTACCACCACCACCATCACCACCACCATCACCACCACCATCACCACCATCACCACCACCATCACCACCACCACCACCATCATCACCACCATCACCACCACCATCACCATCACCACCACCATCACCACCACCACCACCATCACCACCACCATCATCACCACCATCACCACCACCACTACCACCACCACCATCACCACCACCATCACCACCACCATCACCACCATCACCACCACAGTCAACATCACCAAGTCATCTGGCCACAGCTCACAATCGAACACCCTTGTCCTGCTGATGCGATGGTGTCTGTGGTGGTGATGGGGGTGGTGGCGATGGGAGGTGATGGGGGTGGTGGTGATGGGGGTGGTGATGTTGACTGTGGTGGTGGTGATGGGGGTGATGGGGGGTGATGGGGGTGGTGGTGATGGGGGTGATGGGGAGGTGATGGGGAGGTGATGGGGTGGTGATGGGGGTGGTGGCGATGGGGGGTGATGTGGGGTGATGGAGGATGATGGAGGATGATGGGGAGTGATGGAGGATGATGTGGGGTGATGTGGGGTGATTGGAGATCTCTTGATTGGGATTTCTTAAATCGCCTTCCCAGGAGCCCCATGCCACGACACAGACAAAGCTCCCCCAGGTAGCCTCTAACACGATGTAGGGGCAAGTGCTGTCAGTAGCAGCAGTGTCTATGAAGGCTACCGGCACTGTGACACACACAGACAAAGCTACCCCAGGTAGCCTCTAACACGACGTAGGGGCAAGTGCTGTCAGTAGCAGCAGCAGCAGTGTCTATGAAGGATACCGGCACTGTGACACACACAGACAAAGCTACCCCAGGTAGCCTCTAACAGGGCTGTAGGGGCAAGTGCTGTCAGTAGCAGCAGCAGTGTCTATGAAGGATACCGGCACTGTAACACACACAGACAAAGCTCCCCCAGGTAGCCTCTAACACGACGTAGGGGCAAGTGCTGTCAGTAGCAGCAGCAGTGTCTATGAAGGCTACCGGCACTGTGACACACGCAGAGTGGTGGTGATGATGTGATGGTGGTGATGATGTGACCAGCACCACCACCACGCCCGGCCGCCTTTGTCTCTCCCCGCAGAGGCGGCGATGTTGACCACACACAGCACCGCAACCGCTCCACCGGGAACTCATTTGAGGCCGAGTCTACCTAGGGGAGGTCCGGGACCGGTTCGGATAATCGTCACCCGGTAGTGGTCTTGGACGTGAGCGGGAATCGAACCCAGGTCGCCAGGTTCGTAGCGCAGCGTAGCGCTAACCGCTACACTACCACTACACACAGAGTGACACACACACACAGTGACACACACACAGTGACACACACACAGTGACACAAAGACAAAGATTCCCCATATAGCCTTAACAGACTGTAGGGGCAAGTGCTGTTAGCGAGCACCTATGAAGGCCGGAACGGTACACGAGGGGGTGGGTGGCCAACACCACGCCCGACCGCCTTTGTCTTCCCAGTGGCGATGTTGACTACACACCGCACCAGGTACTCATTTGAGGCTGAGTCGACCTAGGGGAGGCCCGGGACCGGTTCAGATAATCGTACACATACACAGTGACACACACACACAGTGACAACAACAACAACCGCCATTCGCCACTAAGTGGAGGTGACGTCACCACGACGCTTGTGCCAGGCTATGTGCACCCTGAGGCCACGTGAAGTGTCGAACGCCCGCTGGCAGGAGGTCACGGGGCAGACCCAGCAGGTGCCACGGGTCGACTGAGATGACTGGCTGATGCACCACCTGTGCCCCCTACTGTGCCAACCTGCTGTGTTTTAGCCACCCGGCGCTCCGCTCGTTGTTGTGAGCGTCGCTCCTCCGCCCTCCGTTGTTGTTGGAGGGCGACTGCCTCCAACTGCCCAGTAGCATCCTTCACGAGCCTCCTCCACAGAGGCCGATCTTGACACCGCTGGTACCAGTCATCGGCAAGTCCACACACTCACCCACACACACACACTCACCCACACACACACACACTCACCCACACACTCACCCACACACACACACACTCACCCACACACTCACCCACACACACACACACTCACCCACACACTCACCCACACACACACTCACCCACACACTCACCCACACACACACACACTCACCCACATACTCACCCACACACACACACACTCACCCACACACTCACCCACACACACACACACTCACCCACACACTCACCCACACACACACACACTCACCCACACACTCACCCACACACACACACACTCACCCACACACTCACCCACACACACACACACTCACCCACACACTCACCCACACACACACACACTCACTCACACACTCACCCACACACACACACACTCACCCACACACTCACCCACACACTCACCCACACACACTCACCCACACACTCACCCACACACACACTCACCCACACACTCACTCACCCACACACACACTCACCCTCACACTCACTCACCCACACACTCACCCACACACTCACCCACACACTCACCCACACACTCACCCACACACTCACCCACACACTCACCCACACACTCACCCACACACACACCCACCAACCCACACACCCACCCACACACCCACCCACCCACACACCCACACACCCACCCACACACCCACCCACCCACACACCCACCCACCCACACACTCACCCAACCACACACCCACCCACACACCCACCCACCCACACACCCACCCACCCACACACTCACCCACATACTCACCCACACACTCACCCACACACACACCCACACACAAAGATCCCCCATATAGCCTTAACATACTGTAGGGGCAAGTGCTGTTAGCGAGCACCTATGAATGCCGGAACGGTACACGAGGGGGTGGGTGGCCAGCACCACGCCCGACCGCCTTTGTCTCCCCAGTGGCGATGTTTACTACACACCGCACCAGGTACTCATTTGAGGCTGAGTCGACCTAGGAGAGGCCCGGGACCGGTTCAGATAATCGTCACTGACAGTGTTGGCCGTGAGCGGGAATCGAACCCGGGTCGCCGGGTTCATAGCGCAGCGTAGCGCTAACCACTACACTATCACTACACACAGTGACACACACCCATCCACACACACCCATCCACACACACCCATCCACACACGCCCATCCACACACGCCCATCCACACACACCCATCCACACACACCCATCCACACACACTCACACACTCCCACACTCACACACCCCCACACTCACACACCCCCACACTCACACACCCCCATCCACACACACCCACACACCCACACACCCATCCACCCACACACACCCACACACACACCCACACATACCCACACATACCCACACACACACACCCATCCACACAAACCCACCCACACAAACCCACCAACCCACACCCACCCACACCCACCCACCCACCCACACCCACCCACACACACACACCCATCCACACACACCCATCCACACAAACCCACCCACACAAACCCACCAACCCACACCCACCCACACCCACCCACCCACCCACACCCACCCACCCACACATACCCACCCACACACACACACCCACCCACACACACCCACCCACTCACACACACCCACCCACACACACCCACCCACCCACACACACCCATCCACACACCCCACACCCACCCACCCACACACACCCATCCACACATCCCTCACTCACACACCCCCACACTCACACACCCCCATCCACACACACCCACACACCCATCCACACACACCCACACACACTCACACACACCCATCCACACACACCCATCCACACACACCCATCCACACTCACCCATCCACACTCACCCACACCCACACTCACGCACACCCACACACCCATCCACACACACACACACACCCACACTCACACACCCATCCACACACACCCACACTCACACACACCCATCCACACACACCCACACACCCACACACACACGCATCCACACACACCCACACTCACCCACACACACACACCCACACACCCATCCACACACACACACCCACACCCATCCACACACACTCACTCACACACACACACACCCATCCACACACACCCACACACCCACACACACACGCATCCACACACACCCACACTCACCCACACACACACACCCACACACCCACACACCCATCCACACACACACACCCACACCCATCCACACACACTCACACTCACACACACCCATCCACACACACACACCCATCCACACACACACACCCACTCACACACACACCCCCACACACCCACACACAACATGAATCTGTAACAATGCAAGGGGTTTTTCTTTAGTAAAATCTCAGGCACAGTTTACATCTCAAAGGGGAGACACAGGAACATCGTGATGCGTGTAACGTCGCCACCACCACCACCACCACCCTCACCACCACCACCACCACCATCACCACCACCCTCACCACCACCACCACCCTCACCACCACCACCACCACCATCACCACCACCCTCACCACCACCACCACCATCGCCACCACCGCCACCACCACCATCACCGCCACCACCACCCTCACCACCACCCCCACCACCCTCACCACCACCCTCACCACCACCACCACCCTCACCACCACCACCGCCACCGCCACCACCACCGCCACCACCACCACCCTCACCACCACCACCACCACCCTCACCACCATCACCACCATCACCAGTCACAGCACTTGACCCAACAGCCCTGTTTGGTGCTATACGGGGGACATTTGTCTTTGTGTGAGAGTAGGTGTGAGTTGGTCAGTGAGTGTGTGAGTGGGTCAGTGAGTGTGTGAGTGGGTCAGTGTGAGTGAGTGGGTCAGTGTGAGTGAGTCAGTGTGTGTGAGTTGGTCAGTGAGTGTGTGAGTGGGTCAGAGTGTGTGTGAGTTGGTCAGTGAGTGTGTGAGTGGGTCAGTGTGTGTGAGTGGGTCAGTGTGAGTGAGTTGGTCAGTGAGTGTGTGAGTGGGTCAGTGTGAGTGGGTCAGTGTGTGTGTGAGTTGGTCAGTGAGTGTGTGAGTGGGTCAGTGAGTGTGTGAGTGGGTCAGTGTGTGTGAGTGGGTCAGTGAGTGTGTGAGTTGGTCAGTGAGTGTGTGAGTGGGTCAGTGTGAGTTGGTCAGTGAGTGTGTGAGTTGGTCAGTGAGTGTGTGAGTGGGTCAGTGAGTGTGTGAGTTGGTCAGTGAGTGTGTGAGTGGGTCAGTGAGTGTGTGAGTGGGTCAGTGTGAGTGGGTCAGTGTGAGTGAGTTGGTCAGTGAGTGTGTGAGTGGGTCAGTGTGTGTGAGTGGGTCAGTGTGTGTGAGTTGGTCAGTGAGTGTGTGAGTGGGTCAGTGTGAGTGGGTCAGTGTGAGCGAGTTGGTCAGTGAGTGTGTGAGTTGGTCAGTGAGTGTGTGAGTGAGTCAGTGAGTGTGTGAGTGAGTCAGTGAGTGTGTGAGTGAGTCAGTGTGAGTGAGTCAGTGTGTGTGAGTTGGTCAGTGAGTGTGTGAGTGGGTCAGTGAGTGTGTGAGTTGGTCAGTGAGTGTGTGAGTGGGTCAGTGTGAGTGGGTCAGTGTGAGTGAGTTGGTCAGTGAGTGTGTGAGTGGGTCAGTGAGTGTGTGAGTGGGTCAGTGAGTGTGTGAGTGGGTCAGTGAGTGTGTGAGTGGGTCAGTGTGAGTGGGTCAGTGTGAGTGAGTTGGTCAGTGAGTGTGTGAGTGAGTGTCTGAGTGAGTGTCTGAGTGTCTGAGTGAGTGTCTGAGTGAGTGAGTGTCTGAGTGTGTGAGTGTCTGAGTGAGTGAGTGTCTGAGTGAGCGTTTGAATGAGTGAGTGTCTGAGTGAGTGAGTGTCTGAGTGAGTGTCTGAGTGAGTGAGTGTCTGAGTGAGTGAGTGTCTGAGTGTCTGAGTGAGTGTCTGAGTGAATGAGTGTCTGAGTGAGTGAGTGTCTGATTGTCTGAGTGAGTGTGAGTGAGTGTCTGAGTGAGTGAGTGTCTGAGTGAGTGTCTGATTGAGTGAGTGTCTGAGTGAGTGAGTGTCTGAGTGAGTGTGTGAGTGTCTGAGTGTCTGAGTGAGTGTCTGAGTGAGTGTCTGAGTGTGTGAGTGAGTGTATGAGTGAGTGTCTGAGTGAGTGAGTGTCTGAG
The DNA here is from genome assembly GCF_010993605.1 of Petromyzon marinus. Taxonomy (NCBI): domain Eukaryota; kingdom Metazoa; phylum Chordata; class Hyperoartia; order Petromyzontiformes; family Petromyzontidae; genus Petromyzon; species Petromyzon marinus. The sequence continues at coordinate 406,627 of NW_022638175.1, read as the reverse complement.
TGTCTGAGTGTGTGAGTGAGTGTCAGAGTGAGTGAGTGTCTGAGTGAGTGTGTGTCTGAGTGTGTGAGTGAGTGTCTGAGTGAGTGTGTGTCTGAATGAGTATCTGAGTGAGTGTGTGAGTGAGTGTCAGAGTGAGTGTGTGTCTGAGTGAGTGTGTGAGTGAGTGTCAGAGTGAGTGTGTGTCCGAGTGAGTGTATGAGTGAGTGTCTGAGTGAGTCCCTTAACTCTGGAATGTTACAATTCCCCCACCCACCACTAGTTACCGAGTTGCTGCTGTGGTGGTTGTGGTGGTTGTGGTTGTTGTGATGGTTGTAGTGGTGGTTGTTGTGGTTGCTGTGATTGTGGTTGTTGTGATGGTTGTGGTGGTGGTTGTAGCGGTGGTTGTTGCTGTTGTAGTTGTTGTGGTGGTGGTTGTAGTTGTCGTGGTGGTTGTAGTTGTCGTGGTGGTTGTAGTTGTGGTTGTAGTTGTTGTCGTGGTGGTTGTGGTGGTTGTAGTTGTGGTGGTTGTAGTTGTGGTGGTTGTAGTTGTGGTTGTAGTTGTGGTTGTAGTTGTTGTGGTGGTGGTTGTAGTTGTTGTGGTGGTTGTAGTTGTGGTTGTAGTTGTGGTTGTAGTTGTTGTGGTGGTGGTTGTAGTTGTGGTTGTAGTTGTTGTGGTGGTGGTTGTGGTGGTTGTAGTTGTGGTTGTGGTGGTTGTAGTTGTGGTTGTAGTTGTGGTGGCTGTAGTTGTGGTGGTTGTAGTTGTGGTTGTAGTTGTTGTGGTTGTAGTTGTGGTTGTAGTTGTTGTGGTGGTAGTTGTTGTTGTAGTTGTGGTGGTTGTAGTTGTGGTTGTGGTGGTTGTTGTGGTGGTTGTAGTTGTGGTTGTGGTGGTTGTAGTTGTGGTTGTAGTTGTGGTGGTTGTAGTTGTGGTTGTAGTGGTTGTGGTGGTTGTAGTTGTGGTGGTTGTTGTTGTTGTAGTTGTGGTTGTTGTGGTGGTTGTAGTTGTTGTGGTGGTGGTTGTAGTTGTGGTGGTGGTTGTAGTAGTTGTGGTTGTAGTTGTGGTTGTAGTTGTGGTGGTTGTAGTTGTGGTTGTTGTAGTTGTGGTGGTGGTTGTAGTTGTGGTTGTAGTTGTGGTGGTTGTAGTTGTGGTTGTAGTTGTGGTTGTAGTTGTGGTGGTTGTAGTTGTGGTTGTTGTGGTGGTTGTAGTAATTGTGGTGGTAGTAGTTGTGGTTGTTGTTGTTGTTGTAGTTGTGGTTGTAGTTGTGGTTGTAGTTGTGGTGGTGGTGGTTGTAGTTGTAGTTGTGGTTGTTGTGGTGGTGGTTGTCACTCCAGGTAGGAGTCAGCGTGGACGCCTTGAGAGGGCTCCACCACTTTGCTTTGTGAGTCTTTGATGCTCAGCATGGGGTCCACCAGCTTGTTGTGAACGTACATCAGCCCTGCGGGAGACACGGGGCAGTGAATCATTCACTCATTCATTCATTCACTCATTCACTCAGCCACTCACTCACTCATTCACTCATTCACTCAGCCACTCAGCCACTCAGCCACTCACTCATTCACTCAGCCACTCAGCCACTCACTCACCCACCCACTCACCTACCCACTCACTCACCCACTCACTCACTTACCTACCCACTCACCCACTCACTCAGTCACCCACTCACTCACACACTCAGCCACTCACTCACCCACTCACTCACTCACCCACTCACCCACTCACCCACCCACTCACCCACTCACCCACCCACCCACCCACTCACCTACCCACTCACCCACTCACCCACCACTCACCCACCCACCCACCCACTCACCCACCCACTCACCCACTCACCCACCCACTCACTCACCCACCCATTCACCCATCCACCCACTCACCTACCCACTCACCTACCCACCCACCCACTCACTCACCCACTCACCTACCCACCCACCCACTCACTCACCCACTCACACACTCACTCACCCACTCACACACTCACTCACTCACCCACTCACCTACCCACTCACCCACCCATTCACCCACTCACTCAGCCACTCATTCATTCACCACCACCATCCCCACCCCGCTCACCCTTGAAGTATTTGACCGTCTTGACGCGAAGCTCAAGCGTGGCATCTTCATCGCAGACAAAGGTGGAGTGTGGATGCTGCTGGAAGGCTGAGACGGTCCACATATGGTTCACTCCGTCCTCAATGGCCTTGTACAGGGCCAGTGCCTTGTGGGCTCCTGTGATGAGAATCATCACCTGGGGAGAGGCATCGAGAGAGGTGGTGAGTGTGGTGGTGAGTGGTGAGTGTGGTGGTGGTGAGTGTGGTGGTGAGTGTGGTGGTGAGTGTGGTGGTGAGTGTGGTGGTGAGTGTGGTGGTGAGTGTGTGGGTGAGTGTGATGGTGAGTGTGGTGGTGAGTGTGGTGGTGAGTGTGGTGGTGAGTGTGATGGTGAGAGAGAGAGAGATAGATGGTGAGTGTGATGGTGAGTCATGAGTGTGATGGTGAGTGTGATGGTGAGAGAGATGGTGAGTGTGATGGTGAGTGATAGTGTGAGTGATGGTGTGTGTGAGTGATGGTCAGTGTGATGGTGAGTGTGATGGTGAGTGATGGTGAATGTGATGGTGAGTGTGATGGTGAGTGTGGTGGTGAGTGTGTGGGTGAGTGTGGTGGTGAGTGTGATGGTGAGAGAGAGAGAGATGGTGAGTGTGATGGTGAGTCATGAGTGTGATGGTGAGTGTGATGGTGAGTGTGATGGTGAGTGTGATGGTGAGAGAGATGGTGAGTGTGATGGTGAGTGATAGTGTGAGTGATGGTGTGTGTGAGTGATGGTCAGTGTGATGGTGAGTGTGATGGTGAGTGATGGTGAATGTGATGGTGAGTGTGATGGTGAGTGTGGTGGTGAGTGTGTGGGTGAGTGTGGTGGTGAGTGTGATGGTGAGAGAGAGAGAGAGAGATGGTGAGTGTGATGGTGAGTCATGAGTGTGATGGTGAGTGTGATGGTGAGTGTGATGGTGAGTGTGATGGTGAGTGTGATGGTGAGTGTGATGGTGAGTGTGGTGGGGAGAGAGAGAGAGAGAGATGGTGAGTGTGATGGTGAGTGTGATGGTGAGTGTGATGGGGAGAGAGAGATGGTGAGTGTGATGGTGAGTGTGATGGTGAGTGTGATGGTGAGTGTGATGGTGAGTGTGTGGGTGAGTGTGATGGTGAGTGTGGTGGTGAGTGTGGTGGTGAGTGTGGTGAGAGTGATGGTGAGTGTGATGGTGAGAGAGATGGTGAGTGTGATGGTGAGTGTGATGGTGAGTGTGATGGTGAGAGAGATGGTGAGAGAGATGGTGAGTGTGATGGTGAGTGTGATGGTGAGTGTGATGGTGAGAGAGAGAGAGATGGTGAGTGTGATGGTGAGTGTGATGGTGAGTGATGGTGAGAGAGATGGTGAGTGTGATGGTGAGTGTGATGGTGAGTGTGATGGTGAGTGGTGAGTGTGATGGTGAGTGTGATGGTGAGTGTGATGGTGAGTGTGATGGTGATGGTGAGTGATGGTGAGTGATGGTGAGTGGTGAGTGTGATGGTGAGTGTGATGGTGAGTGTGATGGTGATGGTGAGTGTGATGGTGAGTGTGATGGTGAGTGTGATGGTGAGTGTGATGGTGAGTGTGATGGTGAGTGTGATGGTGAGTGTGATGGTGAGTGTGATGGTGAGTGTGATGGTGAGTGTGGTGGGGAGAGAGAGAGAGAGATGGTGAGTGTGATGGTGAGTGTGATGGTGAGTGTGATGGGGAGAGAGAGATGGTGAGTGTGATGGTGAGTGTGATGGTGAGTGTGATGGTGAGTGTGATGGTGAGTGTGTGGGTGAGTGTGATGGTGAGTGTGGTGGTGAGTGTGGTGGTGAGTGTGGTGAGAGTGATGGTGAGTGTGATGGTGAGAGAGATGGTGAGTGTGATGGTGAGTGTGATGGTGAGTGTGATGGTGAGAGAGATGGTGAGTGTGATGGTGAGTGTGATGGTGAGTGTGATGGTGAGAGAGAGAGAGATGGTGAGTGTGATGGTGAGTGTGATGGTGAGTGATGGTGAGAGAGATGGTGAGTGTGATGGTGAGTGTGATGGTGAGTGTGATGGTGAGTGGTGAGTGTGATGGTGAGTGTGATGGTGAGTGTGATGGTGAGTGTGATGGTGATGGTGAGTGATGGTGAGTGATGGTGAGTGGTGAGTGTGATGGTGAGTGTGATGGTGAGTGTGATGGTGATGGTGAGTGTGATGGTGAGTGTGATGGTGATGGTGAGTGTGATGGTGAGTGTGATGGTGAGTGTGATGGTGAGTGTGATGGTGAGAGAGAGAGATGGTGAGTGTGATGGTGAGTGGTGAGTGTGATGGTGATGGTGAGTGTGATGGTGAGTGTGATGGTGATGGTGAGTGTGATGGTGAGTGTGATGGTGAGTGTGATGGTGAGTGTGATGGTGAGTGATGGTGAGTGTGATGGTGAGTGATGGTGAGTGTGATGGTGAGTCATGAGTGTGATGGTGAGTGTGATGGTGAGTGTGATGGTGAGTGTGATGGTGAGTGTGATGGTGAGTGTGATGGTGAGTGTGTGGGTGAGTGTGATGGTGAGTGTGGTGGTGAGTGTGGTGGTGAGTGTGGTGAGAGTGATGGTGAGTGTGATGGTGAGAGAGATGGTGAGTGTGATGGTGAGTGTGATGGTGAGTGTGATGGTGAGAGAGATGGTGAGTGTGATGGTGAGTGTGATGGTGAGTGTGATGGTGAGAGAGAGAGATGGTGAGTGTGATGGTGAGTCATGAGTGTGATGGTGAGTGTGATCGTGAGTGTGATGGTGAGTGTGATGGTGAGTGTGATGGTGAGTGTGTGGGTGAGTGTGATGGTGAGTGTGGTGGTGAGTGTGGTGGTGAGTGTGGTGAGAGTGATGGTGAGTGTGATGGTGAGAGAGATGGTGAGTGTGATGGTGAGTGTGATGGTGAGTGTGATGGTGAGAGAGATGGTGAGTGTGATGGTGAGAGAGAGAGATGGTGAGTGTGATGGTGAGTGGTGAGTGTGATGGTGAGTGTGATGGTGAGTGTGATGGTGATGGTGAGTGATGGTGAGTGATGGTGAGTGGTGAGTGTGATGGTGAGTGTGATGGTGAGTGTGATGGTGATGGTGAGTGTGATGGTGAGTGTGATGGTGAGTGTGATGGTGAGTGTGATGGTGAGTGTGATGGTGAGTGTGATGGTGAGTGTGATGGTGAGAGAGAGAGATGGTGAGTGTGATGGTGAGTGGTGAGTGTGATGGTGAGTGTGATGGTGATGGTGAGTGTGATGGTGAGTGTGATGGTGAGTGTGATGGTGAGTGTGATGGTGATGGTGAGTGTGATGGTGAGTGTGATGGTGAGTGTGATGGTGAGTGATGGTGAGTGTGATGGTGAGTCATGAGTGTGATGGTGAGTGTGATGGTGAGTGTGATGGTGAGTGTGATGGTGAGTGTGATGGTGAGTGTGGTGGGGAGAGAGAGAGAGAGATGGTGAGTGTGATGGTGAGTGTGATGGTGAGTGTGATGGTGAGTGTGATGGTGAGTGTGATGGTGAGTGAGATGGTGAGTGATGGTGAGTGATGGTGAGTGTGATGGTGAGTGTGATGGTGAGTGTGATGGTGAGTGATGGTGAGTGTGGTGGTGAGTGATGGTAAGTGTGATGGTGAGAGAGAGAGAGATGGTGAGTGTGATGGTGAGTGATGGTGAGTGTGATGGTGAGTGTGATGGTGAGTGTGATGGTGAGTGTGATGGTGAGTGTGTGGGTGAGTGTGTGGGTGAGTGTGTGGGTGAGTGATGGTGAGTGTGATGGTGAGTGTGATGGTGAGTGTGATGGTGAGTGTGATGGTGAGTGATGGTGAGTGATGGTGAGTGTGATGGTGAGTGTGATGGTGAGTGTGATGGTGAGTGATGGTGAGTGTGATGGTGAGTGTGATGGTGAGTGTGATGGTGAGTGTGATGGTGAGTGTGATGGTGAGTGATGGTGAGTGTGATGGTGAGTGTGATGGTGATTGTGATGGTGAGTGTGATGGTGATGGTGAGTGTGATGGTGAGTGTGATGGTGAGTGTGATGGTGAGTGTGATGGTGAGTGTGGTGGTGAGTGTGGTGATGAGTGTGATGGTGAGTGTGATGGTGAGTGTGATGGTGAGTGTGATGGTGAGTGTGATGGTGAGTGATGGTGAGTGTGATGGTGAGTGATGGTGAGTGTGATGGTGAGTGTGATGGTGAGAGATGGTGAGTGATGGTGAGTGTGATGGTGAGTGTGATGGTGAGTGTGATGGTGAGTGTGATGGTGAGTGATGGTGAGTGATGGTGAGTGTGATGGTGAGTGTGATGGTGAGTGTGATGGTGAGTGATGGTGAGTGTGATGGTGAGTGTGATGGTGAGTGTGATGGTGAGTGATGGTGAGTGTGATGGTGAGTGTGATGGTGAGTGTGATGGTGATTGTGATGGTGAGTGTGATGGTGATGGTGAGTGTGATGGTGAGTGTGATGGTGATGGTGAGTGTGATGGTGAGTGTGATGGTGAGTGTGATGGTGAGTGTGATGGTGAGTGTGATGATGAGTGTGATGGTGAGTGTGATGGTGAGTGTGATGGGGAGAGAGAGATGGTGAGTGTGATGGTGAGTGTGATGGTGAGTGTGATGGTGAGTGTGATGGTGAGTGTGTGGGTGAGTGTGATGGTGAGTGTGGTGGTGAGTGTGGTGGTGAGTGTGGTGAGAGTGATGGTGAGTGTGATGGTGAGAGAGATGGTGAGTGTGATGGTGAGTGTGATGGTGAGTGTGATGGTGAGAGAGATGGTGAGTGTGATGGTGAGTGTGATGGTGAGTGTGATGGTGAGTGTGATGGTGAGAGAGAGAGATGGTGAGTGTGATGGTGAGTGGTGAGTGTGATGGTGAGTGTGATGGTGAGTGTGATGGTGAGTGTGATGGTGATGGTGAGTGTGATGGTGAGTGTGATGGTGATGGTGAGTGTGATGGTGAGTGTGATGGTGAGTGATGGTGAGTGTGATGGTGAGTGTGATGGTGAGTGTGATGGTGAGTGATGGTGAGTGTGATGGTGAGTGTGATGGTGAGAGAGATGGTGAGTGATGGCGAGTGTGATGGTCAGTGTGATGGTGAGTGTGATGGTGAGTGTGATGGCGAGTGATGGTGAGTGTGATGGTGAGTGTGATGGTGAGTGTGATGGTGAGTGTGATGGTGAGTGTGATGGTGAGTGATGGTGAGTGTGATGGTGAGTGATGGTGAGTGTGATGGTGAGTGTGATGGTGAGAGATGGTGAGTGATGGTGAGTGTGATGGTGAGTGTGATGGTGAGTGTGATGGTGAGTGTGATGGTGAGTGATGGTGAGTGATGGTGAGTGTGATGGTGAGTGTGATGGTGAGTGTGATGGTGAGTGATGGTGAGTGTGATGGTGAGTGTGATGGTGAGTGTGATGGTGAGTGATGGTGAGTGTGATGGTGAGTGTGATGGTGAGTGTGATGGTGATTGTGATGGTGAGTGTGATGGTGATGGTGAGTGTGATGGTGAGTGTGATGGTGATGGTGAGTGTGATGGTGAGTGTGATGGTGAGTGTGATGGTGAGTGTGATGGTGAGTGTGATGATGAGTGTGATGGTGAGTGTGATGGTGAGTGTGATGATGAGTGTGATAGTGAGTGTGATGGTGAGTGTGATGGTGAGTGTGGTGGTGAGTGTGATGGTGAGTGTGATGGTGAGAGAGATGGTGAGTGTGGTGGTGAGAGTGATGGTGAGAGAGATGGTGATGGTGAGTGTGATGGTGAGAGAGAGATGGTGAGTGTGATGGTGAGTGTGTGTGTGATGGTGAGTGTGATGGTGAGTGTGATTGTGAGTGTGATGGTGAGTGTGTGGGTGAGAGTGATGGTGAGTGTGATGGTGAGTGTGATGGTGAGTGATGGTGAGTGTGGTGGTGAGTGTGATGGTGAGTGTGGTGGTGAGTGTGATGGTGAGTGTGTGGGTGAGTGTGGTGGTGAGTGTGTGGGTGAGTGTGATGGTGAGTGTGATGGTGAGTGTGATGGTGTGATGGTGAGTGTGATGGTGAGTGTGATGGTGAGTGTGGTGGTGAGTGTGATGGTGAGTGTGTGGGTGAGTGTGGTGGTGAGTGATGGTGAGTGTGATGGTGAGTGTGATGGTGAGTGTGATGGTGATGGTGAGTGTGATGGTGAGTGTGATGGTGATGGTGAGTGTGATGGTGAGTGTGATGGTGAGTGTGATGGTGAGTGTGATGGTGAGTGTGATGGTGAGTGTGATGGTGAGTGTGATGGTGAGTGTGATGGTGAGTGTGATGGTGAGTGTGATTGTGAGTGTGATGGTGAGTGTGTGGGTGAGAGTGATGGTGAGTGTGATGGTGAGTGATGGTGAGTGTGGTGGTGAGTGTGATGGTGTGATGGTGAGTGTGATGGTGAGTGTGGTGGTGAATGTGGTGGTGAGTGTGATGGTGAGTGTGATGGTGAGTGTGTGGGTGAGTGTGGTGGTGAGTGTGATGGTGAGTGTGATGGTGAGTGTGATGGTGAGTGTGATGGTGAGAGTGTGATGGTGTGATGGTGAGTGTGATGGTGAGTGTGATGGTGAGTGTGGTGGTGAGTGTGATGGTGTGATGGTGAGTGTGATGGTGAGTGTGTGGGTGAGTGTGGTGGTGAGTGTGATGGTGAGTGTGATGGTGAGTGTGATGGTGAGTGTGATGGTGAGAGTGTGATGGTGTGATGGTGAGTGTGATGGTGAGTGTGATGGTGAGTGTGATGGTGAGTGTGATAGTGAGTGTGATGGTGAGTGTGATGGTGAGTGATGGTGATGGTGAGTGATAGTGATGGTGAGTGTGATGGTGAGTGACGGTGATGGTGAGTGATGGTGAGTGATGGTGTGATGGTGAGTGTGATGGTGAGTGTGATGGTGAGAGATTGTGATGGTGAGTGATAGTGTGATAGTGAGAGTGATGGTGAGAGTGTTGGTGAGTGATGGTGAGTGATGGTGATGGTGAGTGATGGTGATGGTGAGTGTGATGGTGAGTGTGATGGTGTGATGGTGAGTGTGATGGTGAGTGTGGTGGTGAGTGTGGTGGTGAGTGTGATGGTGAGTGTGTGGGTGAGTGTGGTGGTGAGTGTGATGGTGAGTGTGATGGTGAGTGTGATGGTGAGTGTGATGGTGAGAGTGTGATGGTGTGATGGTGAGTGTGATGGTGAGTGTGATGGTGAGTGTGATGGTGAGTGTGATAGTGAGTGTGATGGTGAGTGTGATGGTGAGTGATGGTGATGGTGAGTGATAGTGATGGTGAGTGTGATGGTGAGTGACGGTGATGGTGAGTGATGGTGAGTGATGGTGTGATGGTGAGTGTGATGGTGAGTGTGATGGTGAGAGATTGTGATGGTGAGTGATAGTGTGATAGTGAGAGTGATGGTGAGAGTGTTGGTGAGTGATGGTGAGTGATGGTGTTGGTGAGTGATGGTGATGGTGAGTGTGATGGTGAGTGTGATGGTGAGTGTGATGGTGAGTGTGATGGTGAGTGTGATGGTGATGGTGAGTGTGATGGTGAGTGTGATGGTGATGGTGAGTGTGATGGTGAGTGTGATGGTGAGTGATGGTGAGTGTGATGGTGAGTGTGATGGTGAGTGTGATGGTGAGTGTGATGGTGAGTGTGATGGTGAGTGATGGTGAGTGTGATGGTGAGTGAGATGGTGAGAGAGATGGTGAGTGATGGCGAGTGTGATGGTGAGTGTGATGGTGAGTGTGATGGTGAGTGATGGTGAGTGTGATGGTGAGTGTGATGGTGAGTGATGGTGAGTGATGGTGAGTGTGATGGTGAGTGAGATGGTGAGTGATGGTGAGTGTGATGGTGAGTGATGGTGAGTGTGATGGTGAGTGTGATGGTGAGAGATGGTGAGAGATGGTGAGTGATGGTGAGTGTGATGGTGAGTGTGATGGTGAGTGTGATGGTGAGTGATGGTGAGTGATGGTGAGTGTGATGGTGAGTGTGATGGTGAGTGTGATGGTGAGTGATGGTGAGTGTGATGGTGAGTGTGATGGTGAGTGTGATGGTGATGGTGAGTGTGATGGTGAGTGTGATGGTGAGTGTGATGGTGAGTGTGATGGTGATTGTGATGGTGAGTGTGATGGTGATGGTGAGTGTGATGGTGAGTGTGATGGTGATCGTGAGTGTGATGGTGAGTGTGATGGTGAGTGTGATGGTGAGTGTGATGGTGAGTGTGATGGTGAGTGTGATGGTGAGTGTGATGGTGAGTGTGATGATGAGTGTGATGGTGAGTGTGATGGTGAGTGTGATGGTGAGTGTGATGGTGAGTGTGGTGGTGAGTGTGATGGTGAGTGTGATGGTGAGAGAGATGGTGAGTGTGGTGGTGAGAGTGATGGTGAGAGAGATGGTGATGGTGAGTGTGATGGTGAGAGAGAGAGAGAGATGGTGAGTGTGATGGTGAGTGTGTGTGTGTGATGGTGAGTGTGATGGTGAGTGTGATTGTGAGTGTGATGGTGAGTGTGTGGGTGAGAGTGATGGTGAGTGTGATGGTGAGTGTGATGGTGAGTGATGGTGAGTGTGGTGGTGAGTGTGATGGTGAGTGTGGTGGTGAGTGTGATGGTGAGTGTGTGGGTGAGTGTGGTGGTGAGTGTGTGGGTGAGTGTGATGGTGAGTGTGATGGTGAGTGTGATGGTGTGATGGTGAGTGTGATGGTGAGTGTGGTGGTGAGTGTGATGGTGAGTGTGTGGGTGAGTGTGGTGGTGAGTGTGATGGTGAGTGATGGTGAGTGTGATGGTGAGTGTGATGGTGAGTGTGATGGTGATTGTGATGGTGAGTGTGATGGTGATGGTGAGTGTGATGGTGAGTGTGATGGTGATGGTGAGTGTGATGGTGAGTGATGGTGAGTGTGATGGTGAGTGTGATGGTGAGTGTGATGGTGAGTGATGGTGAGTGTGATGGTGAGTGTGATGGTGAGTGTGATGGTGAGTGTGATGGTGAGTGTGATGGTGATTGTGATGGTGAGTGTGATGGTGATGGTGAGTGTGATGGTGAGTGTGATGGTGATGGTGAGTGTGATGGTGAGTGTGATGGTGAGTGTGATGGTGAGTGTGATGATGAGTGTGATGGTGAGTGTGATGGTGAGAGAGATGGTGAGTGTGATGGTGATTGTGATGGTGAGTGTGATGGTGAGTGTGATGGTGAGTGTGATGGTGAGTGTGATGGTGAGTGTGATGATGAGTGTGATAGTGAGTGTGATGGTGAGTGTGATGGTGAGTGTGGTGGTGAGTGTGATGGTGAGAGAGATGGTGAGTGTGGTGGTGAGAGTGATGGTGAGAGAGATGGTGATGGTGAGTGTGATGGTGAGAGAGAGACAGAGATGGTGAGTGTGATGGTGAGTGTGATTGTGAGTGTGATGGTGAGTGTGTGGGTGAGAGTGATGGTGAGTGTGATGGTGAGTGTGATGGTGAGTGTGGTGGTGAGTGTGATGGTGAGTGTGTGGGTGAGTGTGATGGTGAGTGTGATGGTGAGTGTGATGGTGTGATGGTGAGTGTGATGGTGAGTGTGGTGGTGAGTGTGATGGTGAGTGTGTGGGTGAGTGTGGTGGTGAGTGTGATGGTGAGTGTGATGGTGAGTGTGATGGTGAGTGTGATGGTGAGTGATGGTGAGTGATGGTGAGTGAGAGTGTTGGTGAGTGTGAGTGATGGTGAGTGATGGTGAGTGACCTCTCTGGCGTCCATGACGGTGCCGACACCCACGGTGAGCGCCATGGTGGGCACTTTGTCGAGGTCTCCGCCGAAGAATCGAGCGTTGGCCAGGATGGTGTCCCGGGCCAGCGTCTTGACGCGTGTGCGGGACACGAGGCTGGAGCCGGGCTCGTTGAAGGCGATGTGGCCATCAGGGCCAATGCCTGGGTGGGAGACACGTCTAGGGTCACACACACACACAGACACACACACACACAGACACACACACACAGACACACACACACACAGACAGACAGACACACAGACACACACACACAGAGACACACACACACACACAGACAGACACAGACACACAGACACACACACAGACAGACACACACACACACACAGACACACACACACACAGACACAGACACACACACACAGACACACACACACACAGACACACACACACAGACACACACACACACACACACAGACACACACACACACAGACACACACACAGACACACACACACACACAGACAGACACACACACACAGACACACACACAGACAGACACACAGACACACACACACACACAGACAGACACACCACCCACCCATACACTCACCCACTCACCCACTCACCCACCCACCCACTCACCCACCCACCCACTCACTCCCCCACTCACCCACTCACTCACTCACACACTCACACACTCATTCACCCACCCACTCACCCACACACTCACCCACTCACTCATTCACCCACCCACTCACTCACTCACCCACCCACCCACTCACTCCCCCACTCACCCACTCACCCACTCACTCCCCCACTCACCCACTTACTCCCCCATCCACTCACTCACCAACCCACTCACCCACTCACTCACTCACACACTCATTCACCCACCCACTCACCCACACATTCACCCACCCACTCACCCACCCACTCACCCACCCACTCACTCACTCACTCCCCCATCCACTCACTCACCCAGTCACTCCCCCATTCACCCACTCACTCACTCACCCACCCACCCACTCACCTCCCACAAAGAGCTCTATCCCTCCAGCCAGAGTGATCTCACGCTCAAACCTCGCACACTCCTTCTCAAGGTCACTGGCGTTCCCGTCCAGGATGTGGACATTAGCTGGGTCGATGTCGACCTCCTTGAAGAAATGGGTCCACATAAACGAGTGGTAGCTCTCAGGGTGGTCACGTGGGAGGCCTGGGGTGGGGAGGAGGGACATAGTGGGGGGGTTGGTGGGTGGGTGGGTGGGTGGGTGAGTGAGTGGGTGGGTGGGTGGGTGAGTGGGTGAGTGAGTGGGTGAGTGAGTAGAGTGGGTGGGTGAGTAGAGTGGGTGGGTGAGTGAGTAGAGTGGGTGGGTGAGTGAGTGGGTGGGTGGGTGAGTGAGTGGGTAAGTGAGTGAGAGAGTAGAGTGGGTGGGTGGTTGGGTGAGTGGGTGAGTGGGTGAGTGAGTGGGTGGGTGGTTGGGTGAGTGGGTGAGTGAGTGGGTGAGTGAGTGGGTGGGTGGGTGAGTGAATGAGTAGAGTGGGTGAGTGGGTGGGTGGGTGAGTGGGTGGGTGGGTGGGTGAGTGGGTGAGTGAGTAGAGTGGGTGAGTGTGTGGGTGAGTGAGTGGGTGAGTGAGTGAGACACTGGTGGACACTGGAAGACACGTGGGGGTGGTATCCACCACCCACTCACTCACGGAGGTGGTGATGGTGGAGGTGGTGGACACTCACCCACGTACTCGTCCATGTTGAAGGTGGTGACGTGCTTGAATGAAAGATCTCCCGACTTGACACTCACCCACGTGGTGATGGTGGTGGAGGTGGTGGAGGTGGTGGAGTTGTAGGTGGTGGTGGAGGTGGTGGAGGTGGTGGACACTCACCCACGTGATGGTGTAAGTGGTGGTGATGGTGGTGGTGGTGGTGGAGGAGGTGGTGATGGTGATGGTGGTGGTCATGGTGGTGGTGGACACTCACGCACGTGGTGATGGTGGAGGTGGTGGTGGACACTCACCCACGTACTCGTCCATGTTGAAGGTGGTGACGTGCTTGAATGAAAGATCTCCCGACTTGACACTCACCCACGTGATGGTGGTGGTGGTGATGGTGGTGGTAGAGGTGGTGGAGGTGGTGGTGGACACTCACCCACGTACTCGTCCATGTTGAAGGTGGTGACGTGCTTGAATGAAAGATCTCCCGACTTGACAAACTCACCCACGTGATGGTGATGGTGGTGGAGGTGGTGGACACTCACCCACGTACTCGTCCATGTTGAAGGTGGTGACGTGCTTGAATGAAAGATCTCCCGACTTGACACTCACCCACGTGGTGATGGTGATGGTGGTGGTGATGGTGGTGGTGGAGGTGGTGGTGGAGTTGTAGGTGGACACTCACCCACGTACTCGTCCATGTTGAAGGTGGTGACGTGCTTGAATGAAAGATCTCCAGACTTGACACTCACCCACGTGATGGTGATGGTGATGGTGGTGATGGTGGAGGTGGTGGTGGTGGAGGTGGTGGAGGTGGTGGTGGAGTTGTAGGTGGACACTCACCCACGTACTCGTCCATGTTGAAGGTGGTGACGTGCTTGAATGAAAGATCTCCAGACTTGACACTCACCCACGTGGTGATAGTGATGGTGGAGGTGGTGGTGGTGGTGGTGGTGGTGGAGGTGTTGGAGGTGGTGGTGGAGTTGTAGGTGGACACTCACCAACGTACTCGTCCATGTTGAAGGTGGTGACGTGCTTGAATGAAAGATCTCCAGACTTGACACTCACCCAAGTGGTGATGGTGATGGTGGTGGTGGAGGTGATGGTGGTGGTGGTGGTGGAGGTGGTGATGGAAGTGATGGTGGAGTTGTAGGTGGACACTCACCCACGTACTCGTCCATGTTGAAGGTGGTGACGTGCTTGAATGAAAGATCTCCAGACTTGACACTCACCCACGAGGTGATGGTGATGGTGGTGATGGTGGAGGTGGTGGTGGTGGTGGTGATGGTGGAGGTGGTGGACACTCACCCACGTACTCGTCCATGTTGAAGGTGGTGACGTGCTTGAATGAAAGATCTCCAGACTTGACACTCACCCACGTGGTGATGGTGGTGGTGGTGGAGGTGGTGGAGGTGGTGGTGGAGGAGGTGGTGGACACTCACCCACGTACTCGTCCATGTTGAAGGTGGTGACGTGCTTGAATGAAAGATCTCCCGACTTGACACTCACCCACGTGGTGATAGTGATGGTGGAGGTGGTGGTGATGGTGGTGGTGGTGGAGGTGGTGGTGGAGTTGTAGGTGGACACTCACCCACGTACTCGTCCATGTTGAAGGTGGTGACGTGCTTGAATGAAAGATCTCCAGACTTGACAAACTCAATCAGCTGGCGGTAGCAGCCCAGCGGAGTGCTACCTGCAGCACAACGAGTGGTGAGGAGCGGTGGTGAGGAGTGGTGGTGGTGAGGAGCAGTGGTGAGGGGTGGTGGTGAGGGGTGGTGGTGAGGGGTGGTGGTGAGGGGTGGTGGTGAGGGGTGGTGGTGAGGGGCGGTGAGTGGTGAGCGGTGGTGAGGAGCAGTGGTGAGGGGTGGTGGTGAGGAGTGGTGGTGAGGAGTGGTGGTGAGTGGTGGTGAGTGGTGGTGAGTGGTGAGGGGCGGTGAGCAGTGGTGAGCAGTGGTGGTGAGTGGTGAGCGGTGGTGAGCAGTGGTGAGGGGTGGTGAGCAGTGGTGAGGAGTGGTGAGCAGTGGTGAGGAGTGGTAAGGGGTGGTGAGGGTGGTGGTGAGGAGTGGTGAGGGGTGGGTGTGTGTGTCACTGTGTGTGTCACTGTGTGTGTCACTGTGTGTGTGTCACTATGTGTGTGTGTCACTGTGTGTGTGTGTCACTGTGTGTGTGTCACTGTGTGTGTGTGTCACTGTGTGTGTCACTGTGTGTGTGTGTCACTGTGTGTGTGTGTCACTGTGTGTGTGTCACTGTGTGTGTAACACTGTGTGTGTGTGTCACTGTGTGTGTGTCACTGTGTGTGTGTGTCACTGTGTGTGTGTGTCACTGTGTGTGTGTGTCACTGTGTGTGTGTATCACTGTGTGTGTGTCACTGTGTGTGTGTCACTGTGTGTGTGTGTCACTGTGTGTGTGTGTCACTGTGTGTGTCACTGTGTGTGTGTGTCACTGTGTGTGTGTCACTGTGTGTGTGTGTCACTGTGTGTGTCACTGTGTGTGTGTGTCACTGTGTGTGAGTGTCACTGTGTGTGTGTGTCAATGTGTGTGTGTGTCACTGTGTGTGTGTATCACTGTGTGTGTGTGTCACTGTGTGTGTGTGTGTCACTGTGTGTGTCACTGTGTGTGTGTGTCACTGTGTGTGTGTGTCACTGTGTGTGAGTGTCACTGTGTGTGTGTGTCACTGTGTGTGTGTGTCACTGTGTGTGAGTGTTACTGTGTGTGTGTGTCACTGTGTGTGTGTCACTGTGTGTGTGTCACTGTGTGTGTGTCACTGTGCGGTGTGTCACTGTGTGGGTCACTGTGTGTGTCACTGTGTGTGTGTCAAGTCCGGCAAAACAACCCCCTACCTCCTCGCGGTGCCGGACGGGCAACTCTGTCGTGGACAGCGCTGTGGGGGGAGATCCAATTTTGATTGGCTCCTCCCCTCATGGCATATGTGTCCACCACAGGGGCTAAACGGGGGCTCTGGACGGGTGCGAGGGGCTGGTAACCCCTCCACCTTCAATTAATTACCACGAAACTACGAATTAAACTGAAATATGTAACAACTAAGCTTGTGCCGGAGGCCCCGGGGGGCCAGGCGTCTATGACGTCTCCTGGCCAAACCCCAATTGGCGGAGCCAGGAGATTGAATACCTACCCTCGGGGCTACTCCAGAAACAACGAAAAGCCACTACGGTTGGCCACGTGGAATGTTCGAACGCTCACTGCAGAGGAGAGGCTGCCACTCCTCTGTCGGGAGCTGGACCGGTACCGCCTGGATCTATGCGGCATTCAGGAGGTCCGGTGGACCGGCTCTGGCTCCTGCCACCATGAGGGGTGGACAGTCCTCTACTCGGGGCAGCAGACTGCCAAACAACAGGGTGTGGCTCTTCTTTTGAACAAAAGAATGAAGGGGGCGTGGGAGCGTGGCGGTGAGGTGTGGGAAGCTGTAAGCCCCAGGCTACTTTGGGCTCGCCTTCCCATCAACCGGAGGCGAGGAATGGTGGTCGTGGTTACTTATGCCCCCACCGAAGATGAACATCCGTGGAGGGATGCAGGCAAAGCCGATGAGTCAGATGCCTTCTATGACCTCCTGTCACAGGTGCTGGCTAAAGTGGCCCCTCGGGATAGAGTCATCATGTTGGGTGACTTCAATACCCGAGTTGGTCATGATACTGGCACCTGGTCTGGAGTGATTGGAGGGCATGGGCCAGATCAGCTCAATAACAACGGTAGGAGGCTGCTAGATTTTTGTGCAGCCCATGGGCTTGTAATTACCAACACGCTGTTCCGGCATCGGCGCATCCACACAACATCATGGATGCATGCCGGGTCCAAGCAAGAACATCTGCTGGACTACATAGTGACGGACCAGCGAATGCGAGCCCATGTCCTTGACACCAGGACCTACCGTGGAGCTGATCTGCCCTCTGACCATCGACTAGTCATCTGTAAGATGCGCCTGCCATTCTTCCACTCCGGTGGTGGGTGTACACCCAGGACCCCATTCCAACCTAAAGTGGCCTGGTCTCAGTTATCTGATGAAAGTTGCAAGCGAGAATTTCATCATCGCTTGCGGCTGGGATTGGCATTGTCCCCGACTCCTCCTGATGTCGAGGGTAAATGGGCGAGGTTTAGGACTGTGACTCATGCAGCTGCAATGGCTGCTTTGGGTACGCGGTCCAGACCTCCCCAGACACCCTGGCTGACAGAGGAGTTGTTCAGGATGGTTGAGAAAAAGCGACAGGCCCACTGTCATCGGCTACAGAATCCCACGTCAGAGAATGAGGAGGCTTACCGCAGCCTTCGCTCGGAGGTTCGGAGAGCCGTGAGGCGCTGCAAGGATGGGTGGTGGTCGCGGGTTGCTGAGGAGATGGAGTCTGCCTCAGTGGCCCGTGATCACAAATCTCTATTTAACTCCATCAAAAAAGTAACCTGCAGCGCCACACCTATTACCATCATTAGGGGAAAAAACGGTGATCCAATTTCTGACCCCCAGGAACAGGTTCGCAGATTTGCTGAGCATTTCTGTGAGGTCCTGGGGGAGGGAAAATCCCTCAGCCAGGAAAACATCGTGGCACAAAGTGAGGATGACCCTGCTGAGGCTGCGGTGCCTCAAATATTGGATGAAGTCACCCCCTGTGAGTGGCTGGCTGAGGTGCCATCTGCTGAGGAAGTATTGAAGGCGATCCGGAGTCTGAGACCAGGAAAGGCAGCGGGCAGAGATGATCTCCCAAGCGAAATGCTGAGGGAGGGTGGCGTTTGTGCACAGACTGCCCTATATGACATCATAACAACAGTCTGGACCACTGGACGGGTTCCGCAGGATTGGAAGGATGCCCTGGTGGTCCCCGTTTTTAAGAAGGGGGACCGCACAGACTGTAACAACTACAGGGGCATCTCACTCCTCAGTGTGCCGGGAAAGGTCCTGGCAAGGATTATTCAGCATCGCCTTGCCAGGCACGCTGAGGAGAGGCTTGCGGAGCCCCAATGCGGTTTCAGGAAAGGGCGGTCCTGCACAGATGCCATATTTTCTGTCCGTCTGCTACAGCAGAGGTGTAGGGAATTCCAACAAGACCTACATCTCTGCTTTATTGACCTGGTCAAGGCCTATGATACCATCAGTAGGCCTGGGCTCTGGGTCGTTCTTCGTGCTTTTGGAGTACCTGACCCTCTGCTCACGATCATTAAGGACCTTCATGATGGTGAGCGGGCCCGGGTAAAACTACGTGGCCGGGAGTCAGAGCCATTCCCTGTACACCTTGGGGTGCGACAGGGATGTCCTCTGGCTCCCACATTATTTAACATCTATTTTGACCACGTAGTTCGTGAAGCCTTCAATAGCTGTACCGGGGGAATCTCCATATGGTACAGATATAATGGGAGGCTAATCGATGCCCGGGTGCGGTCAAGGGATGGCTCCCTATTGCTCAACCACGTTATGTATGCTGATGATTTGGTAATAGCTGCTCAGTCAGAGGAGGAGTTGGAGACGCTGCTGCTGAGACTGGAGCGTGCCACTAAGAGGTGGGGCCTTACCATCAGCCCCACCAAAACTAAGCACCTGCCTGGGTGTTTTGTACCATCGGACACTCCACCCCCACAACTCCCAATCGGTGATGGGGCAGTTGTAGAGAGAGTGGAGAGTTTCCCATACCTGGGCAGTGTGCTTATGACTGGCTCCAGTTTAACAGCAGAGGTCTCACTCCGAATCAGTCGAGCGGCAATATCTTTTCATCGGTTGCGTAACGCTGTGTGGAAGCTACCTGGTCTGTCGCTCCGCACTAAGCTTCAGGTCTTCTCGGCCACGGTCATTCCCTCCCTTCTCTACGCTTGCGAAACGTGGACCCCCCTAATGGAACATCTTCGCCGGTTAGAAACATTTAGGCTGGCCTGCCTACGATCCATCCTGGGTTTAAACAGACTGGATTGTGTGAGGAGCTCACAAATCCTTGAAAGATCTGGGCAGGGTCCCATCGGTGAGCTCCTCCGGCAGGCAAGGCTGCGATGGCTGGGTCATGTAGCCCGCATGCCCAGCCACCGCATGCCGAAACAGCTTTTGTTTGGCCGGATTGAGGGGGCTAAGCGGGCGCGGCACGGGCTAGAGAAGAGATGGAGTGATGTGGTACAGGAGGACGTGGAGCTGAGTGGACTTGCCGATGACTGGTACCAGCGGTGTCAAGATCGGCCTCTGTGGAGGAGGCTCGTGAAGGATGCTACTGGGCAGTTGGAGGCAGTCGCCCTCCAACAACAACGGAGGGCGGAGGAGCGACGCTCACAACAGCGAGCGGAGCGCCGGGTGGCTAAAGCACAGCAGGTTGGCACAGTAGGGGGACAGGTGGTGCATCAGCCAGTCATCTCAGTCAGTCGACCCGTGGCACCTGGGTCTGCCCCGTGACCTCCTGCCAGCGGGCGTTCGACACTTCACGTGGCCTCAGGGTGCACATAGCCTGGCACAAGCGTCGTGGTGACGTCACCGCCACTTAGTGGCGAATGGCGGTTGTTGTTGTTGTTGTCACTGTGTGTGTGTGTGTGTCACTGTGTTTGTGTCACTGTGTGTGTGTGTGTCATTGTGTGTGTCACTGTGTGTGTGTCACTGTGTGTGTCACTGTGTGTGTGTCACTGTGTGTGTGTGTGTCACTGTGTGTGTGTGTGTCACTGTGTGTGTGTGTCACTGTGTGTGTGTCACTGTGTGTGTGTGTCACTGTGTGTGTGTGTCACTGTGTGTGTGTGTCACTGTGTGTGTGTGTGTGTGTCACTGTGTGTGTGTGTGTGTCACTGTGTGTGTGTGTCACTGTGTGTGTCACTGTGTGTGTGTGTCACTGTGTGTGTCACTGTGTGTGTGTGTCACTGTGTGTGTGTCACTGTGTGTGTGTCACTGTGTGTGTGTCACTGTGTGTGTGTCACTGTGTGTGTGTGTGTCACTGTGTGTGTGTGTCACTGTGTGTGTGTGTGTCACTGTGTGTGTGTCACTGTGTGTGTGTGTGTCACTGTGTGTGTGTGTGTGTCACTGTGTGTGTGTCACTGTGTGTGTGTCACTGTGTGTGTCACTGTGTGTGTGTGTCACTGTGTGTGTCACTGTGTGTGTCACTGTGTGTGTGTCACTGTGTGTGTGTCACTGTGTGTGTGTGTCACTGTGTGTGTGTCACTGTGTGTCACTGTGTGTGTGTGTCACTGTGTGTGTCACTGTGTGTGTGTGTCACTGTGTGTGTCACTGTGTGTGTGTGTGTCACTGTGTGTGTGTGTGTCACTGTGTGTGTGTCACTGTGTGTGTGTCACTGTGTGTGTGTGTGTGTCACTGTGTGTGTCACTGTGTGTGTGTCACTGTGTGTGTGTCACTGTGTGTGTGTCACTGTGTGTGTGTCACTGTGTGTGTCACTCTGTGTGTCACTGTGTGTGTCACTGTGTGTGTGTGTCACTGTGTGTGTCACTGTGTGTGTGTCACTGTGTGTGTGTGTCACTGTGTGTGTGTCACTGTGTGTGTGTGTCACTGTGTGTGTGTCACTACCTCCTCGCGGTGCCGGACAGGCAACTCTGTCGTGGACAGTGCTGTGGGGGGAGATCCAATTTTGATTGGATCCTCCCCTCATGGCGTCTGTGACCACCACAGGGGCTAAACGGGGGCTCTGGACAGGTGCGAGGGGCTGGTAACCCCTCCACCTTCAATCAATTACCACTAAACCGCGAATTAAGTATATAACTAATAAGCTTGTGCCGGAGGCCCCGGGGGGCCAGGCGTCTATGACGTCTCCTGGCCAAACCCCAATTGGCGGAGCCAGGAGATTGAATATCTACCCTCGGGGCTCCTCCAGAAACAACGAAAAGCCACTACGGGTGGCCACGTGGAATGTTCGAATGCTCACTGCGGAGGAGAGGCTGCCACTCCTCTGTCGGGAGCTGGACCGGTACCGCCTGGATCTATGTGGCATTCAGGAGGTCCGGTGGACCGGCTCTGGCTCCTGCCACCATGAGGGGTGGACAGTCCTCTACTCGGGGCAGCAGACTGCCAAACAACAGGGTGTGGCTCTTCTTTTGAACAAAAGAATGAAGGGGGCGTGGGAGCGTGGCGGTGAGGTGTGGGAAGCTGTAAGCCCCAGGCTACTTTGAGCTCGCCTTCCCATCAACCGGAGGCGAGGAATGGTGGTCGTGGTTACTTATGCCCCCACCGAAGATGAACATCCGTGGAGGGATGCAGGCAAAGCCGATGAGTCAGATGCCTTCTATGACCTCCTGTCACAGGTGCTGGCTAAAGTGGCCCCTCGGGATAGAGTCATCTTGTTGGGTGACTTCAATGCCCGAGTTGGTCATGATACTGGCACCTGGTCTGGAGTGATTGGAGGGCATGGGCCAGATCAGCTCAATAACAACGGTAGGAGGCTGCTAGATTTTTGTGCAGCCCATGGGCTTGTAATTACCAACACGCTGTTCCGGCATCAGCGCACCCACACAACATCATGGATGCATGCCGGGTACAAGCAAGAATATCTGCTGGACTACATAGTGACGGACCAGCGGATGCGAGCCCATGTCCTTGACACCAGGACCTACCGTGGAGCTGATCTGCCCTCTAACCATCGACTAGTCATCTGTAAGATGCGCCTGCCATTCTTCCACTCCGGTGGTGGGTGTACACCCAGGACCCCATTCCAACCTAAAGTGGCCTGGTCTCAGTTATCTGATGAAATTTGCAAGCGAGAATTTCATCATCGCTTGCGGCTGGGATTGGCATCGTCCCCGACTCCTCCTGATGTCGAGGGTAAATGTGCGAGGTTTAGGACTGTGACTCATGCAGCTGCAATGGCTGCTTTGGGTACGTGGTCCAGACCTCCCCAGAGGTTCGGAGAGCCGTGAGGCGCTGCAACGATGGGTGGTGGTCGCGGGTTGCTGAGGAGATGGAGTCTGCCTCAGTGGGCCGTGATCACAAATCTCTATTTAACTCCATCAAAAAAGTAATCTGCAGCGCCACACCTATTACCATCATTAGGGGAAAAAACGGTGACCCAATCTCCGACCCCCAGGAACAGGTTTGCAGATTTGCTGAGCATTTCTGTGAGGTCCTGGGAGAGGGAAAACCCCTCAGCAAGGAAAACATCGTGGCACAAAGTCAGGATAACCCTGCTGAGGCTGCGGTGCCTCAAATATTGGAAGAAGAAGTCACCCCCTGTGAGTGGCTGGCTGAGGTGCCATCTGTTGAGGAAGTACTAAAGGCAATCCGGAGTCTGAGACCAGGAAAGGCAGCGGGCAGAGATGATCTCCCAAGCGAAATGCTGAGGGAGGGTGGCGTTTGTGCACAGACTGCCCTACGTGACATCATAACAACAGTCTGGACCACTGGACGGGTTCCGCAGGATTGAAAGGATGCCCTGGTGGTCCCCCTCTTTAAGAAGGGGGACCGCACAGACTGTAACAACTACAGGGGCATCTCACTCCTCAGTGTGCCGGGAAAGGTCCTGGCAAGGATTATTCAACATCGCCTTGCCAGGCACACTGAGGAGAGGCTTGTGGAGCCCCAATGCGGTTTCAGGAAAGGGCGGTCCTGCACTGATGCCATATTTTCTGTCCGTCTGCTACAGCAGAGGTGTAGGGAATTCCAACAAGACCTACATCTCTGCTTTATTGACCTGGTCAAGGCCTATGATACCATCAGTAGGCCTGGGCTCTGGGTTGTTCTTCGTGCTTTTGGAGTACCTGACCCTCTGCTCACGATCATTAAGGACCTTCATGATAGTGAGCGGGCTCCGGTAAAACTACGTGGCCGGGAGTCAGAGCCATTCCCTGTACACCTTGGGGTGCGACAGGGATGTCCTCTGGCTCCCACATTATTTAACATCTATTTTGACCACGTAGTTCGTGAAGCCTTCAATAGCTGTACCGGGGGAATCTCCATATGGTACAGATATAATGGGAGGCTGATCGATGCCCGAGTGCGGTCAAGGGATGGCTCCCTATTGCTCAACCACGTTATGTATGCTGATGATTTGGTAATAGCTGCTCATTCAGAGGAGGAGTTGGAGACGCTGCTGCTGAGACTGGAGCGTGCCACTAAGAGATGGGGCCTTACCATCAGCCCCACCAAAACTAAGCACCTGCCTGGGTATTTTGTACCATCGGACACTCCACCCCCACAACTCCCAATCGGTGATGGGGCAGTTGTGGAGAGAGTGGAGAGTTTCCCATACCTGGGCAGTGTGCTTATGACTGGCTCCAGTTTAACAGCAGAGGTCTCACTCCGAATCAGTCGAGCGGCAATATCTTTTCATCAGTTGCGTAACGCTGTGTGGAAGCTACCTGGTCTGTCGCTCCGCACGAAGCTTCAGGTCTTCTCGGCCACGGTCATTCCCTCCCTGCTCTACGCTTGCGAAACGTGGACCCCCCTAATGGAACATCTTCGCCGGTTAGAAACATTTAGGCTGCCCTGCCTACGATCCATCCTGGGTTTAACCAGACTGGATTGTGTGAGGAGCTCACAAATCCTTGAAAGATCTGGGCAAGGTCCCATCGGAGAGCTCCTCCGGCGGGCAAGGCTGCGATGGCTGGGTCATGTAGCCCGCATGCCCAGCCACCGCATGCCGAAACAGCTTTTGTTCGGCCGGATTGAGGGGGCTAAGCGGACGCGGCACGGGCTAGAGGACAGATGGAGTGATGTGGTACAGGAGGACGTGGAGCTGAGTGGACTTGCCGATGACTGGTACCAGCGGTGTCAAGATCGGCTTCTGTGGAGGAGGCTCGTGAAGGACGCTACTGGGCAGTTGGAGGCAGTCGCCCTCCAACAACAACGGAGGGCGGAGGAGCGACGCTCAGAACAACGAGCGGAGCGCCGGGTGGCTAAAGCACAGCAGCTGGGCACAGTAGGGGGCACAGGTGGTGCATCAGCCAGTCATCTCAGTCAGTCGACCCGTGGCACCTGGGTCTGCCCCGTGACCTCCTGCCAGCGGGCATTCGACACTTCACGTGGCCTCAGGGTGCACATAGCCTGGCACAAGCGTCGTGGTGACGTCACCGCCACTTAGTGGCGAATGGCGGTTGTTGTTGTTGTGTGTGTCACTGTGTGTGTGTCACTGTGTGTGTGTCTCTGTGTGTGTACGTGATAGTGTAGCGGTTAGCGCTACGCTGCGCTATGAACCCGGCGACCCGGGTTCGATTCCCGCTCACGGCCAACACCACCGGTCACGATCATCTGAACCGGTCCCGGGCCTCCCCTAGGTCGACTCGGCCTCAAATGAGTACCTGGTTCCGCGTGTGGCGGTGTAGCGAACATCGCCAGCACTGGGGGAGAGACAAAGGCGGCCGGGCGTGGTGGCGGTGGCGGTGGTGGTTCTGGCCACCACCCCCACTGTGTGTGTGTGTGTTTAGACTTCACAGCTAGCTGCTGCTGCTGCTGCTCGCTAACAGCACTTGCCCCTTACAGCCCATTGCTGTCTGTTTGGGGGGTTCTACCTGGGGCAGCTTTTGTCTCCGTATCACCGGCTGGGGGGGGGGTGGGTGGGAGAGACAAAGGCGGCCGAGAAAGGTAAACCCCCGGCCGTCGTGTGGCTCACCGGTGGGGAGGCCCAGGGTGAAATGTCTCCCCGGTCCCGGCTGGAACTGCAGTATGCGGTTGCGGATGTACTTGGCGGCCCAAAGGCTCGCTGCATCGTAGTTGTCCAGGATGACGAGACGCATGGTGGTGACGTCTCGGCGGAGACACGGCTGGGTCTGAGAGAGAGACACGGGGAGAGAGAGACACGGTGAGAGAGACACGGGGGGGAGAGACACGGGGGGGAGAGAGACACGGGGAGAGAGAGAGAGACACGGTGAGAGAGACACGGGGGGGAGAGAGAGAGACACGGGGAGAGAGAGAGAGACACGGTGAGAGAGAGATACGGGGAGAGAGAGAGACACGGTGAGAGAGAGAGACACGGGGAGAGAGAGAGAGACACGGTGAGAGAGACACGGGGGGGAGAGAGAGAGACACGGGGAGAGAGAGAGACACGGGGGGGAGAGAGAGAGACACGGCTGGGTCTGAGAGAGAGAGACACGGTGAGAGAGAGACACGGGGAGAGAGAGAGACGGTGAGAGAGACACGGGGAGAGAGAGACACGGTGAGAGAGACACGGGGGGAGACACGGGGAGAGAGAGAGACATGGGGAGAGAGACAAGGGGGGAGAGAGAGAAACACGGTGAGAGAGAGAGACACGGGGGGGAGAGAGAGAGACACGGGGGGGAGAGAGAGAGACACGGCTGGGTCTGAGAGAGAGAGAGACACGGGGGGGAGAGACACGGGGGGGAGAGACACAGCTGGGTCTGAGAGAGAGAGAGACACGTGGTGTGAGAGACATGTGGTGTGAGAGAGAGACACGGGGAGAGACACGGGGAGAGAGAGAGAGACACGGTGAGAGAGAGACACGGGGGGGAGAGAGAGAGACACGGCTGGGTCTGAGAGAGAGATAGAGACACGGTGAGAGAGGCACGGGGAGAGACACGGGGAGAGACACGGGGAGAGAGAGACACGGGGAGAGAGAGACACGGGGAGAGAGAGAGACATGGCTGGGTCTGAGAGAGAGACACGGGGAGAGACACGGGGAGAGAGAGAGACATGGGGAGAGACACGGGGAGAGAGACGGGGAGAGAGAGACACGTGGGGGGAGAGAGACACGGCTGGGTGAGAGAGAGACACGGGGAGAGAGACACGGGGAGAGAGAGACACGGCTGGGTGAGAGAGAGACACGGGGAGAGAGACACGGGGAGAGAGAGAGAGAGACATGGTGAGAGACACGGGGAGAGAGAGACACGGCTGCGTGAGAGAGAGAGACACGGTGAGAGAGACACATGGGGAGAGAGAGACACGGTGAGAGACACGGGGAGAGAGAGACACGTGGGGGGAGAGAGACACGGCTGGGTGAGAGAGAGACACGGGGGGAGAGAGAGACACGGGGGGGAGAGAGATACGGCTGGGTGAGAGAGAGACACGGGGGGGAGAGAGACACGGTGAGAGAGAGAGACACGGGGAGAGCGAAACGGGGGGTAGAGACACGGGGAGAGACACGGGGAGAGAGAGACACGGCTGGGTGAGAGAGAGACACGGGGAGAGACACGGGGAGAGAGAGACACGGCTGGGTGAGAGAGAGACACGGTGAGAGAGAGAGAGACACGGGGAGAGAGAGAGACACGGGGAGAGAGAGACACGGGGAGAGAGAGACACGGGGAGAGAGAGACACGGGAAGAGAGAGACACGGGGAGAGACACAGAGAGACACGGGGAGAGACACAGAGAGAGACACGGGGAGATAGACGGTGAGATAGAGACACGGTGAGATAGAGACACGGTGGGAGACACGGGGAGAGAAAGAGACACGGGGGGAGAGAGACACGGGGGGAGAGAGACACGGGGGGAGAGAGAGACACGGGGGGAGAGAGAGACACTGGGGGAGAGAGAGACACGGTGAGATAGAGACACGGGGGGAGAGACACGGGGAGAGAGAGACACGGGGAGAGACACAGAGAGAGAGAGACACGGGGAGAGGGACACGGGGAGAGAAAGAGACACGGGGAGAGAGACACGGGGAGAGACACGGGGAGAGAAAGAGACACAGGGAGAGAGAGAAACGGGGAGAGACACGGGGAGAGAGAGACACGGGGAGAGACACGGGGAGAGAGAGACACGGGGAGAGACACGGGGAGAGAAAGAGACATGGCGAGAGACACAGAGAGAGAGACACAGAGAGAGAGACATGGGGAGAGAGAGACACGGGGAGAGACACGAGGAGAGAGACACGATGAGAGGCATGGTGAGAGAGAGACACGGGGAGAGAGAGACACGGGGAGAGAGAGACGGTGAGAGAGAGACGGTGAGAGAGAGACACGGGGAGAGAGACACGAGGAAAGAGACACGAGAGAGAGACACAGGGGGAGAGACGCGGGGAGAGACACGGGGAGAGACACGGGGAGAGAGAGACACGGGGACACACACGGGGAGAGAGAGAGACGGGGGGAGAGACACGGGGAGAGAGAGAGACGGGGGGAGAGACACGGGGAGAGAGAGACATGGGGGGAGAGAGAGACACGGGGGGAGAGAGACACGGGGAGAGACACGGGGAGAGAGACACGGGGAGAGAGAGAGACACGGGGAGAGACACGGGGAGAGAGACACGGGGAGAGAGAGAGACACGGGGAGAGAGACACGGGGGGAGAGAGACACGGGGAGAGAGAGAGACACGGGGAGAGAGACAGAGAGAAACACGGGGAGAGAGACACGGGGAGAGAGACAGAAAGACACACAGAGAGACACACACAGAGAGAGACACACACAGAGAGAGAGACACACAGAGAGAGACACACAGAAACACACACACAGAGAGAGACACACACACACACACACAGAGACACAGAGAGAGACACACTCAGAGACACAGAGAGACACACACAAAGACAAACACAAAGACAGACACACAGAGAGACACACAGAGAGACACACAGAGAGACACACACAGAGACACAGAGAGACACACACAAAGACACACACACAGAGAGACACACAGAGACACAGGGAGACACAGAGAGAGAGACACAGAGAGAGAGAGACACACAGTGAGACACACAGAGACACAGAGAGAGACACACAGAGCCACAAACACAGTGAGACACACACAGAGACACAGAGAGACACACACAAAGACACACACAGTGAGACACAGAGAGACACACAGAGACACACACACAGTGAAACACACACAGAGACACAGAGAGACACACAGAGAGAGAGACACACAGAGACACACACAAAAACACACACGGTGAGACACACACAGAGACACACACAGAGAGACACAGAGACACACACACAGAGAGACACACACAGAGACACAAAGTGAGACACACACAGAGAGACACACACAGAGAGACACAGAGACACACACACAGAGAGACACTGTGTGTGTGTCTCTCTGTGTGTGAGCCACACACAGAGAGACACACACAAAGACACACACACAGTGAGACACACACAGAGACACAGAGAGACACACACAGAGACACACACAGAGAGACACACACAAAGACACAGAGAGACACACAGAGATAAGACACGCAAATACACACAAAGACACACAGTGAGACACACACAGAGACACAGAGAGACACACACAGAGACACGTGGTGAGACACGTGGTGTGAGAGACACGTGGTGTGTGAGAGAGACACGTGGTGTGTGAGAGAGACACGTGGTGTGTGAGACACGTGGTGTGTGAGAGAGACACGTGGTGTGTGTGAGACACGTGGTGTGTGAGAGAGACACGTGGTGTGTGAGAGAGACACGTGGTGTGAGACACACGTGGTGTGTGAGACACGTGGTGTGTGTGAGACACGTGGTGTGTGAGAGAGACACGTGGTGTGAGAGAGAGACACGTGGTGTGAGAGAGAGACACGTGGTGTGAGAGACACGTGGTGTGAGAGAGAGACACGTGGTGTGAGAGACACGTGGTGTGAGAGACACGTGGTGTGAGAGACACGTGGTGTGAGAGACACGTGGTGTGAGAGACACGTGGTGTGTGAGAGAGACATGTGGTGTGAGAGACACGTGGTGTGAGAGACACGTGGTGTGTGAGAGACACGTGGTGTGAGAGACACGTGGTGTGAGAGACAGGTGGTGTGTGACACGTGGTGTGAGAGACACGTGGTGTGAGAGAGAGACACGTGGTGTGAGAGACACGTGGTGTGTGAGACACGTGGTGTGTGAGAGAGACACGTGGTGTGAGAGACACGTGGTGTGAGACACACGTGGTGTGAGAGACACGTGGTGTGAGAGAGACACGTGGTGTGTGAGAGAGACACGTGGTGTGTGAGAGAGACACGTGGTGTGTGAGAGAGACACGTGGTGTGAGAGAGACACGTGGTGTGAGAGAGACACGTGGTGTGAGAGAGACACGTGGTGTGTGAGACACGTGGTGTGAGAGACACGTGGTGTGAGAGACACGTGGTGTGAGAGACACGTGGTGTGTGAGACGCGTGGTGTGTGAGACACGTGGTGTGAGAGACACGTGGTGAGAGAGACACGTGGTGTGAGAGAGAGACACGTGGTGTGTGAGACACGTGGTGTGAGAGACACGTGGTGTGTGAGAGACACGTGGTGTGTGAGAGAGACACGTGGTGTGTGAGACACGTGGTGTGAGAGAGAGACACGTGGTGTGTGAGAGACACGTGGTGTGAGAGACACGTGGTGTGAGAGACACGTGGTGTGTGAGACACGTGGTGTGAGAGACACGTGGTGTGAGAGACACGTGGTGTGAGAGACACGTGGTGAGTGAGAGAGACACGTGGTGTGTGAGACAGGTGGTGTGTGTGAGACACGTGGTGTGAGAGACACGTGGTGTGAGAGACACGTGGTGTGTGAGACACGTGGTGTGTGAGACACGTGGTGTGAGAGACACGTGGTGAGTGAGAGAGACACGTGGTGTGTGAGAGACACGTGGTGTGAGAGAGAGACACGTGGTGTGTGAGAGACACGTGGTGTGTGAGACACGTGGTGTGAGAGACACGTGGTGTGTGAGAGAGACACGTGGTGTGTGAGAGAGACACGTGGTGTGTGAGAGACACGTGGTGTGTGA
The DNA here is from genome assembly GCF_010993605.1 of Petromyzon marinus. Lineage (NCBI taxonomy): Eukaryota > Metazoa > Chordata > Hyperoartia > Petromyzontiformes > Petromyzontidae > Petromyzon > Petromyzon marinus. Next base: position 376,699 of record NW_022638175.1, on the reverse strand, counting down.
GAGACACGTGGTGTGAGAGACACGTGGTGTGTGAGACACGTGGTGTGTGAGACACGTGGTGTGTGAGACACGTGGTGTGAGAGAGAGACACGTGGTGTGAGAGAGAGACACGTGGTGTGTGAGAGAGACACGTGGTGTGTGAGAGAGACACGTGGTGTGTGAGACGCGTGGTCAGAGAGACACGTGGTGTGAGAGAGACACGTGGTGTGAGAGAGACACGTGGTGTGTGAGAGAGACACGTGGTGTGTGAGACGCGTGGTCAGAGAGACACGTGGTGTGAGAGAGACACGTGGTGTGAGAGAGACACGTGGTGTGTGAGAGAGACACGTGGTGTGTGAGAGAGACACGTGGTGTGTGAGAGAGACACGTGGTGTGTGAGAGAGACACGTGGTGTGTGAGACACGTGGTGTGAGAGACACGTGGTGTGAGAGACACGTGGTGTGAGAGACGCGTGGTGAGAGAGACACGTGGTGTGAGAGAGACACGTGGTGTGTGAGAGAGACACGTGGTGTGTGAGAGAGACACGTGGTGTGTGAGAGACACGTGGTGTGAGAGAGACACGTGGTGTGTGAGAGAGACACGTGGTGTGTGTGTGAGACACGTGGTGTGAGAGAGAGACACGTGGTGTGAGAGAGACACGTGGTGTGAGAGAGACACGTGGTGTGAGAGAGAGACACGTGGTGTGTGAGAGAGACACGTGGTGTGAGAGAGAGACACGTGGTGTGTGAGACACGTGGCGTGTGAGACACGTGGTGTGAGAGACACGTGGTGTGAGAGACACGTGGTGTGTGAGAGAGACACGTGGTGTGAGAGACACGTGGTGTGAGAGAGAGACACGTGGTGTGAGAGAGACACGTGGTGTGAGAGACACGTGGTGTGTGAGAGAGACACGTGGTGTGAGAGACACGTGGTGTGAGAGAGAGACACGTGGTGTGTGAGACACGTGGCGTGAGAGAGAGACACGTGGTGTGAGAGAGAGACACGTGGTGTGAGAGAGAGACACGTGGTGTGTGAGACACGTGGCGTGAGAGACACGTGGTGTGAGAGACACGTGGTGTGAGAGACACGTGGCCTGAGAGACACGTGGTGTGTGAGACACGTGGTGTGTGAGAGAGACACGTGGTGTGAGAGACACGTGGTGTGTGAGACACGTGGTGAGACACGTGGTGTGAGAGACACGTGGTGTGTGAGAGAGACACGTGGTGTGAGAGAGAGACACGTGGTGTGTGAGAGAGACACGTGGTGTGTGAGAGAGACACGTGGTGTGTGAGAGAGACACGTGGTGTGAGAGACACGTGGTGTGAGAGACACGTGGCGTGAGAGACACGTGGTGTGAGAGACACGTGGTGTGTGAGAGACACGTGGTGTGAGAGAGAGACACGTGGTGTGTGAGAGAGACACGTGGTGTGAGAGACACGTGGTGTGAGAGACACGTGGTGTGAGAGACACGTGGTGTGAGAGACACGTGGCCTGAGAGACACGTGGTGTGAGAGACACGTGGTGTGTGAGAGACACGTGGTGTGAGAGACACGTGGTGTGAGAGAGAGACACGTGGTGTGTGAGACACGTGGCGTGAGAGACACGTGGTGTGAGAGACACGTGGTGTGAGAGACACGTGGCCTGAGAGACACGTGGTGTGAGAGACACGTGGTGTGTGAGAGAGACACGTGGTGTGTGAGAGACACGTGGTGTGAGAGACACGTGGCGTGAGAGACACGTGGTGTGAGAGACACGTGGTGTGTGAGAGACACGTGGTGTGAGAGAGAGACACGTGGTGTGTGAGACACGTGGCGTGAGAGACACGTGGTGTATGATAGAGACATGTGGTGTGAGAGACACGTGGTGTGAGAGACACGTGGTGTGAGAGACACGTGGTGTGAGAGACACGTGGTGTGAGAGAGAGACACGTGGTGTGAGAGACACGTGGTGTGTGAGACACGTGGTGTGAGAGACACGTGGTGTGTGAGACACGTGGTGTGAGAGACACGTGGTGTGTGAGAGAGACACGTGGTGTGTGAGACACGTGGTGTGAGAGACACGTGGTGTGAGAGACACGTGGTGTGTGAGACACGTGGTGTGAGACACGTGGTGTGAGACACGTGGTGAGAGTGACACGTGGTGAGAGTGACACGTGGTGAGTGAGACACGTGGTGTGTGTGAGACGTGGTGTGTGAGAGAGACACGTGGTGAGTGAGACACGTGGTGAGTGAGACACGTGGTGGGTGAGACACGTGGTGTGAGACACGTGGTGTGAGACACGTGGTGGGTGAGACACGTGGTGTGTGAGACACGTGGTGTGTGAGACACGTGGTGTGTGAGACACGTGGTGTGTGAGACACGTGGTGTGTGAGACACGTGGTGTGTGAGACACGTGGTGTGTGAGACACGTGGTGTGTGAGACACGTGGTGTGTGAGACACGTGGTGTGTGAGAGAGACACGTGGTGTGTGAGAGAGACACGTGGTGTGTGAGAGAGACACGTGGTGTGTGAGACACGTGGTGTGTGAGACACGTGGTGTGTGAGTCAAGGTGGTGTGAGAGAGAGACACGTGGTGTGAGAGAGAGACACGTGGTGTGAGAGAGAGACACGTGGTGTGTGAGAGAGACACGTGGTGTGTGAGACACGTGGTGTGTGAGACACGTGGTGTGAGAGACACGTGGTGTGTGAGACACGTGGTGTGAGAGAGAGACACGTGGTGTGTGAGAGAGACACGTGGTGTGTGAGAGAGACACGTGGTGTGTGAGACACGTGGTGTGTGAGACACGTGGTGTGAGAGACACGTGGTGTGTGAGACACGTGGTGTGAGAGAGAGACACGTGGTGTGAGAGAGAGACACGTGGTGTGACACGCGGTGTGACACGTGGTGTGACACGCGGTGAGACACGCGGTGTGACACGTGGTGTGACACGCGGTGTGACACGTGGTGTGACACGCGGTGTGACACGTGGTGTGACACGTGGTGTGAGACACGCGGTGTGACACGCGGTGTGACACGTGGTGTGACACGTGGTGTGACACGTGGTGTGACACGCGGTGAGACACGTGGTGTGACACGCGGTGTGACACGCGGTGTGACACGCGGTGAGACACGCGGTGAGACACGTGGTGTGACACGCGGTGTGACACGTGGTGTGACACGCGGTGTGACACGTGGTGTGAGACACGCGGTGTGACACGTGGTGTGAGACACGCGGTGTGACACGTGGTGTGACACGCGGTGTGACACGTGGTGAGACACGTGGTGTGACACGCGGTGTGACACGTGGTGTGACACGCGGTGTGACACGCGGTGTGACACGTGGTGTGACACGTGGTGTGACACGCGGTGAGACACGTGGTGTGACACGTGGTGAGACACGTGGTGTGACACGCGGTGAGACACGTGGTGTGACACGCGGTGTGACACGTGGTGTGACACGTGGTGTGACACGTGGTGTGACACGCGGTGAGACACGCGGTGAGACACGCGGTGTGACACGTGGTGTGACACGTGGTGTGACACGTGGTGTGACACGCGGTGAGACACGTGGTGTGACACGCGGTGTGACACGTGGTGTGACACGCGGTGAGACACGTGGTGTGACACGCGGTGTGACACGTGGTGTGAGACACGCGGTGTGACACGCGGTGTGACACGTGGTGTGACACGTGGTGTGACACGCGGTGAGACACGTGGTGTGACACGTGGTGTGACACGCGGTGTGACACGCGGTGTGACACGCGGTGTGACACGTGGTGTGACACGCGGTGTGACACGCGGTGTGACACGCGGTGTGACACGCGGTGAGACACGCGGTGTGACACGTGGTGTGACACGTGGTGTGACACGTGGTGTGAGACACGCGGTGTGAGACGTGGTGTGATACGCGGTGTGACACGTGGTGTGACACGTGGTGTGACACGTGGTGTGACACGCGGTGTGACACGTGGTGTGAGAGACACGTGGTGTGACACGTGGTGTGACACGTGGTGTGACACGTGGTGTGACACGCGGTGTGACACGTGGTGTGAGAGACACGTGGTGTGACACGTGGTGTGACACGTGGTGTGACACGTGGTGTGACACGCGGTGTGACACGTGGTGTGACACGTGGTGTGACACGTGGTGTGACACGCGGTGTGACACGCGGTGTGACACGCGGTTTGACACGCGGTGTGACACGCGGTGTGACACGTGGTGTGACACGCGGTGTGACACGCGGTGTGACACGTGGTGTGACACGCGGTGTGACACGTGGTGTGACACGTGGTGTGACACGTGGTGTGACACGCGGTGTGACACGCGGTGTGACACGTGGTGTGACACGTGGTGTGAGTGACACGTGGTGTGACACGCGGTGTGATACGCGGTGTGACACGTGGTGTGAGAGACACGTGGTGTGACACGTGGTGTGAGAGACACGTGGTGTGACACGTGGTGTGACACGTGGTGTGACACGCGGTGTGACACGTGGTGTGACACGTGGTGTGACACGCGGTGTGACACGCGGTGTGACACGTGGTGTGACACGTGGTGTGACACGTGGTGTGACACGTGGTGTGAGTGAATCACCGTGGGGGGCTGCTGTGCTGCTGGTCGCTGGCCGCTCGGCTTCGTGGACACAACCTGGGCACAGCGCAGGGGGGTCACGTGGGGGGTGAGGTCACGTGGGGGGTGAGGTCACGTGGGGGGGGGGGGTGGGACATGTGGGGGGGGGAGTCACGTGGGGGCGGGGAAGGTGAGGGAGTGAGGGATTAATCACGTGGGGTGGGGGGATGTGGGGGTGGTCACGTGGGTAGGGGGGTGTGGAGGAGGGGGGTGATCACGTGGGGTGGGGAGGATGTGGGAGGGTCACGTGGGGGGGGGGATGTGGGGGGGGTTAATCACGTGGGGTAGGGGGGGTGTGGGAGGGTCACGTGGGTAAGGGGGGATGTGGGGGGGGGTTAATCACGGGGGGTAGGGGGGGTGTGGGAGGGTCACGTGGGTAAGGGGGGATGTGGGGGGGGGTTAATCACATGGGGTAGGGGGGGTGTGGGAGGGTCACGTGGGTAAGGGGGGATGTGGGGGGGGTTAATCACGTGGGGTAGGGGGGTGTGGAGGGGCGTAACCACGTGGGGTGGGTAGGATGTGGGGGGGTGGTCACGTGGGGTGTGTAGGATGTGGGGGGGGGGGTTAAATCACGTGGGGGGGGTCACGTGTGCAGGCCGTCACGTGACCGGGGCCTGCACCACTCCGCTCACGGAGGGGGAGCGAGGCCCGTAGCCCGAAACGTCGCCCGTTGTCACAGATACAAAGCTCCCCCGTGTAGCCTTCAACAGAGGGCTACACGGGTCAAGTAATGTTCATAGCGAGCAGCAACAGACCCATAGACACCCATAGAGACCCATAGACACTCAGACACCCATAGAGACCCATAGACACTCATAGACACTCTTAGACACTCATAGAGACCCATAGACACTCATAGAGACCCATACACACCCATAGAGACCCATAGAGACCCATGGACACTCATAGAGACCCATAGACACATAGACACTCATAGAGACCCATAGAGACCCATGGACACTCAGAGACCCATAGACACTCATAGAGACCCATAGACACTCATAGAGACCCATAGACACCCATAGAGACCCATAGACACTCATAGAGACACATAGACACCCATAGAGACCCATAGACACTCATAGAGACACATAGACACTCATAGAGACCCATAGACACCCAGAGACCCATAGACACTCATAGAGACCCATAGACACTCATAGAGACACAGACACTCACAGAGACCCATAGACACTCAGAGACACTCGTAGAGACCCATAGAGACCCATAGACACTCATAGAGACCCATAGAGACCCATACAGACCCATAGACACATAGACACTCATCATAGACACCCATAGAGACCCATAGACACTCAGAGACCCATAGACACTCATAGAGACCCATAGAGACCCATAGACACTCAGAGACCCATAGACACCCATAGAGACCCATAGACACTCATAGACACTCTTAGACACTCATAGAGACCCATAGACACTCATAGAGACCCATACACACCCATAGAGACCCATAGAGACCCATGGACACTCATAGAGACCCATAGACACATAGACACTCATAGAGACCCATAGAGACCCATGGACACTCATAGAGACCCATAGACACTCATAGAGACCCATAGACACTCATAGAGACCCATAGACACCCATAGAGACCCATAGACACTCATAGAGACACATAGACACCCATAGAGACCCATAGACACTCATAGAGACACATAGACACTCATAGAGACCCATAGACACCCAGAGACCCATAGACACTCATAGAGACCCATAGACACTCATAGAGACACATAGACACTCACAGAGACCCATAGACACTCAGAGACACTCGTAGAGACCCATAGACACTCATAGAGACACAGACACTCACAGAGACCCATAGACACTCAGAGACACTCATAGAGACCCATAGAGACCCATACAGACCCATAGACACATAGACACTCATCATAGACACCCATAGAGACCCATAGAGACCCATAGACACTCAGAGACCCATAGACACCCATAGAGACCCATAGACACTCATAGACACTCTTAGACACTCATAGAGACACAAAGACACTCATAGACACTCATAGAGACCCATAGACACTCATAGAGACCCATACACACCCATAGAGACCCATAGAGACCCATGGACACTCATAGAGACCCATAGACACTCATAGAGACCCATAGAGACCCATGGACACTCATAGAGACCCATAGACACTCATAGAGACCCATAGACACTCATAGAGACCCATAGACACCCATAGAGACCCATAGACACATAGACACTCATAGAGACCCATAGACACTCATAGACACTCATAGAGACCCATAGACACTCATAGACACTCATAGAGACCCATAGATACTCATAGACCCATAGACACTCATAGAGACACAAAGACACTCATAGACACATAGACACTCATAGAGACCCATAGAGACCCATAGACACTCATAGAGACACATAGACACTCATAGAGACCCATAGACACCCATAGAGACCCATAGACACTCATAGAGACCCATAGACACTCATAGAGACACAGACACTCACAGAGACCCATAGACACTCAGAGACACTCGTAGAGACCCATAGAGACACATAGACACTCATAGAGACCCATAGAGACCCATAGACACTCATAGACACCCATAGACACTCAGAGACCCATAGAGACCAATAGACACTCAGACACTAATAGAGACCCATAGACACTCATACACACATAGACACTCATAGAGACCCATAGACACCCATAGAGACCCATAGACACATAGACACTCAGAGACCCATAGACACTCATAGAGACCCATAGAGACCCATAGACACTCATAGACACTCTTAGACACTCATAGAGACCCATAGACACTCATAGACCCATAGACACTCATAGAGACCCATAGACACTCATAGACACTCATAGACACCCATAGACACTCATAGAGACCCATAGACACTCATAGAGACCCATAGACACTCATAGACCCATAGACACTCATAGAGACACAAAGATACTCATAGACACATAGACACTCATAGAGACCCATAGAGACCCATAGACACTAATAGAGACCCATAGACACTCAGAGACCCATAGACACCCATAGAGACCCATAGAGACCCATAGACACTCATAGAGACCCATAGAGACACATATACACTCATAGAGACCCATAGACACTCATAGACACCCATAGAGACCCATAGACACATAGACACTCAAAGAGACCCATAGACACTCATAGAGACCCATAGAGACACAGACACCCATAGAGACCCATAGAGATACATAGACACTCATAGAGACCCATAGAGACACATAGACACTCATAGAGACCCATAGACACGCATAGAAACCCATAGACACTCAGAGACCCATAGACACTCATAGACACCCATAGAGACCCATAGACACATAGACACTCAAAGAGACCCATAGACACTCATAGACCCATAGACACTCATAGAGACCCATAGACACTCATAGAGACACATAGACACTCACAGAGACCCATAGACACTCAGAGACCCATATACACTCATAGAGACACATAGACACTCATAGAGACACATAGACACTCATAGAGACCCATAGACACTCATAGGGACCCATAGACACTCACAGAGACCCATAGACACTCATAGACACATAGACACTCATAGAGACACATAGACACTCACAGAGAACCATAGACACTCACAGAGACCCATAGACACTCATAGAGACACATAGACACTCAGAGACACATATACACTCATAGAGACACATAGACACTCACAGAGACCCATAGACACTCAGAGACACATAGACACTCATAGACACATAGACACTCATAGAGACCCATAGACACTCATAGAGACCCATAGACACTGACACTCATAGACACTCATAGACACTCATAGAGACACATAGACACTCACAGAGACACATAGACACTCATAGAGACCCATAGACACTCATAGAGACCCATAGACACTCAGAGACCCATAGACACTCATAGACACAGACACTCACAGAGACCCATAGACACTCATAGACACATAGACACTAATAGAGACCCATAGACACTCATAGACACATAGAAACTCATAGAAACCCATAGACACTCAGAGACCCATAGACACTCATAGAGACCCATAGACACTCACAGAGACACATAGACACTCATAGAGACCCATAGACACTCATAGAGACCCATAGACACTCATAGACACTAGACACTCAGAGACCCATAGACACTCATAGACACTCATAGAGACCCATAGACACTCATAGAGACCCATAGACACTCATAGAGACCCATAGACACTCAGAGACACATAGACACTCATAGAGACCCATAGACACTCATAGAGACCCAAAGACACTCATAGAGACCCATAGACACTCATAGACACTCATAGAGACCCATAGACACTCATAGACACTAGACACTCAGAGACCCATAGACACTCATAGACACTCATAGAGACCCATAGACACTCATAGAGACCCATAGACACTCAGAGACACATAGACACTCATAGAGACCCATAGACACTCATAGAGACCCATAGACTCGTAATTAGTGTTAGAGTGTGTTAGTGTGAGTTAGTTACTGTTAATGTTAGTGTGTTACAGTGTGTTAGTGTGCTCGAGTTAGTTAGTGTTAATGTTAGCGAGTGTGTTAGTGTGTTAGAGTGTGTTAGTTAGTGAGTGTTAGTTAGTGTTAGTTAGTGAGTGTTAGTTTGTTAGTGTTAGTTAGTGAGTGTTAGTTAGTGAGTGTTAGTTAGTTAGTGTTAGTTTGTTAGTGTTAATGTGTTAATGTGTTACAGTGTGTTAGTGTGCTCGAGTTAGTTAGTGTTAATGTTAGCGAGTGTGTTAGTGTGTTAGAGTGTGTTAGTTAGTGAGTGTTAGTTTAATAGTGTTAGTTTGTTAGTGTTAATGTGTTAAAGTGTTAGAGCGTTATTAAGCCTGGTTCCTCACCTCCAGCAGTTGAGGAATCGGCGTCACGTGACTCGGAGACGGCGTCCCGTGACTTGGGCGCTCTTTGCACAAGGCCCCGCCCACACGCTCCTTATATGGCCGCGGCTCATTGGCATAGACACGCCCACCCCACCGTCATTGTGTGGGAGGTTCATTGGCATAGACACGCCCATACCTCACCCCCGTCCGATGTGCGGGTCTCATTAACATAGACACGCCCATACCCCAACACTGTCTGTTGAGCGTGCTGCTCATTAACATAGACACGCCCACCCACACCCCGTTCGTTGTGCGTACGGATCATTAACATAGACACGCCCACATCCCTCAACTTGTATGGGCACATGATCTGAGTAACAGACACTCCCATTACCCCCCCTGTTCGTGGTGTGGACGGTTCATTAACATAAACACGCCCACACTGTTCTTTGCACGAGCCTCATTAACATAGACACACCCACCCCGTGTGTTATGCCCACGGCTCAACATAGACACGCCCACCTCCACTCCGTCCGTTGAGCGTACGGCTCATTAACATAGACACGCCCACATCCCTCCACTTGGATGGGCACGTGGTCTGATAAACACACTCCCATCCCCACCCATTCGTGGTGTAGACGGCTCATTAACATAAACACGCCCACAGTTCTTTGAACAAGCACATGCTTCATTAACATAGACACGCCCACCCCGTGTGTTATGCCCACGGTTCATTAACATAGACACGCCCACACCCCCACCCCCATATATGGAAAAATCTGAAGATTTATCACGGACGTTCAGTACGGTGGCCACTGGGACATGTCTGTGGGTCTCTGTGTGTGTCTGTGGGTCTCTGTGTGTGTCTGTGTGTGTCTTTGGGTCTCTGTGTGTGTCTGTGGGTCTCTGTGTGAGTCTGTGGGTCTCTGTGTGTGTCTGTGGGTCTCTGTGTGTGTCTGTGGCTCTCTGTGTGTGTCTGTGGGTCTCTGTGTGTGTCTGTGGGTCTTTGCGTGAGTCTGTGGGTCTCTGTGTGTGTTTGTGGGTCTCTGTGTGTGTCTGTAGGTCTCTGTGTGTCTGTGAGTCTCTGTGTGTGTATGTGGGTCTCTGTGTGTGTTTGTGGGTCTCTGTGTGTGTCTGTAGGTCTCTGTGTGTCTGTGAGTCTCTGTGTGTGTCTGTGGGTCTCTGTGTGTGTCTATGGGTCTCTGTGTGTGTCTGTGTGTGTCTTTGGGTCTCTTTGTGTGTCTGTGTGTCTTTGTGTGTGTCTGTGGGTCTCTGTGGGTCTCTGTATGAGTCTGTGGGTCTCTGTGTGTGTCTGTGGGTCTCTGTGGGTCTCTGTGTGTCTCTGTGTGTGTCTGTGGGTCTCTGTGTGTGTCTGTGGCTCTCTGTGGGTCTCTGTGTGTCTCTGTGTGTGTCTGTGAGTCTCTGTGTGTGTCTGTGGGTCTCTGTGGGTCTCTGTGTGTCTCTGTGTGTGTCTGTGGGTCTCTGTGTGTGTCTGTGGGTCTCTGTGTGTGTCTGTGGCTCTCTGTGTGTGTCTGTGGGTCTCTGTGTGTGTCTGTGGCTCTCTGTGTGTGTCTGTGGGTTTCTGTGTGTGTCTGTGGGTCTCTGCGTGAGTCTGTGGGTCTCTGTGTGTGTCTGTGGGTCTCTGTGGGTCTCTGTGTGTCTCTGTGTGTGTCTGTGGGTCTCTGTGTGTGTCTGTGGCTCTCTGTGTGTGTCTGTGGGTCTCTGTGGGTCTCTGTGGGTCTCTGCGTGTGTCTGTGGGTCTCTGTGTGTATCTGTGGGTCTCTGTGTGTGTCTGTAGGTCTCTGTGTGTGTCTGTGGGTCTCTGTGTGTCTGTGAGTCTCTGTGTATGTCTATGGGTCTGTGTGTGTGTCTGTGGGTTTGTGTGTGTCTGTGGGTCTCTGTGTGTGTCTGTGGGTCTCTGTGTGTGTCTGTGTGTGTCTGTGGGTCTCTGTGTGTCTGTGGGTCTCTGTGTCTCTGTGTGTGTCTGTAGGCCTATTTGTGTGTCTGTGTGTCTCTGTGTGTGTCTGTGAGTCTCTGTGTGTGTTTGTGGGTCTCTGTGTGTGTCTGTGAGTCTCTGTGTGTTTGTGGGTCTCTCTGTGTGTCTGTGGGTCTGTGTGAGTCTGTGGGTCTCTGTGTGTGTCTGTGGGTCTCTGTGTCTCTGTGTGTGTCTGTAGGCCTATTTGTGTGTCTGTGTGTCTCTGTGTGTGTCTGTGAGTCTCTGTGTGTGTTTGTGGGTCTCTGTGTGTGTCTGTGAGTCTCTGTGTGTTTGTGGGTCTCTCTGTGTGTCTGTGGGTCTCTGTGTGTCTGTGAGTCTCTGTGTGTGTCTGTGTGTGTATGTGGGTCTCTGTGTGTTTGTGGGTCTCTGTGTATCCGTGAGTCTCTGTGTGTCTGTGAGTCTCTGTGTGTGTATGTGGGTCTCTGTGTGTGTCTGTGGGTCTCTGTGTGTGTCTGTGTGTGTATGTGGGTCTCTGTGTGTGTCTGTGGGTCTCTGTGTGTGTCTGTGTGTGTATGTGGGTCTCTGTGTGTCTGTGGGTCTCTGTGTGTGTCTGTGGGTCTCTGTGTGTATCTTTGTGTCTCTGTGGGTCTCTGTGTGTGTCTGTGGGTCTCTGTGTGTGTCTGTGGGTCTCTGTGTGTGTCTGTGGATCTCTATGTGTGTCTGTGGGTCTCTGTGTGTGTCTGTAGATCTCTGTGTGTGTCTGTGGGTCTCTGTGTGTGTCTGTGGATCTCTGTGTGTGTCTGTGGGTCTCTGTGTGTGTCTGTAGGTCTCTGTGTGTGTCTGTGAGTCTCTGTGTGTGTATGTGGGTCTCTGTGTGTGTCTGTGGGTCTCTGTGTGTGTCTGTGTGTGTTTGTGTGTGTCTGTGGGTCTCTGTGGGTCTCTGTGTGTGTCTGTGGGTCTCTGTGTGTGTCTGTGGGTCTCTGTGTGTGTCTGTGGGTCTCTGTGTGTGTCTGTGGGGCTCTGTGTGTGTCTGTGGGTCTCTGTGTGTGTTTGTGGGTCTCTGTGTGTGTCTGTGGGTCTCTGTATGTGTCTGTGGGTCTCTGTGTGTGTCTGTCTCTGTGTATGTGTCTGTGGGTCTCTGTGTGTCTGTGTGTGTGTCTGTGGGTTTGTGTGTGCATCGGTGGGTCTCTGTGTGTCTGTTTGTGTCTGTGGGTCTCTGTGTGTGTATGTGGGTCTGTGTGTGTGTGTCTGTGGGTCTCTGTATGTGTCTGTGGGTCTCTGTGTGTGTCTGTCTCTGTGTATGTGTCTGTGGGTCTCTGTGTGAGTCTGTGGGTCTCTGTGTGTGTCTGTGGGTCTCTGTGTGTCTGTGAGTCTCTGTGTGTGTATGTGGGTCTCTGTGTGTGTCTGTGTGTCTTTGTGTGTGTCTGTGGGTCTCTGTGGGTCTCTGTGTGTCTCTGTGTGTGTCTGTGGATCTCTGTGTGTGTCTGTGGCTCTCTGTGTGTGTCTGTGGGTCTCTGTGTGTGTCTGTGGCTCTCTGTGTGTGTCTGTGGGTCTCTGTGTGTGTCTGTGGGTCTCTGCGTGAGTCTGTGGGTCTCTGTGTGTGTTTGTGGGTCTCTGTGTGTGTCTGTAGGTCTCTGTGTGTCTGTGAGTCTCTGTGTGTGTATGTGGGTCTCTGTGTGTGTCTGTGGGTCTCTGTGTGTGTATGTGGGTCTCTGTGTGTGTCTGTGGGTCTCTGTGTGTGTCTGTAGGTCTCTGTGTGTGTCTGTGGGTCTCTGTGGGTCTCTGTGTGTCTCTGTGTGTGTCTGTGGGTCTCTGTGTGTGTCTGTGGCTCTCTGTGGGTCTCTGTGTGTCTCTGTGTGTGTCTGTGAGTCTCTGTGTGTGTATGTGGGTCTCTGTGTGTGTCTGTGTGTCTCTGTGTGTGTCTGTGGGTCTCTGTGGGTCTCTGTGTGTCTCTGTGTGTGTCTGTGGGTCTCTGTGTGTGTCTGTGGCTCTCTGTGTGTGTCTGTGGGTCTCTGTGTGTGTCTGTGGCTCTCTGTGTGTGTCTGTGGGTTTCTGTGTGTGTCTGTGGGTCTCTGCGTGAGTCTGTGGGTCTCTGTGTGTGTCTGTGGGTCTCTGTGGGTCTCTGTGTGTCTCTGTGTGTGTCTGTGGGTCTCTGTGTGTGTCTGTGGCTCTCTGTGTGTGTCTGTGGGTCTCTGTGTGTGTCTGTGGCTCTCTGTGTGTGTCTGTGGGTCTCTGTGTGTGTCTGTGGGTCTCTGTGTGTGTATGTGGGTCTCTGTGTGTCTGTGAGTCTCTGTGTATGTCTATGGGTCTGTGTGTGTGTCTGTGGGTTTGTGTGTGTCTGTGGGTCTGTGTGTGTCTGTGGGTCTCTGTGTGTCTGTGGGTCTCTGTGGGTCTCTGTGTCTCTGTGTGTGTCTGTAGGCCTATTTGTGTGTCTGTGTGTCTCTGTGTGTGTCTGTGAGTCTCTGTGTGTGTTTGTGGGTCTCTGTGTGTGTGACCGTGAGTCTCTGTGTGTCTGTGAGTCTCTGTGTGTGTCTGTGGGTCTGTGTGTGTGTCTGTGTGTCTCTGTGTGTGTCTGTGGGTCTCTGTGTGTTTGTGGGTCTCTGTGTGTGTCTGTGGGTCTGTGTGTGTCTGTGAGTCTCTGTGTGTGTCTGTGAGTCTCTGTGTGTTTGTGGGTCTCTGTGTATCCGTGAGTCTCTGTGTGTCTGTGAGTCTCTGTGTGTGTATGTGTGTGTCTGTGGGTCTCTGTGTGTATCTTTGTGTCTCTGTGGGTCTCTGTGTGTGTCTGTGGGTCTCTGTGTGTGTCTGTGGGTCTCTGTGTGTGTCTGTAGGTCTCTGTGTGTGTCTGTGAGTCTCTGTGTGTGTATGTGGGTCTCTGTGTGTGTCTGTGGGTCTCTGTGTGTGTCTGTGTGTGTTTGTGTGTGTCTGTGGGTCTCTGTGGGTCTCTGTGTGTGTCTGTGGGTCTCTGTGTGTGTCTGTGGGTCTCTGTGTGTGTCTGTGGGTCTCTGTGTGTGTCTGTGGGGCTCTGTGTGTGTCTGTGGGTCTCTGTGTGTGTTTGTGGGTCTCTGTGTGTGTCTGTGGGTCTCTGTATGTGTCTGTGGGTCTCTGTGTGTGTCTGTCTCTGTGTATGTGTCTGTGGGTCTCTGTGTGTCTGTGTGTCTGTGGGTTTGTGTGTGCATCTGTGGGTCTCTGTGTGTCTGTTTGTGTCTGTGGGTCTCTGTGTGTGTATGTGGGTCTCTGTGTGAGTCTATGGGTCTCTGTGTGTGTCAGTGGGTCTCTGTGTGAGTCTGTGGGTCTCTATGTGTGTCTGTGGGTCTCTGTGTGTGTCTGTGGGTCTCTGTGTGTGTCTGTGTGTGTCTGTGGCTCTCTGTGTGTGTCTGTGGGTCTCTGTATGTGTCTGTGGGTCTCTGTGTGTGTTTGTGGGTCTCTGTGTGTGTCTGTGGGTCTCTGTGTGTGTCTGTGGGTCTGTGTGTGTCTGTGGGTCTCTGTGTGTCTGTGAGTCTCTGTGTGTGTATGTGGGTCTCTGTGTGTGTATGTGGGTCTCTATGTGTGTCTGTGGGTCTCTGTATGAGTCTGTGGGTCTCTGTGTGTGTCTGTGTGTCTCTGTGTGTGTCTGTGGGTCTCTGTGTGTCTGTGAGTCTCTGTGTGTGTATGTGGGTCTCTGTGTGTGTATGTGGGTCTCTATGTGTGTCTGTGGGTCTCTGTATGAGTCTGTGGGTCTCTGTGTGTGTCTGTGGGTCTATGTGTGTGTCTGTGTATCTCTGTGTGTGTCTGTGTCTATGTATCTCTGTGGGTCTCTATGTATCTCTATGGGTCTCTATGTGTCTCTGTGGGTCTCTATTGGTCTCTGTGGGTCTCTATGTATCTGTGGGTCTCTATGTATCTCTGTGGGTCTCTATGTATCTCTGTGGGTCTCTATGTATCTCTGTGGGTCTCTATGTATCTCTGTGGGTCTCTATGGGTCTCTGTGGGTCTCTATGGGTCTCTGTGGGTCTATGTATCTCTGTGGGTCTCTATGTATCTCTATGGGTCTCTATGTATCTCTATGGGTCTCTATGTATCTCTATGGGTCTCTATGTATCTCTATGGGTCTCTATGTATCTCTGTGTGTCTCTATTTATCTCTGTGGGTCTCTATGTATCGCTATGGGTCTCTATGTATCTCTATGGGTCTCTATGTATCTCTATGGGTCTCTATGTATCTCTATGGGTCTCTATGTATCTCTATGGGTCTCTATGTGTCTCTATGGGTCTCTGTGTATCTCTATGTATGTGTGTCTGTGTATCTCTATGGGTCTCTATGTATCTCTATGGGTCTCTATGTATCTCTATGTATGTCTATGTGTCTCTATGTATCTCTATGTGTCTCTATGTATCTCTATGTATCTCTGTGGGTCTCTATGTATCTCTGTGTGTCTCTATGTATCTGTATGTGGTCTACTGGAGGTTCGGGCTGGTCTAGAGACACACACAGACACACACACAGACACACAGACACACATACACAGACACACACAACAACAACAACCGCCATTCGCCACTAAGTGGCGGTGACGTCACCACGACGCTTGTGCCAGGCTATGTGCACCCTGAGGCCACGTGAAGTGTCAAACGCCCGCTGGCAGGTCACGGGGCAGACCCAGGTGCCACGGGTCGACTGACTGAGATGACTGGCTGAGGCACCACCTGTGCTCGTTGTTGTGAGCGTCGCTCCTCCGCCCTCCGTTGTTGTTGGAGGGCGACTGCCTCCAACTGCACAATAGCATCCTTCACGAGCCTCCTCCACAGAGGCCGATCTTGACACCGCTGGTACCAGTCATTGGCACGTCCACTCAGCTCCACGTCCTCCTGTACCGCATCACTCCATCTCTTCTCTAGCCCGTGCCGCGCCCGCTTAGCCCCCTCGATCCGGCCGAACAAAAGCTGTTTCGGCATGCGTTGGCTGGGCATGCGGGCTACATGACCCAGCCATCGCAGCCTTGCCCGCCAGAGGAGCTCACTGATGGGACCTTGCCCAGATCTTTCAAGGATTTGTGAGCTCCTCACACAATCCAGTCTGGTTGAACCCAGGATGGATCGTAGGCAGGCCAGCCTAAATGTTTCTAACCGGCGAAGATGTTCCATTAGGGGGGTCCATGTTTCGCAAGCGTAGAGAAGGGAGGGAATGACCGTGGCCGAGAAGACCTGAAGCTTAGTGCGGAGCGACAGACCAGGTAGCTTCCACACAGCGTTACGCAACCGATGAAAAGATATTGCCGCTCGACTGATTCGGAGTGAGATCTCTGCTGTTAAACTGGAGCCGGTCATAAGCACACTGCCCAGGTATGGGAAACTCTCCACTCTCTCCACAACTGCCCCATCACCGATTGGGAGTTGTGGGGGTGGAGTGTCCGATGGTACAAAATACCCAGGCAGGTGCTTAGTTTTAGTGGGGCTGATGGTAAGGCCCCACCTCTTAGTGGCACGCTCCAGTCTCAGCAGCAGCGTCTCCAACTCCTCCTCTGACTGAGCAGCTATTACCAATCATCAGCATACGTAACGTGGTTGAGCAATAGGGAGCCATCCCTTGACCGCACCCGGGCGTCGATCAGCCTCCCATTATATCTGTACCATATGGAGATTCCCCCGGTACAGCTATTGAAGGCTTCACAAACTACGTGGTCAAAATAGATGTTAAATAATGTGGGAGCCAGAGGACATCCCTGTCGCACCCCAAGGTTAACAGGGAATGGCTCTGACTCCCGGCCACGTAGTTTTACCCGGGCCCGCTCACCATCATGAAGGTCCTTAATGATCGTTAGCAGAGGGTCAGGTACTCCAAAAGCACGAAGAACAACCCAGAGCCCAGGCCTACTGATGGTATCATAGGCCTTGACCAGGTCAATAAAGCAGAGATGTAGGTCTGCTGTAGCAGACGGACAGAAAATATGGCATCTGTGCAGGACCGCCCTTTCCTGAAACCGCATTGGGGCTCCGCAAGCCTCTCCTCAGCGTGCCTGGCAAGGCGATGTTGAATAATCCTTGCCAGGACCTTTCCCGGCACACTGAGTGAGATGCCCCTGTAGTTGTTACAGTCTGTGCGGTCCCCCTTCTTAAAAAGGGGGACCACCAGGGAATCCTTCCAATCCTGCGGAACCCGTCCAGTGGTCCAGACTGTTGTTATGATGTCATATAGGGCAGTCTGTGCACAAACGCCGCCCTCCCTCAGCATTTCGCTTGGGAGATCATCTCTGCCCGCTGCCTTTCCTGGTCTCAGACTCCGGATCGCCTTCAGTACTTCCTCAACAGATGGCACCTCAGCCAGCCACTCACAGGGGGTGACTTCTTCCAATATTTGAGGCACCGCAGCCTCAGCAGGGTCATCCTCACTTTGTGCCACGATGTTTTCCTGGCTGAGGGATTTTCCCTCCTCCAGGACCTCACAGAAATGCTCAGCAAATCTGCAAACCTGTTCCTGGGGGTCAGAGATTGGGTCACCGTTTTTTCCCCTAATGATGGTAATAGGTGTGGCGCTACAGATTAATTTTTTGATGGAGTTAAAGAGATTTGTGATCACGGGCCACTGAGGCAGACTCCATCTCCTCAGCAACCCGCGACCACCACCCATCCTTGCAGCGCCTCACGGCTCTCCGAACCTCCGAGCGAAGGCTGCGGTAAGCCTCCTCATTCTCTGACGTGGGATTCTGTAGCCGATGACAGTGGGCCTGTCGCTTTTTCTAAACCATCCTGAACACCTCCTCCGTCAGCCAGGGTCTCTGGGGAGGTCTGGACCGCGTACCTAAAGCAGCCATTGCAGCTGCATGAGTCACAGTCCTAAACCTCGCCCATTTACCCTCGACATCAGGAGGAGTCGGGGACGATGCCAATCCCAGCCGCAAGCGATGATGAAATTCTCGCTTGTAACTTTCATAAGATAACTGAGACCAGGCCACTTTAGGTTGGAATGGGGTCCTGGGTGTACACACAGACACACACACACAGACACACACACACACAAATAACACACACACACAGAAAACACACACATACACACAGACACACACACACAGTGACACACACAGACACACACACAGACACACACACAGACACACATACACAGATAACACACACACACACACAAACAGTGACACACACAGACACACACACACAGTGACACACACAGACACACACACAGACACACACACAGACACACACACACAGACACACAGACACACAGACACACACACACACACAGTGACACACACAGACACACACACACAGTGACACACACACACAGACACACACACACAGACACACACATACACAGACACACACACACACACAGACACACACACAGTGACACACATACACACACACATAGTGACACATACACACACAGACACACACATACACACAGACACACACATACAGTGACACACACAGACACATACACACACAGACACACACACACAGTGACACACACAGACACACACACACACACAGTGACATACATACACACATACACACACACATAGTGACACATACACATACACACAGACACACACACAGATGACGCATCTCACCACGGTGTTCTCTTGGCCACACTGAAATTTATTCGTTGACGAGGCGACGGAGTTCCCACGAACATCACCGAGGACACACAGACAGAGACAAAGCTCCCCCAGGTAGTCTCTAACAGGGCTGTAGGGGCAAGTGCTGTCAGCAGCAGCAGCAGCAGTGTCTATGAAGGCTACCGGCACTGTGACACACACAGACAAAGCTACCCCAGGTAGCCTCTAACACGATGTAGGGGCAAGTGCTGTCAGCAGCAGCAGTGTCTATGAAGGCTACCGGCACTGTGACACACACAGAGTGGTGGTGATGATGTGATGGTGGTGATGATGTGATGGTGGTGATGATGTGACCAGCACCACCACCACGCCCGGCCGCCTTTGTCTCTCCCCCAGTGCTAGCGATGTTCACTACTACACTACACCGATACACACAGCACCAGGTACTCATTTGAGGCCGAGTCGACCTAGGGGAGGCCCAGGACCGGCTCAGAGAATCGTCGCCAGGTTCATAGCGCAGCGTAGCGCTAACCGCTGCACTATCACTACACACACAGACACACAGTGACACACACACACAGTGACACACACACACAGTGACACACACACAGTGACACAGACACACACACAGTGACACACACACAGACACACACACAGACACACACACAGTGACACACACACAGAGACACACAGAGACACACAGAGACACACACAGACACACACAGTGACACACACACAGTGACACACCCACACACAGTGACACACCCACACACAGTGACACACCCACACACAGTGACACTCACACACAGTGACACACACACACAGTGACACACACACACAGTGACACACACACACACAGTGACACACACACAGTGACACACACATAGTGACACACACACACAGAGACACACACACACACAGAGACACTCACACACACAGAGACACTCACACACACAGTGACACACAGACACACACACAGACACACACAGTGAAACACACACACAGTGACACACACAGTGACACACACACACAGTGACACACACACACAGTGACACACACAGTGACACGCGCAGTGACACAGTGACACACACACAGTGACACACACACTGACACACACAGTGACACACAAAGATAAAGATCCCCCATATAGCCTTAACAGACTGTAGGGGCAAGTGCTGTTAGCGAGCACCTATGAAGGCCGGAACGGTACACGAGGGGGTGGGTGGCCAGCACCACGCCCGACCGCCTTTGTCTCCCCAGTGGCAATGTTTACACACCACACAAGGTACTCATTTGAGGCTGAGTCAACCTAGGGGAGGCCCAGGACCGGTTCAGATAATCGTCACTGGTGTTGGCCGTGAGCGGGAATCGAACCCGGGTCGCCAGGTTCATAGCGCAGCATAGCGCTAACCGCTACACTACACACACACAGTGACACACACAGTGACAAACACAGTGACACACACACAGTAACACACACACAGTGACACTCACACACAGAGACACTCACACACAGAGACACACACACAGTGACACACACAGTGACAAACACAGTGACACACACACAGTGACACACACACAGTAACACACACACAGTGACACTCACACACAGAGACACTCACACACAGAGACACACACACAGTGACAAACACAGTGACACACACACAGTAACACACACACAGTGACACTCACACACACACACACAGACACACACAGTGACACACACACAGTAAGAGGTCACGGGAGGTCACGGGAGGTCGTGAGAGGTCACGGGAGGTCACGGGAGGTCGCGGTCCTCGTGAGCTCCGCCTCCAATCGCGTTCTCAACAGCTCCAGCTGGGGGAGGAGACACGGCAAGTCACTCACCAAGTCACTCACCAAGTCACTCACCAAGTCACTCACCAAGTCACTCACCAAGTCACTCGCCAAGTCACTCACTCGCCAAGTCACTCACCAAGTCACTCACCAAGTCACTCGCCAAGTCACTCACCAAGTCACTCGCCAAGTCACTCACCAAGTCACTCACCAAGTCACTCACCAAGTCACTCACTCGCCAAGTCACTCACTCGCCAAGTCACTCACTCGCCAAGTCACTCACTCGCCAAGTCACTCACCAAGTCACTCACCAAGTCACTCGCCAAGTCACTCAGCAAGTCACTCACCAAATCACTCACCAAGTCACTCACTCACCAAGTCACTCACCAAGTCACTCGCCAAGTCACTCGCCAAGTCACTCACCAAGTCACTCGCCAAGTCATTAGCCAAGCCACTCACCAAGTCACTCACTCACCAAGTCACTCACTCACCAAGTCACTCACTCACCAAGTCACTCACCAAGTCACTCACCAAGTCACTCACCAAGTCACTCACTCACCAATTCGCTCACCAAGTCACTCACTCACCAAGTCACTCACCAAGTCACTCAACAAGTCACTCAACAAGTCACTCACCCACCAAGTCACTCACCAAGTCACTCACCAAGTCACTCACCAAGTCACTCGCCAAGTCACTCGGCAAGTCACTCGGCAAGTCACTCAGCAAGTCACTCAGCAAGTCACTCGCCAAGTCACTCACCAAGTCACTCACTCACCAAGTCACTCACCAAGTCACTCGCCAAGTCACTCACCAAGTCACTCACCAAGTCACTCACCAAGTCACTCACCAAGCCACTCACCAAGCCACTCACCAAGCCACTCACCAAGTCACTCGCCAAGTCAACCGCCAAGTCACTCACCAAGTCACTCGCCAAGTCACCCGCCAAGTCACCCGCCAAGTCACTCACCAAGTCACTCGCCAAGTCACTCACCAAGTCACTCACCAAGTCACTCACCAAGTCACTCGCCAAGTCACTCACCAAGTCACTCGCCAAGTCACTCACCAAGTCACTCACCAAGTCACTCACCAAGTCACTCACTCGCCAAGTCACTCACTCGCCAAGTCACTCACTCGCCAAGTCACTCAAAAAGTCACTCACCAAGTCACTCACCAAGTCACTCGCCAAGTCACTCAGCAAGTCACTCAGCAAGTCACTCACCAAATCACTCACCAAGTCACTCACTCACCAAGTCACTCACCAAGTCACTCGCCAAGTCACTCGCCAAGTCACTCACCAAGTCACTCGCCAAGTCATTAGCCAATCCACTCACCAAGTCACTCACTCACCAAGTCACTCACTCACCAAGTCACTCACTCACAAAGTCACTCACCAAGTCACTCACCAAGTCACTCACCAAGTCACTCACTCACCAATTCGCTCACCAAGTCACTCACTCACCAAGTCACTCAACAAGTCACTCAACAAGTCACTCACCCACCAAGTCACTCACCAAGTCACTCACCAAGTCACTCACCAAGTCACTCACCAAGTCACTCGCCAAGTCACTCGGCAAGTCACTCGGCAAGTCACTCAGCAAGTCCCTCAGCAAGTCACTCGCCAAGTCACTCACCAAGTCACTCACTCACCAAGTCACTCACCAAGTCATTCGCCAAGTCACTCACCAAGTCACTCACCAAGTTACTCACCAAGTCACTCACCAAGCCACTCACCAAGCCACTCACCAAGCCACTCGCCAAGTCACTCACCAAGTCACCCGCCAAGTCACCCGCCAAGTCACTCACCAAGTCACTCGCCAAGTCACTCACCAAGTCACTCACTCACCAAGCCACTCACCAAGCCACTCACCAAGTCACTCACCAAGTCACTCACCAAGCCACTCACCAAGTCACTCACCAAGTCACTCACCAAGTCACTCACCAAGTCACTCGCCAAGTCACTCGCCAAGTCACTCGGCAAGTCACTCGGCAAGTCACTCAGCAAGTCACTCAGCAAGTCACTCGCCAAGTCACTCACCAAGTCACTCACTCACCAAGTCACTCACCAAGTCACTCGCCAAGTCACTCACCAAGTCACTCACCAAGTCACTCACCAAGCCACTCACCAAGCCACTCACCAAGCCACTCACCAAGCCACTCTCCAAGTCACTCACCAAGTCACTCACCAAGTCACTCGCCAAGTCACTCACCAAGTCACTCACCAAGTCACTCACCAAGTCACTCACCAAGTCACTCAGCAAGTCACTCAGCAAGTCACTCGCCAAGTCACTCACCAAGTCACTCACCAAGTCACTCACCAAGTCACTCAGCAAGTCACTCGCCAAGTCACTCACCAAGTCACTCGGCAAGTCACTCACCAAGTCACTCACCAAGTCACTCAACAGGTCACTCACCAGGTCACTCGCCAAGTCACTCGGCAAGTCACTCACCAAGTCACTCACCAAGTCACTCACCAAGTCACTCGCCAAGTCACTCACCAAGTCACTCAACAAGTCACTCACCAAGTCACTCACCAAGTCACTCGCCAAGTCACTCACCAAGTCACCCGCCAAGTCACCCGCCAAGTCACTCACTCGCCAAGTCACTCGCCAAGTCACTCACTCACCAAGTCACCCGCCAAGTCACCCGCCAAGTCACTCACTCGCCAAGTCATTCGCCAAGTCACTCGCCAAGTCACTCACTCGCCAAGTCACTCACTCACCAAGTCACTCACCAAGTCACTCACCAAGTCACTCACCAAGTCACTCGGCAAGTCACTCGGCAAGTCACTCACCAAATCACTCACTCGCCAAGTCACTCACTCACAAAGTCACTCACAAAGTCACTCACCAAGTCACCCACCAAGTCACTCACCAAGTCACTCACTCGCTAAGTCACTCCCTCGCCAAGTCACTCACTCACCAAGTCACTCACTCACAAAGTCACTCACAAAGTCACTCACCAAGTCACCCACCAAGTCACTCACCAAGTCACTCACTCGCTAAGTCACTCCCTCGCCAAGTCACTCACTCACCAAGTCACTCACTCACAAAGTCACTCACAAAGTCACTCACCAAGTCACTCGGCAAGTCACTCACCAAGTCACTCACTCACCAAGTCACTCACCAAGTCACTCACTCACAAAGTCACTCACTCACCAAGTCACTCACCAAGTCACTCACCAAGTCACTCATTCAACAAGTCACTCACCAAGTGACTCACCAAGTCACTCACTTGCCAAGTCACTCACCAAGTCACTCACCAAGTCACTCGCCAAGTCACATGCCAAGTCACTCACCAAGTCACTCACCAAGTCACTCACCAAGTCACTCACCAAGTCACTCTCACAAAGTCACTCACTCACCAAGTCACTCACCAAGTCACTCGCCAAGTCACTCGCCAAGTCACTCGTCAAGTCACTCACTCACCAAGTCACTCACCAAGTCACTCACTCACCAAGTCACTCACCAAGTCACTCACCAAGTCACTCGCCAAATCACTCACTCAGAAAGTCACTCAATCACCAAGTCACTCACCAAGTCACTCACTCGCCAAGTCACTCACTCACAAAGTCACTCACCAAGTCACTCACTCACCAAGTTACTTACCAAGTCACTCACCAAGTCACTCACCAAGTCACTCACTCACCACACCACTCACCACACCACTCACCACACCACTCACCACCACTCACCACTCACCACACCATTCACCACACCACTCACCACACCACTCACCACCACTCACCACTCACCACACCATTCACCACTCACCACACCACTCACCACCACTCACCACTCACCACACCACTCACCATCACTCACCACATCACTCACCACACCACTCACCACATCACTCACCACACCACTCACCACCACTCACCACACCACTCACCACCACTCACCACCACACCACTCACCACTCACCACCACTCACCACACACCACCACACCTCACCACTCACCACACCACTCACCACCACTCACCACACCACTCACCACCACACATCACCACTCACCACACACCACCACACCACTCACCACTCACCACCACTCACCACCACACCTCACCACTCACCACTCACCACACCTCACCACACCACCACTCACCACACCACTCACCACCACTCACCACTCACCTCACCACACCACCAACCACACCACTCACCACACACCACACACACCACTCACCACACCACACACCACCACTCACCTCACCACTCACCACCACTCACCACACCTCACCACTCACCACACCACTCACCACACCACTCACCAAACCACTCACCACACCACTCACCACACCACTCACCACTCCTCACCACTCACCACTCCTCACACCACACCTCACCACACCTCACACCACGCACCACCACTCACCACACCACTCAGCACCACTCAGCACCACTCACCACTCCTCACCACTCACCAGACCACCCCTCACCACTCCTCACCACTCCTCACCACACCTCACCACACCACTCCTCACCACTCCTCACCACTCCTCACCACTCACCACCACTCACCACCACTCCTCACCACACCACTCCTCACCACTCCTCACCACTCCTCACCACACCACTCCTCACCACTCCTCACCACACCACTCACCACCCCTCACCACTCCTCACCACTCCTCACCACACCACTCACCACCACACCACTCACCACCACACCACTCACCACCACACCACTCACCATCACACCACACCACTCCTCACCACTCCTCACCACTCCTCACCACTCCTCACCACTCCTCACCACTCCTCACCACACCACACCACTCCTCACCACACCACACCACTCCTCACCACTCCTCACCACTCCTCACCACACCACACCACTCCTCACCACACCACTCACCACTCCTCACCACACCACACCACTCACCACTCCTCACCACTCCTCACCACACTCCTCACCACACCACTCACCACCACTCCTCACCACTCCTCACCACACACCACTCACCACTCCTCACCACCACTCACCACCACTCACCACTCCTCACCACTCCTCACCACTCACCACCACTCACCACCACTCACCACTCACCACTCCTCACCACACCACACCACTCACCACTCCTCACCACTCCTCACCACTCCTCACCACTCCTCACCACTCACCACCACTCACCACTCACCACTCCTCACCACACCACACCACTCACCACTCCTCACCACTCCTCACCACACCACTCACCACCACTCCTCACCACACACCACTCACCACTCCTCACCACCACTCACCACCACTCACCACTCCTCACCACTCCTCACCACTCCTCACCACACACTCCTCACCACTCCTCACCACACACCACTCACCACTCCTCACCACTCCTCACCACACACCACTCCTCACCACTCCTCACCACACACCACTCCGCACCACTCCGCACCACTCCTCACCACACACCACCACTCACCACCACTCACCACTCCTCACCACTCCTCACCACTCACCACTCACCACTCCTCACCACTCCTCACCACACTCCTCACCACACCACTCACCACCACTCCTCACCACACACCACTCACCACTCCTCACCACTCCTCACCACTCCTCACCACACACTCCTCACCACTCCTCACCACACACCACTCACCACTCCTCACCACACACCACTCCTCACCACTCCTCACCACTCCTCACCACTCCCCACCACTCCTCACCACTCCTCACCACTCCTCACCACTCCGCACCACTCCTCACCACTCCTCACCACACACCACCACTCACCACCACTCACCACTCCTCACCACACACAACTCACCACTCCTCACCACACACCACTCACCACTCCTCACCACTCCTCACCACACACCACTCCTCACCACTCCTCACCACTCACCACACCTCACCACTCCTCACCACTCCTCACACCACTCCTCACCACCACTCACCACCACTCACCACCACTCCTCACCACTCACCACTCCTCACCACTCCTCACCACTCCACACCACTCCTCACCACTCCTCACTCCTCACCACTCCTCACCACTCCTCACCACTCCTCACCACCACTCACCACTCCTCACCACACACCACTCACCACCCCCACCACTCCTCACCACTCCTCACCACCCCTCACCACTCCTCACACCACTCACCACTCCTCACCACACCACACACCACTCACCACTCCTCACCACTCCTCACCACTCCTCACCACTCCTCACCACTCCTCACCACTCCTCACCACACCACTCCTCACCACTCCTCACCATTCCTCACCACAACACCCACCACTCCTCACCTGCTGTTCCTCTTTTTCTTCCTGCCTTGTGATGTCATCCAAATTTGCCTGGAGGCGATTCTGGGAGACACAAAAACATCGTCACACCAACATCGTCACACCAACATCGTCACACCAACATCGTCACACCAACACCATCACACCGTCACAGCGTCACACCAACATCGTCATACCAACATCGTCACACCAACATCGTCACACCATCACAGCGTCACACCAACACACCAACACCGTCACACCAACACCGTCACACCAACACCGTCACACCGTCACAGCGTCACACCAACACCGTCACACCAACACCGTCACACCAACACCGTCACACCGTCACAGCGTCACACCAACACCGTCACACCAACATCGTCACACCAACATCGTCACACCAACATCGTCACTCCAACATCGTCACACCAACACCGTCACACCAACACCGTCACACCAACATCGTCACACCAACACCGTCATACCAACACCGTCACACCAACACCGTCGCACTGTCACACCAACACCGTCACACCAACATCGTCACACCAACACCGTCACACCGTCACAGCGTCACACCAACACCGTCACACCAACACCGTCATACCAACATCGTCACACCAACACCGTCACACCAATACCGTCACACCAACACCGTCACACCGTCACACCAACACCGTCCCACCAACACCGTCACACCAACATCGTCACACCAACACCGTCACACCAACATCGTGACACCAACACCGTCACACCAACACCGTCATACCAACATCGTCACACCAACACCGTCACACCAATACCGTCACACCAACACCATCACACCGTCACACCAACACCGTCCCACCAACACCGTCACACCAACATCGTCACACCAACACCGTCACACCAACATCGTGACACCAACACCGTCATACCAACACCGTCACACCAACACCATCACACCAACACCAACATCGTCACACCAACATCGTCACACCAACACCATCGCACCAACACCGTCACACCAACATCGTCACACCAACACCGTCATACCAACACCGTCACACCAACACCGTCGCACTGTCACACCAACACCGTCACACCAACATCGTCACACCAACACCGTCACACCGTCACAGCGTCACACCAACACCGTCACACCAACACCGTCATACCAACATCGTCACACCAACACCGTCACACCAATACCGTCACACCAACACCGTCACACCGTCACACCAACACCGTCCCACCAACACCGTCACACCAACATCGTCACACCAACACCGTCACACCAACATCGTGACACCAACACCGTCACACCAACACCGTCATACCAACATCGTCACACCAACACCGTCACACCAATACCGTCACACCAACACCGTCACACCGTCACACCAACACCGTCCCACCAACACCGTCACACCAACATCGTCACACCAACACCGTCACACCAACATCGTGACACCAACACCGTCACACCAACACCGTCATACCAACACCGTCACACCAACACCGTCACACCAACACCAACATCGTCACACCAACACCGTCACACCAACACCATCGCACCAACACCGTCACACCAACATCGTCACACCAACACCGTCACACCAACACCGTCATACCAACACTGTCACACCAACACCAACACCGTCACACCAACACCGTCACACCAACACCGTCACACCGTCACCATCACACCAACACCGTCATAGCGTCACCGTGACACCAACATACCAACACCGTCACACCGTCAGTCACACCAACACCGTCACACCAACACCGTCACCCCCGTCACACCGTCACAGCGTCACCGTCACACCGTCACACCGTCACACCAACACCCTCACACCAACACCGTCACACCCTCACACCGTCACACTGTCAGTCACACCGTCACCGTCACACCGTCACAGTCACACCGTCACACCGTCAGTCACACCAACACAGTCACACCGTCACAGCGTCACACCAACACCCTCACACCGACACACCGTCACAGCGTCACACCGTCACAGTCACACCGTCACCCCGTCACACCAACACAGCGTCACACCGTCACCTTCAGGGCCACGTTGCCCACTTTGTTGATGAGCTCCTCCTGACGCCTCCGGCGGTCACGGGTCTCCCTGAGACGGAGCGTCAACACGTCCACCTGGGCCCTCAGCTCACCCACTGGCAGGGGGTGGACACACGGGTGGACACACGGGGTGACACACGGGGTGAGACACGGGGTGACACACGGGGTGAGACACGGGGTAGAGACTGGGCGAGTCTCCCTGAGACGGAGCGTCAACACGTCCACCTGGGCCCTCAGCTCACCCACTTGCGGGGGGGTGGACACACGGGGTGACACACGGGGTGACACACGGGGTGAGACACGGGGTGACACGCGGGGTGAGACACGGGTGGACACACGGGTGGACACACGGGGTGACACGCGGGGTGACGCGCGGGGTAGAGACACGGGGTAGAGACACACAGGGTGAGACACGGGGTGACACACGGGGTGAGACACGGGGTGAGACAGGGAGTGAGACGCGGGGTGAGACACGGGGTGAGACAGGGAGTGAGACGCGGGGTGAGACAGGGAGTGAGACACGGGGTGAGACACGGGGTGACACACGGGGTGACACACGGGGTGACACAACAACCGCCATTCGCCACTAAGTGGCGGTGACATCACCACGACGCTTGTGCCAGGCCACGTGCACCTTAAGGCCACGTGAAGTGTCGAACGCCCGCGGGCAGGAGGTCACGGGGCAGACCCAGGTGCCACGGGTCGACTGACTGAGATGACTGGCTGATGCACCATCTGTGCCCCCTACTGTGCCAACCTGCTGTGCTTTAGCCACCCGGCGCTCCGCTCGTTGTTGTGAGCGTCGCTCCTCCGCCCTATGTTGTTGTTGGAGGGCGACTACCTCTAACTGCCCAGTAGCGTCCTTCACGAGCCTCCTCCACAGAGCCCGATCTTGACACCGCTGGTACCAGTCAGCTCCACGTCCTCCTGTACCACATCACTCCATCTCTTCTCTAGCCCGTGCCGCGCCCGTTTAGCCCCCTCCATCCGGCCGAACCAAAGGTGTTTCGGCATGCGGTGGCTGGGCATGCGGGCTACATGACCCAGCCATCGCAGCCTTGCCCGCCGGAGGAGCTCACCGATGGGACCTTGCCCAGATCTTTCAAGGATTTGTGAGCTCCTCACACAATCCAGTCTGGTTAAACCCAGGATGGATCGTAGGCAGGCCAGCCTAAATGTTTCTAACCGGCGAAGGTGTTCCATTAGGGGGGTCCACGTTTTGCAAGCATAGAGAAGGGAGGGAATGACCGTGGCCGAGAAGACCTGAAGCTTAGTGCGAAGCGACAGACCAGGTAGCCGGTCATAAGCACACTGCCCAGGTATGGGAAACTCTCCACTCTCTCCACAACTGCCCCATCACCGATTGGGAGTTGTGAGGGTGGGGTGTCCAATGGTACAAAATACCCAGGCAGGTGCTTAGTTTTGGTGGGGCTGATGGTAAGGCCCCACCTCTTAGTGGCACGCTCCAGTCTCAGCAGCAGCGTCTCCAACTCCTCCTCTGAATGAGCAGCTATTACCAAATCATCAGCATACATAACGTGGTTGAGCAATAGGGAGCCATCCCTTGACCGCACCCAGGCATCGATCAGCCTCCCATTATATCTGTACCATATGGAGATTCCCCCGGTACAGCTATTGAAGGCTTCACGAACTACTTGGTCAAAATAGATGTCAAATAATGTGGGAGCCAAAGGACATCCCTGTCGCACCCCAAGGTGTACAGGGAATGGCTCTGACTCCCGGCCACGTAGTTTTACCCGGGCCTGCTCACCATCATGAAGGTCCTTAATGATCGTGAGCAGAGGGTCAGGTACTCCAAAAGCACGAAGAACAACCCAGAGCCCAGGCCTACTGATGGTATCATAGGCCTTGACCAGGTCAATAAAGCAGAGATGTAGGTCTTTTTGGAATTCCCTACACCTCTGCTGTAGCAGACGGACAGAAAATATGGCATCTGTGCAGGTCCGCCCTTTCCTGAAACCGCATTGGGGCTCCGCAAGCTTCTCCTCAGCGTGCCTGGCAAGGCGATGCTGAATAATCCTTGCCAGGACCTTTCCCGGCACACTGAGGAGTGAAATGCCCCTGTACTTGTTACAGTCTGTGCGGTCCCCCTTCTTCTTAAAAAGGGGGACCACCGGGGCATCCTTCCAATACAGCGGAACCCGTCCAGTGGTCCAGACTGTTGTTGATGTCATATAGGGCAATTTGTGCACAAACGCCACCCTCCCTCAGCATTTGGCTTGGGAGATCATCTCTGCCCGCTGCCTTTCCTGGTCTCAGACTCCTCAACAGATGGCACCTCAGCCAGCCACTGACAGGGGGTGACTTCTTCCAATATTTGAGGCACCGCAGCCTCAGCAGGGTCATCCTCACTTTGTGCCATGATGTTTTCCTGGCTGAGGGATTTTCCCTCCCCCAGGACCTCACAGAAATGCTCAGCAAATCTGCAAACCTGTTCCTGGGGGTCGGAGATTGGATCACCGTTTTTTCCCCTAATGATGGTAATAGGTGTGGCGCTGCAGGTTACTTTTTGATGGAGTCAAATAGAGATTTGTGATCACGGGCCACTGAGGCAGACTCCATCTCCTCAGCAACCTGCGACCACCACCCATCCCTTGCAGCGCCTCACAGCTCTCCGAACCTCCGAGCGAAGGCTGCAGTAAGCCTCCTCATTCTCTGATGTGGGATTCTGTAGCCGATGACAGTGGGCCTGTCGCTTTTTCTCAACCATCCTGAACACCTCCTCTGTCAGCCAGGGTCTCTGGGGAGGTCTGGACCGCGTACCCAAAGCAGCCATTGCAGCTGCATGAGTCACAGTCCTAAACCTCGCCCATTTACCCTCGACATCAGGAGGAGTCGGGGACGATGCCAATCCCAGCCGCAAGCGATGATGAAATTCTCGCTTGCAACTTTCATCTGATAACTGAGACCAGGCCACTTTTGGTCGGAATGGGGTCCTGGGTGTACACCCACCACCGGAGTAGAAGAATGGCAGGCGCATCTTACAGATGACTAGTCGATGGTCAGAGGGCAGATCAGCTCCACGGTAGGTCCTGGTGTCAAGGACATGGGCTCGCATCCGCTGGTCCGTCACTACGTAGTCCAGCAGATGTTCTTGCTTGGACCCGGCATGCATCCATGATGTTGGGTGGATGCGCCGATGCCGGAACAGCGTGTTGGTAATTACAAGCCCATGGGCTGCACAAAAATCTAGCAGCCTCCTACCGTTATTATTGAGCTGATCTGGCCCATGCCCTCCAATCACTCCAGACCAGGTGCCAGCATCATGACCAACTCGGGCATTGAAGCCACCCAACATGATGACTCTATCCCGAGGGGCCACTTTAGCCAGCACCTGTGCACAGGAGGTCATAGAAGGCATCTGACTCATCGGCTTTCCCTGCATCCTTCCACGGATGTTCATCTTCGGTGGGGGCATAAGTAACCACGACCACCATTCCTCGCCTCCGGTTGATGGGAAGGCGAGCCCAAAGTAGCCCGGGGCTTACAGCTTCCCACACCTCACCGCCACGCTCCCACGCCCCCTTCATTCTTTTGTTCAAAAGAACAGCCACACCCTGTTGTTTGGCAGTCTGCTGCCCCGAGTAGAGGACTGTCCAGCCCTCATGGTGGCAGGAGCCAGAGCCGGTCCACCGGACCTCCTGAATGCCACACAGATCCAGGCGGTACTGGTCCAGCTCCCGACAGAGGAGTGTCAGCCTCTCCTCCGCAGTGAGCGTTCGAACATTCCACGTGGCCATCCGTAGTGGTTTATCGTTGTTTCTGGAGGAGCCCCGAGGGTAGATATTCAATCTCCTGGCTCCGCCAATTGGGGTTTGGCCAGGAGACGTCATAGACGCCTGGCCCCCCGGGGCCTCCGGCACAAGCTTATTAGTTATATACTTAATTCGCGGTTTAGTGGTAATTAATTGAAGGTGGAGGGGTTACCAGCCCCTCGCACCCATCCAGAGCCCCCGTTTAGCCCCTGTGGTGGTCACAGACGCCATGAGGGGAGGAGCCAATCGAAATTGGATCTCCCCCCACAGCACTGTCCACGACAGAGTTGCCCGTCCGGCACCGTGAGGAGGTAGGGGGTTGCCGGACCAGTCACACACACAAACAGTGACACACACACACACAGGGTGACACTGACACACACACACACAGGGTGACACACAGGGTGACACACAGGGTGACACAGACACACACACAGAGTGACACACAGGGTGACACAGACACACACACAGAGTGACACACAGGGTGACACACAGACACACACACACAGAGTGACACACACACAGGGTGACACACAGGGTGACACACAGGGTGACACAGACACACACACAGAGTGATACACAGGGTGACACAGACACACACACAGAGTGACACACACACGGGGTGACACACAGGGTGACACACAGGGTGACACACGGTGACACACAGGGTGACACAGACACACACACAGGGTGACACACAGGGTGACACACAGGGTGACACACAGGGTGACACACAGGGTGACACACACACACACACATACAGGGTGACACACAGGGTGACACACAGGGTGACACACAGGGTGACACACAGGGTGACACACACACACATACAGGGTGACACACAGGGTGACACAGACACACACACCGGGTGACACACAGGGTGACACACAGGGTGACACACAGGGTGACACAGACACACACACAGAGTGACACACAGGGTGACACAGACACACACACAGAGTGACACACAGGGTGACACAGACACACACACAGGGTGACACACAGGGTGACACACAGACACACACACAGAGTGACACACACACACACGGGGTGACACACAGGGTGACACACAGGGTGACACACAGGGTGACACACAGGGTGACACACACACACAGGGTGACACACAGGGTGACACACAGGGTGACACACAGGGTGACACACAGGGTGACACACAGGGTGACACACAGGGTGACACACAGGGTGACACAGACACACACACACACAGGGTGACACACAGGGTGACACACAGGGTGACACACAGGGTGACACACAGGGTGACACAGACACACACACAGGGTGACACACACACACACACAGGGTGACACACAGGGTGACACACAGGGTGACACACACACACACACAGGGTGACACACAGGGTGACACACAGGGTGACACACAGGGTGACACAGACACACACACAGAGTGACACACAGGGTGACACACAGACACACACACAGAGTGACACACACACACACGGGGTGACACACAGGGTGACACACAGGGTGACACACAGGGTGACACAGACACACACACAGGGTGACACACACACACACACAGGGTGACACACAGGGTGACACACAGGGTGACACACACACACACACAGGGTGACACACAGGGTGACACACAGGGTGACACACAGGGTGACACAGACACACACACAGAGTGACACACAGGGTGACACACAGACACACACACAGAGTGACACACACACACACGGGGTGACACACAGGGTGACACACGGGGTGACACACAGGGTGACACAGACACACACAGAGTGACACACACACAGGGTGACACACAGGGTGACACAGACACACACACACAGGGTGACACACAGGGTGACACACAGGGTGACACACACACACACACAGGGTGACACAGACACACACACACACAGGGTGACACACACACACACAGGGTGACACACAGGGTGACACAGACACACACACACAGGGTGACACACACACACACACAGGGTGACACAGACACACACACACACAGGGTGACACAGACACACACACACACAGAGTGACACACAGGGTGACACACGGGGTGACACACAGGGTGACACAGACACACACACACAGGGTGACACACAGGGTGACACACAGGGTGACACACACACACACAGGGTGACACACGGGGTGACACACAGGGTGACACACAGGGTGACACACAGGGTGACACAGACACACACAGAGTGACACACAGGGTGACACACGGGGTGACACACAGGGTGACACACAGGGTGACACACAGGGTGACACACAGGGTGACACAGACACACACACACGGCGTGATTCTGTGACTACGCTGCAGGTAACCTCACCAATCTGCGTCTTCTCATCCCCGGCCCTCCCGGCCGCCCCTCCGGCCCCTCCTCGCCTCTGGCCGCCCACTGCGTCCACCTCCTCCTCCTCCTCCTCATCCTCCTCCTCCTCCTCGTCCACCTCCTCCTCCACCTCCTCCTCATCGTCTGCCCTGGCTCTCCCCCGGCCGCCTCTCGTCTTCATCCCACCTCCTCCTCC
This sequence comes from Petromyzon marinus, assembly GCF_010993605.1. Taxonomy (NCBI): domain Eukaryota; kingdom Metazoa; phylum Chordata; class Hyperoartia; order Petromyzontiformes; family Petromyzontidae; genus Petromyzon; species Petromyzon marinus. The sequence goes on along the minus strand of NW_022638175.1, from coordinate 341,285 downwards.
TCCTCCTCCACCTCCTCCACCTCCTCCACCTCCTCCACCTCCTCCTCCTCCACCACCTCCTCCACCTCTTCTTCCACCACCCCCTCCGGCCGCCGCTGATGAGGCTTTGGCTGCCGCGGCCGCTTTGGACGATGTCCCGGCAGTTGTCGCCGTTGACGACGACGAGGCGGTGGTGGCGGTGGTGGCGGTGGTGGTGGCGGTGTTCCTGTGGTGGTGGCTGTGGTGGTGGTGGTGGTGGTGGTGGTGGTGGAGGTCGTCGAGGTCGTCGTCGCTGCTGCTCAGCTCGTTGAAAATCTCGCGGAGCTCGTCACGGTCTGGGGTGGTGGGGGGGTGGTGGTTGGTGGGGGGGTGGTGGGGGGGGGGTGGTGGTGGGGGGAAGGTGGGAGGAGGTGGGGGGGACGGGGATGTCAAGGGGCCAGCAGTGAGTGGGTGAGTGAGTGGGTGAGTGAGTGGGTGGGTGAGTGAGTGGGTGAGTGAGTGGGTGAGTGAGTGGGTGAGTGAGTGGGTGAGTGGGTGGGTGGGTGAGTGAGTGGGTGAGTGAGTGGGTGAGTGGGTGGGTGGGTGGGTGAGTGAGTGAGTGGGTGAGTGAGTGGGTGGGTGAGTGGGTGGGTGAGTGAGTGAGTGGGTGGGTGAGTGGGTGAGTGAGTGGGTGAGTGAGTGGGTGAGTGGGTGAGTGGGTGGGTGAGTGACTGACTGGTTGAGTGGGTGGGTGAGTCAATCGGTGGGCGAGTCGGTGGGTGGGTGAGTGAGTGGGTGGGTGGGTGAGTGGGTGAGTGAGTGGGTGAGTGAGTGGGTGAGTGGGTGGGTGAGTGAGTGAGTGGGTGAGTGAGTGAGTGGGTGGGTGGGTGAGTGGGTGGGTGAGTGAGTGAGTGGGTGGGTGAGTGGGTGAGTGAGTGGGTGAGTGAGTGGGTGAGTGGGTGGGTGAGTGAGTGGGTGAGTGAGTGGGTGGGTGGGTGAGTGGGTGAGTGAGTGGGTGAGTGAGTGGGTGAGTGAGTGGGTGAGTGAGTGAGTGGGTGAGTGAGTGGGTGGGTGAGTGAGTGGGTGGGTGAGTGAGTGGGTGGGTGAGTGGGTGAGTGAGTGGGTGAGTGGGTGAGTGAGTGGGTGAGTGGGTGAGTGGGTGAGTGGGTGGGTGAGTGACTGACTGGTTGAGTGGGTGGGTGAGTCAATCGGTGGGCGAGTCGGTGGGTGGGTGAGTGAGTGGAAAGGTGAACAAGTGAGTGAGTGACTGAGCAAATGACAGGGCGAGTGAGCGACTGACTGGCTGAGTGAGTGACTGAGCGTGGGAGTGACTGGCTAGCGAGCGAGTGAATGAACGAGTGACTGAGCGTGGGAGTGACCAGTGAGTGACTGGCCGAGCGAGCGACTGACTAGCGAGCGAGTAGCGAGTGACTGGTGAGTGACTAGCGAGGGACTGAGCAAGTGAGTGAATGAGCGAGTGACTGAGCGAGTGAGTGAGCGAGTGGCTGAGCGAGTGAGTGACTGACTAGCGAGTGACTGACTAGCGAGTGACTGACTAGCGAGTGACTGACTAGCGAGTGACTGACTAGCGAGTGACTAGTGAGTTACTAGCGAGTGACTGACTAGCGAGTGACTGACTAGCGAGTGACTGAGCGAGTGACTGACTAGCGAGTGACTAAGCGAGTGACTGAGCGAGTGACTGACTAGCGAGTGACTGAGCGAGTGACTGAGCGAGTGACTGAGCGAGTGACTAAGCGAGTCACCTGAGGCTCCCCTAGGTGTGGCTGTGGCTGCCCCGCTGGTCGAGGAGTCCAGCAGGAGACCAGGCAAGTTCCCGCGGACTCCGTCAGTGACTGACTAGCGAGTGACTGACTAGCGAGTGACTGAGCGAGTGACTGAGCGAGTGACTGACTAGCGAGTGACTGAGCGAGTGAGTGAATGAGCAAGTGAATGAGCGAGTTACTGAGCGAGTGAATGAGCGAGTGAATGAGCGAGTGACTGAGCGAGTGAATGAGCGAGTGACTGACTAGCGAGTGACTGACTAGCGAGTGACTGAGCGAGTGACTGAGCGAGTGACTGACTAGCGAGTGACTGAGCGAGTGAGTGAATGAGCGAGTGAATGAGCGAGTGACTGAGCGAGTGAATGAGCGAGTGAATGAGCGAGTGACTGAGCGAGTGACTGAGCGAGTGACTGACTAGCGAGTGACTGAGCGAGTGACTGAGCGAGTGACTGACTAGCGAGTGACTGACTAGCGAGTGACTGACTAGCGAGTCACCTGAGGCTCCCCTAGGTGTGGCTGTGGCTGCCCCGCTGGTCGAGGAGTCCAGCAGGAGACCAGGCAAGTTCCCGCAGACTCCTTCAGTGACTGACTAGCGAGTGACTGACTAGCGAGTGACTGAGCGAGTGACTGACTAGCGAGTGACTGAGCGAGTGACTGAGCGAGTGACTGAGCGAGTGACTGACTAGCGAGTGACTGAGCGAGTGACTGAGCGAGTGACTAGTGACTGACTAGCGAGTGACTGACTAGCGAGTGACTGAGCGAGTGACTGAGCGAGTGACTGACTAGCGAGTGACTGACTAGCGAGTGACTGACTAGCGAGTCACCTGAGGCTCCCCTAGGTGTGGCTGTGGCTGCCCCGCTGGTCGAGGAGTCCAGCAGGAGACCAGGCAAGTTCCCGCGGACTCCGTCAGTGACTGACTAGCGAGTGACTGAGCGAGTGACTGACTAGCGAGTGACTGAGCGAGTGACTGACTAGCGAGTCACCTGAGGCTCCCCTAGGTGTGGCTTTGGCTGCCCCGCTGGTCGAGGAGTCCAGCAGGAGACCAGGCAAGTTCCCGCGGACTCCTTCAGTGACTGACTAGCGAGTGACTGACTAGCGAGTGACTGAGCGAGTGACTGAGTGAGTCACCTGAGGCTCCCCTAGGTGTGGCTGTGGCTGCCCCGCTGGTCGAGGAGTCCAGCAGGAGACCAGGCAAGTTCCCGCGGACTCCGTCAGTGACTGACTAGCGAGTGACTGAGCGAGTGACTGACTAGCGAGTGACTGAGCGAGTGACTGACTAGCGAGTCACCTGAGGCTCCCCTAGGTGTGGCTGTGGCTGCCCCGCTGGTCGAGGAGTCCAGCAGGAGACCAGGCAAGTTCCCGCGGACTCCGTCAGCGTCACGTAAATCCTCGTCCAGAATCACCTCCCAGCCTGGACCCAGCCGCAGCAGCCCCAGCAGCAGCAGAGCTCAGGAAGTACAGGTTCAACACGTGGCAGCAGATGCAGCAGCAACACACGTGGTCGTGGTGGTCGTGGTGGTCGAGGTGGTGGTAGGGGTAGTCGGGTAGTGGTAGGGGTAGGGGTAGTGTTATTGTGGTAGTGTTATTGGTAGTGTTATTGTGGTAGTGTTATTGGTAGTGTTATTGTGGTAGTGTTATTGGTAGTGTTATTGTGGTAGTGTTAGTGGTAGTGTTATTGTGGTAGTGTTATTGTGGTAGTGTTATTGTGGTAGTGTTATTGGTAGTGTTATTGTGGTAGTGTTATTGGTAGTGTTATTGTGGTAGTGTTAGTGGTAGTGTTATTGTGGTAGTGTTATTGGTAGTGTTATTGTGGTAGTGTTATTGTGGTAGTGTTATTGTGGTAGTGTTATTGGTAGGGGTAGTGTTAGTGGTAGTGTTATTGGGGGTAGTGTTATTGTGGTAGTGTTATTGTGGTAGTGTTATTGTGGTAGTGTTATTGTGGTAGTGTTATTGTGGTAGTGTTATTGTGGTAGTGTTATTGTGGTAGTGTTATTGTGGTAGTGTTAGTGGTAGTGTTATTGTGGTAGTGTTATTGTGGTAGTGTTATTGTGGTAGTGTTATTGGTAGTGTTAGTGGTAGTGTTATTGTGGTAGTGTTAGTGGTAGTGTTATTGTGGTAGTGTTATTGTGGTAGTGTTATTGTGGTAGTGTTATTGGTAGTGTTATTGTGGTAGTGTTATTGTGGTAGTGTTATTGTGGTAGTGTTATTGGCAGTGTTATTGTGGTAGTGTTATTGTGGTAGTGTTATTGTGGTAGTGTTATTGTGGTAGTGTTATTGTGGTAGTGTTATTGTGGTAGTGTTATTGGTAGGGGTAGTGTTAGTGGTAGTGTTATTGGGGGTAGTGTTATTGTGGTAGTGTTATTGTGGTAGTGTTATTGTGGTAGTGTTATTGTGGTAGTGTTAGTGGGGTAGTGGTAGTGTTATTGGTAGTGTTATTGGTAGTGTTATTGTGGTAGTGTTAGTGGGGTAGTGGTAGTGTTATTGGTAGTGTTATTGGTAGTGTTATTGTGGTAGTGTTATAGTGGTAGTGTTATTGTGGTAGTGTTATTGTGGTAGTGTTATTGTGGTAGTGTTATTGTGGTAGTGTTATTGTGGTAGTGTTATTGTGGTAGTGGTATTGTGGTAGTGTTATTGGTAGTGTTATTGGTAGTGTTATTGTGGTAGTGTTATAGTGGTAGTGTTATTGTGGTAGTGTTATTGTGGTAGTGTTAGTGGGGTAGTGGTAGTGTTATTGGTAGTGTTATTGGTAGTGTTATTGTGGTAGTGTTAGTGGGGTAGTGGTAGTGTTATTGGTAGTGTTATTGGTAGTGTTATTGTGGTAGTGTTATAGTGGTAGTGTTATTGTGGTAGTGTTATTGTGGTAGTGTTATTGTGGTAGTGTTATTGTGGTAGTGTTATTGTGGTAGTGTTATTGTGGTAGTGGTATTGTGGTAGTGTTATTGGTAGTGTTATTGTGGTAGTGTTATTGTGGTAGTGTTATTGTGGTAGTGGTAGTGTTATTGGTAGTGTTATTGTGGTAGTGTTATTGTGGTAGTGTTATTGTGGTAGTGTTATTGTGGTAGTGTTATTGTGGTAGTGTTATTGTGGTAGTGTTATTGTGGTAGTGTTATTGTGGTAGTGTTATTGTGGTAGTGTTATTGTGGTAGTGTTATTGTGGTAGTGTTATTGTGGTAGTGTTATTGTGGTAGTGTTATTGGTAGTGTTATTGTGGTAGTGTTATTGTGGTAGTGTTATTGTGGTAGTGTTATTGGTAGTGTTAGTGGTAGTGTTAGTGGTAGTGTTAGTGGCAGTGTTATTGTGGTAGTGTTATTGTGGTAGTGTTATTGTGGTAGTGTTATTGTGGTAGTGTTATTGTGGTAGTGTTATTGTGGTAGTGTTAGTGGTAGTGTTAGTGGTAGTGTTATTGTGGTAGTGTTATTGTGGTAGTGTTATTGTGGTAGTGTTATTGGGGGTAGTGTTATTGGTAGTGTTATTGTGGTAGTGTTATTGGGGGTAGTGTTATTGGTAGTGTTATTGTGGTAGTGTTATTGTGGTAGTGTTATTGGTAGTGTTATTGTGGTAGTGTTATTGTGGTAGTGTTATTGGTAGTGTTATTGTGGTAGTGTTATTGGGGGTAGTGTAATTGGTAGTGTTAGTGGTAGGGGAAGTGTTATTGGTAGTGTTATTGTGGTAGTCTTAGTGGTAGTGTTATTGTGGTAGTGTTATTGTGGTAGTGTTAGTGGTAGTGTTATTGTGGTAGTGTTATTGTGGTAGTGTTATTGTGGTAGTGTTATTGGTAGTGGTAGTGTTATTGTGGTAGTGTTATTGTGGTAGTGTTATTGTGGTAGTGTTATTGGTAGTGTTATTGTGGTAGTGTTATTGTGGTAGTGTTATTGGTAGTGTTATTGTGGTAGTGTTATTGGTAGTGTTATTGGTAGTGTTATTGTGGTAGTGTTAGTGGGGTAGTGGTAGTGTTATTGGTAGTGTTATTGGTAGTGTTATTGTGGTAGTGTTATAGTGGTAGTGTTATTGTGGTAGTGTTATTGTGGTAGTGTTATTGTGGTAGTGTTATTGTGGTAGTGTTATTGTGGTAGTGTTATTGTGGTAGTGTTATTGGTAGTGTTATTGTGGTAGTGTTATTGTGGTAGTGTTATTGTGGTAGTGTTAGTGTTATTGGTAGTGTTATGGGTAGTGTTATTGTGGTAGTGTTATTGTGGTAGTGTTATTGTGGTAGTGTTATTGTGGTAGTGTTATTGTGGTAGTGTTATTGTGGTAGTGTTATTGTGGTAGTGTTATTGTGGTAGTGTTATTGTGGTAGTGTTATTGTGGTAGTGTTATTGTGGTAGTGTTATTGTGGTAGTGTTATTGGTAGTGTTATTGTGGTAGTGTTATTGTGGTAGTGTTATTGTGGTAGTGTTATTGGTAGTGTTAGTGGTAGTGTTAGTGGTAGTGTTAGTGGCAGTGTTATTGTGGTAGTGTTATTGTGGTAGTGTTATTGTGGTAGTGTTATTGTGGTAGTGTTATTGTGGTAGTGTTATTGTGGTAGTGTTAGTGGTAGTGTTAGTGGTAGTGTTATTGTGGTAGTGTTATTGTGGTAGTGTTATTGTGGTAGTGTTATTGGGGGTAGTGTTATTGGTAGTGTTATTGTGGTAGTGTTATTGGGGGTAGTGTTATTGGTAGTGTTATTGTGGTAGTGTTATTGTGGTAGTGTTATTGGTAGTGTTATTGTGGTAGTGTTATTGTGGTAGTGTTATTGGTAGTGTTATTGTGGTAGTGTTATTGGGGGTAGTGTAATTGGTAGTGTTAGTGGTAGGGGAAGTGTTATTGGTAGTGTTATTGTGGTAGTCTTAGTGGTAGTGTTATTGTGGTAGTGTTATTGTGGTAGTGTTAGTGGTAGTGTTATTGTGGTAGTGTTATTGTGGTAGTGTTATTGTGGTAGTGTTATTGGTAGTGGTAGTGTTATTGTGGTAGTGTTATTGTGGTAGTGTTATTGTGGTAGTGTTATTGTGGTAGTGTTATTGTGGTAGTGTTATTGTGGTAGTGTTATTGTGGTAGTGTTATTGTGGTAGTGTTATTGGTAGTGTTATTGTGGTAGTGTTATTGTGGTAGTGTTATTGTGGTAGTGTTATTGGTAGTGTTAGTGGTAGTGTTAGTGGTAGTGTTAGTGGCAGTGTTATTGTGGTAGTGTTATTGTGGTAGTGTTATTGTGGTAGTGTTATTGTGGTAGTGTTATTGTGGTAGTGTTATTGTGGTAGTGTTAGTGGTAGTGTTATTGTGGTAGTGTTATTGTGGTAGTGTTATTGTGGTAGTGTTATTGGTAGTGTTAGTGGTAGTGTTATTGTGGTAGTGTTAGTGGTAGTGTTATTGTGGTAGTGTTATTGTGGTAGTGTTATTGTGGTAGTGTTATTGGTAGTGTTATTGTGGTAGTGTTATTGTGGTAGTGTTATTGTGGTAGTGTTATTGGCAGTGTTATTGTGGTAGTGTTATTGTGGTAGTGTTATTGTGGTAGTGTTATTGTGGTAGTGTTATTGTGGTAGTGTTATTGTGGTAGTGTTATTGGTAGGGGTAGTGTTAGTGGTAGTGTTATTGGGGGTAGTGTTATTGTGGTAGTGTTATTGTGGTAGTGTTATTGTGGTAGTGTTATTGTGGTAGTGTTAGTGGGGTAGTGGTAGTGTTATTGGTAGTGTTATTGGTAGTGTTATTGTGGTAGTGTTAGTGGGGTAGTGGTAGTGTTATTGGTAGTGTTATTGGTAGTGTTATTGTGGTAGTGTTATAGTGGTAGTGTTATTGTGGTAGTGTTATTGTGGTAGTGTTATTGTGGTAGTGTTATTGTGGTAGTGTTATTGTGGTAGTGTTATTGTGGTAGTGTTATTGTGGTAGTGTTATTGGTAGTGTTATTGTGGTAGTGTTATTGTGGTAGTGTTATTGTGGTAGTGGTAGTGTTATTGGTAGTGTTATTGTGGTAGTGTTATTGTGGTAGTGTTATTGTGGTAGTGTTATTGTGGTAGTGTTATTGTGGTAGTGTTATTGTGGTAGTGTTATTGTGGTAGTGTTATTGTGGTAGTGTTATTGTGGTAGTGTTATTGTGGTAGTGTTATTGTGGTAGTGTTATTGTGGTAGTGTTATTGGTAGTGTTATTGTGGTAGTGTTATTGTGGTAGTGTTATTGTGGTAGTGTTATTGGTAGTGTTAGTGGTAGTGTTAGTGGTAGTGTTAGTGGCAGTGTTATTGTGGTAGTGTTATTGTGGTAGTGTTATTGTGGTAGTGTTATTGTGGTAGTGTTATTGTGGTAGTGTTAGTGGTAGTGTTAGTGGTAGTGTTATTGTGGTAGTGTTATTGTGGTAGTGTTATTGTGGTAGTGTTATTGGGGGTAGTGTTATTGGTAGTGTTATTGTGGTAGTGTTATTGGGGGTAGTGTTATTGGTAGTGTTATTGTGGTAGTGTTATTGTGGTAGTGTTATTGGTAGTGTTATTGTGGTAGTGTTATTGTGGTAGTGTTATTGGTAGTGTTATTGTGGTAGTGTTATTGGGGGTAGTGTAATTGGTAGTGTTAGTGGTAGGGGAAGTGTTATTGGTAGTGTTATTGTGGTAGTCTTAGTGGTAGTGTTATTGTGGTAGTGTTATTGTGGTAGTGTTAGTGGTAGTGTTATTGTGGTAGTGTTATTGTGGTAGTGTTATTGTGGTAGTGTTATTGGTAGTGGTAGTGTTATTGTGGTAGTGTTATTGTGGTAGTGTTATTGTGGTAGTGTTATTGGTAGTGTTATTGTGGTAGTGTTATTGTGGTAGTGTTATTGGTAGTGTTATTGTGGTAGTGTTATTGGTAGTGTTATTGTGGTAGTGTTATTGTGGTAGTGTTATTGTGGTAGTGTTATTGGTAGTGTTATTGGGGGTAGTGTTATTGGGGGTAGTGTTATTGGGGGTAGTGTTATTGGGGGTAGTGTTATTGTGGTAGTGTTATTGTGGTAGTGTTAGTGGGAGTAGTGGTAGGGGTAGTGGTAGTGTTATTGGGGTAGTGTTAGTGGTATTGAAGGTAGGTAGGGGTAGTGGTAGATGTAGTGTTATTGGTAGTGTTAGTGGTAGAGGTAATGTTATTGGGGGTAGTGGTAGGGGTAGTTGTGGTGGTAGTAGTTGTGGTTGTTGTGTTGGTAGTTGTGGTTGTTGTGGTGGTAGTTGTGGTTGTTGTGGTGGTAGTTGTGGTGGTGGTTGTAGTAGTTGTGGTAGTAGATGTGGTGGTGGTTGTGGTAGTGGTAGTAGTAGTGGTTTTAGTTGTGGTTGTTGTGGTAGTAGTGGTGGTAGCGGTGGTAGTAGTAGTGGTGGTAGTAGAAGTTGTGGTGGTAGTTGTGGTGGTAGTAGTAGTGGTAGTGGAAGTAGTTGTGGTAGTTGTGGTAGTAGCGGTGGTAGTGGTGGTCGTGGTGGTAGTGGTGGTTGTGGTAGTGGTGGTAGTAGTGGTGGTAGTTGTGGTAGTAGTTGTGGTAGTAGTTGTGGTAGTAGTTGTGGTAGTAGTTGTGGTAGTAGTTGTGGTAGTAGTTGTGGTGGTAGTTGTGGTAGTAGTTGTGGTGGTTGTGGTGGTAGTAGTAGTTGTGGTGGTTGTGGTTGTTGTAGTAGTTGTGGTTGTGGTAGTTGTTGTTGTTGTAGTAGTTGTGGTGGTAGTAGTTGTGGTTGTTGTAGTAGTTGTGGTGGTTGTGGTCGTGGTAGTAGTGGTAGTTGTGGTGGTAGTAGTTGTGTTTGTTGTAGTAGTTGTGGTTGTTGTAGTAGTTGTGGTTGTTGTAGTAGTTGTGGTTGTTGTAGTAGTTGTGGTTGTTGTAGTAGTTGTGGTGGTTGTGGTAGTAGCGGTGGTAGTGGTAGTTGTGGTGGTAGTAGTTGTGGTTGTTGTGGTAGTTGTTGTTGTTGTAGTAGTTGTGGTGGTAGTTGTGGTAGTAGTTGTAGTGGTTGTGGTCGTGGTGGTAGTGGTAGTTGTGGTGGTAGTAGTTGTGGTTGTTGTAGTAGTTGTGGTGGTAGTAGTTGTGGTGGTTGTGGTGGTAGTGGTAGTAGTAGTTGTGGTAGTAGTTGTGGTTGTTGTAGTAGTTGTTGTAGTAGTTGTGGTTGTTGTAGTAGTTGTGGTGGTAGTAGTTGTGGTTGTTGTAGTAGTTGTGGTTGTTGTAGTAGTTGTGGTTGTTGTTGTTGTAGTAGTTGTGGTTGTTGTAGTAGTTGTGGTGGTAGTAGTTGTGGTTGTTGTAGTAGTTGTGGTTGTTGTTGTTGTAGTAGTTGTGGTTGTTGTTGTTGTAGTAGTTGTGGTTGTTGTAGTAGTTGTGGTGGTAGTAGTTGTGGTTGTTGTAGTAGTTGTGGTAGTAGTTGTAGTGGTTGTGGTCGTGGTGGTAGTGGTAGTTGTGGTGGTAGTAGTTGTGGTTGTTGTAGTAGTTGTGGTGGTAGTGGTGGTAGTAGTTGTGGTTGTTGTAGTAGTTGTGGTGGTAGTTGTAGTAGTTGTGGTGGTAGTAGTAGTTGTTGTAGTAGTTGTGGTGGTGGTTGTTGTTGTTGTTGTTGTAGTAGTTGTGGTGGTAGTTGTTGTTGTTGTTGTGGTTGTTGTAGTAGTTGTGGTGGTTGTTGTTGTTGTTGTTGTTGCTAGGATACGGACACTCACAGCTTCTGCGTCAGTCCTCAGCAGCCGTTTGATTTCCTTTTCAACATCTGGGCACTCAATATACTGACGTCATCATCGTCATCATCAGTAGTGACGTCAAGGTCATCAGTAGTGACGTCATCGTCATCATCAGTAGTGACGTCAAGGTCATCAGTAGTGACGTCATCGTCATCATCAGTAGCGACATCATCGTCATCATCAGCAGTGACGTCATCGTCATCAGCAGTAGTGGCGTCATTGTCGTCATCATCATCGTCATCAGTAATGGGGTCATCGGCATCAGTAGTGACGTCGTCATCAGCATCATCATCGGCAGTGACATCATCATCAGTAGTGACGTCATCATCATCGTCATCAGCAGCAGCGTCATCAGCAGCAGCAGTGTCATCAGCAGTATCATCATCATCAGCAGCGTCGTCATCATCATAATCAGCAGCCACATCAATTAACAAAGTGGATAGACTCACCTCACAGAGACCCATAGACTCACCACACAGAGACCCACAGACTCACCACACAGAGACCCACAGACTCACCACACAGAGACCCATAGACTCACCACACAGAGACCCACAGACTCACCACACAGAGACCCATAGACTCACCACACAGAGACCCATAGACTCACCACACAGAGACCCATAGACTCATCACAGAGACCCATAGACTCATCACACAGAGACCCATAGACTCACCACACAGAGACCCGTAGACTCACCCCACAGAGACCCATAGACTCACCTCACAGAGACCCACAGACTCATCACACAGAGACCCATAGACTCACCACACAGAGACCCATAGACTCATCACACAGAGACCCATAGACTCACCACACAGAGACCCATAGACTCATCACACAGAGACCCATAGACTCACCACACAGAGACCCATAGACTCACCACACAGAGACCCACAGACTTACCACACAGAGACCCATAGACTCACCACACAGAGACCCATAGACTCACCACACAGAGACCCATAGACTCATCACAGAGACCCATAGACTCATCACACAGAGACCCATAGACTCACCACACAGAGACCCGTAGACTCACCACACAGAGACCCATAGACTCATCACACAGAGACCCATAGACTCATCACACAGAGACCCATAGACTCACCACACAGAGACCCATAGACTCACCATACAGAGACCCATAGACTCATCACACAGAGACCCATAGACTCATCACACAGAGACCCATAGACTCACCACATAGAGACCCATAGACTCACCACACAGAGACCCATAGACTCATCACACAGAGACCCATAGACTCATCACACAGAGACCCACAGACTCACCACACAGAGACCCACAGACTCACCACACAGATACCCATAGACTCACCACACAGAGACCCATAGACTCACCACACAGAGACCCATAGACTCACCACACAGAGACCCATAGACTCACCTCACAGAGACCCATAGACTCACCACACAGAGACCCATAGACTCATCACACAGAGACCCATAGACTCATCACACAGAGACCCATAGACTCACCACACAGAGACCCACAGACTCACCACACAGAGACCCACAGACTCATCACACAGAGACCCATAGACTCACCACACAGAGACCCATAGACTCATCACACAGAGACCCATAGACTCACCACACAGAGACCCACAGACTCACTCACACAGAGACCCACAGACTCAACACACAGAGACCCATAGACTCACCACACAGAGACCCACAGACTCTGTAGTGTATAGTGTACTACTGCTGATACTACTACTGCTGATACTACTACTGCTGATACTACTACTGCTGATACTACTACTGCTGATACTACTACTGCTGTTACTACAAGTGATACTACTACAACTGATACTACTACTGCTGATACTACTACTAGTGATACTACTACTACTGATACTACTACTGCTGATACTACTACTGCTGATACTACTACTAGTGATACTACTAGTGATACTACTACAAGTGATACTACTACTACTGATACTACTGCTACTGATACTACTACTACTGCTGATACTACTACTGCTGATACTACTACTGATACTACTACTGCTGATACTACTACTACTGATACTACTACTACTGATACTACTACTGCTGATACTACTACTGCTGATACTACTACTACTGATACTACTACTGCTGATACTACTACTGCTGATACTACTACTGCTGATACTACTACTACTGATACTACTGCTGCTGATACTACTACTGCTGATACTACTACTGATACTACTACTACTGATACTACTACTACTGATACTACTACTGATACTACTACTACTGATACTACTACTGATACTACTACTACTGATACTACTGCTGATACTACTACTACTGATACTACTACTACTGATACTACTGCTGCTGATACTCCTACTACTGATACTACTACTACTGATACTACTACTACTGATACTACTGCTGCTGATACTACTACTACTGATACTACTGCTACTGATACTACTGCTGCTGATACTACTACTGCTGATACTACTACTACTGATACTACTACTACTGATACTACTACTGCTGATACTACTACTGCTGATACTACTACTACTGATACTACTACTACTGATACTACTACTACTGATACTACTACTGCTGATACTACTACTGCTGATACTACTACTACTGATACTACTGATACTACAACTACTGATACTACTGCTGCTGATACTACTACTACTGATACTCCTACTGCTGATACTACTACTGCTGATACTACTACTGCTGATACTACTACTACTGATACTACTACTACTGATACTACTACTACTGATACTACTACTGATACTCCTACTACTGATACTACTACTGCTGATACTACTACTACTGATACTACTACTACTGATACTACTACTACTGATACTACTACTGCTGATACTACTACTGCTGATACTACTACTACTGATACTACTGATACTACTACTACTGATACTACTGATACTACTACTACTGATACTACTGATACTCCTACTACTGATACTACTACTACTGATACTCCTGCTACTGATACTACTACTACTGACACTCCTACTGCTGATACTACTACTGCTGATACTACTACTACTGATACTACTACTACTGATACTACTACTACTGATACTACTACTACTGATACTACTACTACTGATACTACTACTACTGATACTACTACTACTGATACTACTACTGATACTACTACTGCTGATACTACTACTACTGATACTACTACTACTGATACTACTACTGCTGATACTACTACTGCTAATACTACTACTACTGATACTACTACTACTGATACTACTACTACTGATACTACTGCTGCTGATACTACTACTACTGATACTACTACTGATACTACTACTACTGATACTACTACTACTGATACTACTACTGCTGATACTACCACTACTGATACTCCTACTACTGATACTACTACTGATACTACTACTACTGATACTCCTGCTACTGATACTACTACTGCTGATACTACTACTGATACTACTACTGATACTACTGCTGATACTACTACTACTGATACTACTACTACTGATACTCCTACTACTGATACTACTAATACTGATACTACTAATACTGATACTCCTACTGCTGATACTACTACTACTGATACTACTACTACTGATACTACTACTAGTGATACTACTACTACTGATACTACTACTACTGCTGATACTACTACTACTGATACTACTACTACTGATACTACTACTGATACTACTACTACTGATACTACTACTACTGATACTACTACTGATACTACTACTACTGATATTACTACTACTGATACTACTACTACTGATACTACTACTACTGATACTACTACTGCTGATACTACTACTACTGATACTACTACTACTACTGATACTACTACTGATACTACTACTACTGATACTACTACTGCTGACACTACTACTACTGATACTCCTACTGCTGATACTACTACTGCTGATACTACTACTGATACTACTGCTACTGATACTACTGCTGCTGATACTACTACTACTGATACTACTACTACTGATACTACTACTGATAGTACTACTACTGATACTACTACTGCTGATACTACTACTGCTGATACTACTACTACTGATACCACTACTACTGATACTACTACTACTGATACTACTACTACTGATACTACTACTACTGATACTACTACTACTGATACTACTACTACTACTACTGATACTACTACTACTGATACTACTACTACTGATACTACTACTACTGATACTACTACTACTGATACTACTACTGCTGATACTACTACTGCTGATACTACTACTGATACTACTACTACTGATACTACTACTGCTGATACTACTACTGATACTACTACTACTGATACTACTACTACTGATACCACTACTACTGATACTACTACTACTGATACTACTAATGATACTACTACTACTGATACTACTACTGCTGATACTACTACTACTGATACTACTACTACTGATACTCCTACTACTGATACTACTACTGCTGATACTACTACTGATACTACTGCTGATACTACTACTACTGATACTACTACTACTGATACTACTACTACTGATACTCCTACTACTGATACTACTACTGCTGATACTACTACTGATACTACTGCTACTGATACTACTAATACTGATACTCCTACTGCTGATACTACTACTACTGATACTACTACTACTGATACTACTGCTACTGATACTACTAATACAGATACTAATACTGATACTCCTACTGCTGATACTACTACTACTGATACTACTACTACTGATACTACTACTAGTGATACTACTACTACTACTGATACTACTACTACTACTGATACTACTACTACTGATACTACTACTACTGATACTACTACTACTGATACTACTACTACTGATACTACTACTACTGATAGTACTACTGCTGATACTACTACTGATACTACTAGTGATACTACTACTGCTGATACTACTACTAGTGATACTACTACTAGTGATACTACTACTACTGATACTACTACTGATACTACTACTACTGATACTACTACTACTGATACTACTACTAGTGATACTACTACTACTGATACTACTACTACAACTGATACTACTACTACTGATACTACTACTAGTGATACTACTACTACTGATACTACTACTACTGATACTACTACTACTGATACTACTACTACTGATACTACTACTACAGATACTACTACTGCTGATACTACTACTAGTGATATTACTACTACTGATACTACTACTACTGATACTACTACTACTGATACTACTACTACTACTGATACTACTACTACTGATACTACTACTACTGATACTACTACTGATAGTACTACTACTGATACTACTACTGCTGATACTACTACTGCTGATACTACTACTACTGATACTACTACTACTGATACTACTACTACTGATACTACTACTACTGATACTACTACTGCTGATACTACTGATACTACTACTACTGATACTACTACTACTGATACTACTACTACTGCTACTACTACTACTGATACTACTACTACTGATACTACTACTACTGATACTACTACTGCTGATACTACTACTGCTGATACTACTACTGCTGATATTACTACTGCTGATACTACTACTGCTGATACTACTACTAGTGATACTACTACTAGTGATACTACTACTACTGATAATACTACTACTGATACTACTACTAGTGATACTACTACTACTGATACTACTACTACTGATACTACTACTACTGATACTACTACTACTGATACTACTACTACTGATACTACTACTACTGATACTACTACTACTGATACTACTACTAGTGATACTACTACTACTGATACTACTACTACTGATACTACTACTACTGATACTACTACTAGTGATACTACTACTACTGATACTACTACTACTGATACTACTACTACTGATACTACTACTACAGATACTACTACTGCTGATACTACTACTAGTGATACTACTACTACTGATACTACTACTACTGATACTACTACTACTGATACTACTACTACTACTGATACTACTACTACTACTGATACTACTACTACTGATACTACTACTGCTGATACTACTACTACTGATACTACTACTACTACTGATACTACTACTACTGATACTACTACTACTGATACTACTACTACTGATACTACTACTACTGATACTACTACTGCTGATACTACTACTACTGATACTACTACTACTGATACTACTACTACTGATACTACTACTACTGATACTACTACTGCTGATACTACTACTACTGATACTACTACTACTGATACTACTACTACTGATACTACTACTACTGATACTACTACTACTGATACTACTACTGCTGATACTACTACTACTGATACTACTACTGCTGATACTACTACTGATACTACTACTACTGATACTACTACTACTGATACTACTACTACTGATACTACTACTGCTGATACTACTACTGCTGATACTACTACTACTGATACTACTACTACTGATACTACTACTACTGTTACTACTACTACTGATACTACTACTACTACTGATACTACTACTACTACTGATACTACTACTACTGATACTACTACTACTGATACTACTACTGCTGATACTACTACTGCTGATACTACTACTACTGATACTACTACTACTGATACTACTACTACTGATACTACTACTACTGATACTACTACTACTGATACTACTACTACTGATACTACTACTGCTGATACTACTACTACTGATACTACTACTACTGATACTACTACTACTGATACTACTACTGCTGATACTACTACTACTGATACTACTACTAATGATACTACTGCTGCTGATACTACTACTACTGATACTACTACTGATACTACTACTACTGATACTACTACTACTGATACTACTACTGCTGATACTACCACTACTGATACTCCTACTACTGATACTACTACTGATACTACTACTACTGATACTCCTGCTACTGATACTACTACTGCTGATACTACTACTGATACTACTACTGATACTACTGCTGATACTACTACTACTGATACTACTACTACTGATACTACTACTACTGATACTCCTACTACTGATACTACTACTGCTGATACTACTACTGATACTACTACTACTGATACTACTGCTGATACTACTACTACTGATACTACTGCTACTGATACTACTAATACTGATACTACTAATACTGATACTCCTACTGCTGATACTACTACTACTGATACTACTACTACTGATACTACTACTAGTGATACTACTACTACTGATACTACTACTACTGCTGATACTACTACTACTGATACTACTACTACTGATACTACTACTGATACTACTACTACTGATATTACTACTACTGATACTACTACTACTGATACTACTACTGCTGATACTACTACTGCTGATACTACTACTACTGATACTACTACTACTGATACTACTACTGCTGATACTACTACTACTGATACTACTACTACTACTGATACTACTACTGATACTACTACTACTGATACTACTACTGCTGACACTACTACTACTGATACTCCTACTGCTGATACTACTACTACTGATACTACTACTGCTGATACTACTACTGCTGATACTACTACTACTGATACTACTACTACTGATACTACTACTGCTGATACTACTACTACTGATACTACTACTACTACTGATACTACTACTGATACTACTACTACTGATACCACTACTACTGATACTACTACTGCTGATACTACTACTGCTGATACTACTACTACTGATACTACTACTACTGATACTACTACTACTGATACTACTACTACTGATACTACTACTACTGATACTACTACTACTACTACTGATACTACTACTACTGATACTACTACTGATACTACTACTACTGATACTACTACTACTGATACTACTACTACTGATACTACTACTACTGATACTACTACTACTGATACTACTACTACTGATACTACTACTACTGATACTACTGCTGCTGATACTACTACTACTGATACTACTACTACTACTACTGATACTACTACTACTGATACTACTACTGCTGATACTACTACTACTGATACTCCTACTACTGATACTACTACTGATACTACTACTACTGATACTCCTGCTACTGATACTACTACTGCTGATACTACTACTGATACTACTACTGATACTACTGCTGATACTACTACTACTGATACTACTACTACTGATACTACTACTACTGATACTCCTACTACTGATACTACTACTGCTGATACTACTACTGATACTACTACTACTGATACTACTGCTGATACTACTACTACTGATACTACTGCTACTGATACTACTAATACTGATACTACTAATACTGATACTCCTACTGCTGATACTACTACTACTGATACTACTACTACTGATACTACTACTAGTGATACTACTACTACTGATACTACTACTACTGATACTACTACTACTGATACTACTACTACTGATACTACTGCTACTGATACTACTAATACTGATACTACTAATACTGATACTCCTACTGCTGATACTACTACTACTGATACTACTACTAGTGATACTACTACTACTACTGATACTACTACTGATACTACTACTACTGATACTACTACTACTGATACTACTACTACTGATACTACTACTGCTGATACTACTACTGCTGATATTACTACTGCTGATACTACTACTGCTGATACTACTACTAGTGATACTACTACTAGTGATACTACTACTACTGATACTACTACTACTACTAGTGATACTACTACTACTGATACTACTACTACTGATACTACTACTACTGATACTACTACTAGTGATACTACTACTACTGATACTACTACTACTGATACTACTACTACTGATACTACTACTGATACTACTACTACAGATACTACTACTGCTGATACTACTACTACTGATACTACTACTACTGATACTACTACTACTACTGATACTACTACTACTACTGATACTACTACTACTGATACTACTACTGATAGTACTACTACTGATAGTACTACTACTGATACTACTACTGCTGATACTACTACTGCTGATACTACTACTACTGATACTACTACTACTGATACTACTACTACTGATACTACTACTACTGATACTACTACTGCTGATACTACTACTACTGATACTACTACTACTACTACTGATACTACTACTACTGATACTACTACTACTGATACTACTACTACTGATACTACTACTACTGATACTACTACTACTGATACTACTACTAGTGATACTACTACTACTGATACTACTACTACTGATACTACTACTACTGATACTACTACTACAGATACTACTACTGCTGATACTACTACTAGTGATACTACTACTACTGATACTACTACTACTGATACTACTACTACTGATACTACTACTACTACTGATACTACTACTACTACTGATACTACTACTACTGATACTACTACTGCTGATACTACTACTACTGATACTACTACTACTGATACTACTACTACTGATACTACTACTGCTGATACTACTACTGCTGATACTACTACTACTGATACTACTACTACTGATACTACTACTACTGATACTACTACTACTACTGATACTACTACTACTACTACTGATACTACTACTACTACTGATACTACTACTGCTGATACTACTACTACTGATACTACTACTACTGATACTACTACTACTGATACTACTACTACTGATACTACTACTGCTGATACTACTACTACTGATACTACTACTACTGATACTACTACTGCTGATACTACTACTGATACTACTACTACTGATACTACTACTACTGATACTACTACTACCGATACTACTACTGCTGATACTACTACTACTGATACTACTGCTGATACTACTACTACTGATACTACTACTACTGATACTAATAGTGATACTACTACTACTGATAGTACTACTGATACTACTACTACTGATACTACTACTACTGATACTACTACTACTGATACTACTACTGCTGATACTACTACTACTGATACTACTGCTGATACTACTACTACTGATACTACTACTACTGATACTACTACTACTGATACTACTACTACTGATACTACTAGTGATACTACTACTACTGATACTACTAGTGATACTACTGCTACTGATACTACTACTGATACTACTACTACTGATACTACTACTGCTGATACTACTACTACTGATACTACTGCTACTGATACTACTGCTACTGATACTTCTACTACTGATACTACTACTACTGATACTACTACTGCTGACACTACTACTGCTGATACTACTACTACTGATACTACTGCTGATACTACTACTACTGATACTACTACTACTGATACTACTGCTGATACTACTACTACTGATACTACTACTACTGATACTACTACTACTGACACTACTACTGATACTACTGCTGCTCACCTTCTTGCGGGCAGACTTCCTGAAGCGCCTCTTCCTCACGTTCTTCAACGGGGGGGTGACTGGGGGGGGGTCACAGTTACAGTCACCCACTCACTCACTCACCCACCCACTCACTCACCCACTCACTCACTCACCCACTCACTCACCCACCCACCCACTCACTCACTCACCCACTCACTCACCCACTCACTCACTCACTCACCCACTCACTCACCCACTCACCCACCCACCCACTCACTCACCCACTCACTCACTCACCCACTCACTCACCCACTCACTCACTCACTCACCCACTCACTCACCCACCCACTCACTCACTCACCCACTCACTCACCCACTCACTCACTCACTCACCCACTCACTCACCCACTCACTCACTCACTCACCCACTCACTCACTCACCCACCCACTCACTCACTCACCCACTCACTCACTCACCCACTCACTCACCCACTCACTCACTCACCTACCCACTCACTCACCCACTCACTCACTCACCCACTCACTCACTCACCCACTCACTCACTCACCCACCCACTCACTCACTCACCCACTCACTCACTCACCCACTCACTCACCCACTCACTCACTCACCTACCCACTCACTCACCCACTCACTCACTCACCCACTCACTCACTCACCCACTCACTCACTCACCCACTCACTCACCCACTCACCCACTCACTCACTTACCCACTCACCCACTCACTCACCCACCCACCCACTCACTCACCCACTCACTCACCCACCCACCCACTCACTCACCCACTCACTCACCCACCCACCCACTCACCCACCCACCCACTCACTCACCCACTCACTCACCCACCCACCCACTCACTCACCCACTCACTCACTCACCCACTCACCCACCCACTCACTCACCCACTCACTCACCCACCCACCCACTCACTCACCCACTCACTCACCCACCCACTCACCCACTCACCCACTCACTCACTCACTCACTCACCCCCCCACCCCCCCCCACCCCCCCCCCCCACCACCCCCCACCCCCCACCCCCACCCCCACCCCCCCACCCCCACCCCCACCCCCCCCAGGTGCCGTGCTGCTCACTGCCGTGGCTCCAGAGGGAGCGCCGCTCCTTCTCACGGCGCCGGGCAGCTCCAGGCTCCTCGGCGTCCACCTCCTCACGCGCCTCCTCCTCCTCCTCATCCTCCTCCTCCTCCTCGCCCGTGCACACCAACATCTGCTCACGGCACGCGCACGCTCACCCGCTCGCTCACCCGCTCGCTCGCTCACCCGCTCGCTCACCCGCTCACCCACTCACTCACCCGCTCGCTCACCCGCTCACCCGCTCGCTCACCCGCTCGCTCACCCGCTCGCTCGCTCACCCGCCTACTCACCCACTCGCTCCCTCACCCGCTCGCTCACCCGCTCGCTCACCCGCCTACTCACCCACTCGCTCCCTCACCCACTCGCTCAGCCACTCGCTCGTTCAGCCACTCGCTCAGCCACCCGCCCGCTCACCCGCCTACTCACCCACTCGCTCCCTCACCCACTCGCTCCCTCACCCGCTCGCTCACCCACTCGCTCAGCCACTCGCTCGCTCGCTCAACAACAACTGCCATTCGCCACTAAGTGGCGGTGACGTCACCACGACGCTTGTGCCAGGCTATGTGCACCTTGAGGCCACGTGAAGTGTCGAACGCCCGCTGGCAGGAGGTCACGGGGCAGACCCAGCAGGTGCCACGGGTCGACTGACTGAGATGACTGGCTGATGCACCACCTGTGCCCCCTACTGTGCCAACCTGCTGTGCTTTAGCCACCCGGCGCTCCGCTCGTTGTTGTGAGCGTCGCTCCTCCGCCCTCCGTTGTTGTTGGAGGGCGACTGCCTCCAACTGCCCAGTAGCATCCTTCACGAGCCTCCTCCACAGAGGTCGATCTTGACACCGCTGGTACCAGTCATCGGCAAGTCCACTCAGCTCCACGTCCTCCTGTACCACGTCACTCCATCTCTTCTCTAGCCCGTGCCGCGCCCGCTTAGCCCCCTCGATCCGGCCGAACAAAAGCTGTTTCGGCATGCGGTGGCTGGGCATGCGGGCTACATGACCCAGCCAACGCAGCCTTGCCTGCCGGAGGAGCTCACCGATGGGACTTTGCCAGGATCTTTCAAGGATTTGTGAGCTCCTCCTTCGTGCGGAACGACAGACCAGGTAGCTTCCACACAGCGTTACGCAACCGATGAAAAAATATTGCCGCTCGACAGATTCGGAGTGAGACCTCTGCTGTTAAACCGGAGCCGGTCATAAGCACACTGCCCAGGTATGGGAAACTCTCCACTCTTTCCACAACTGCCCCATCACCGATTGGAAGTTGTGGGAGTGGAGTGTCCGATGGAACAAAATACCCAGGCAGGTGCTTAGTTTTGGTGGGGCTGATGGAAAGGCCTCATCTCTTAGTGGCACGCTCCAGTCTCAGCAGCAGCGCCTCCAACTCCTCCTCTGAGTGAGCAGCGATTACCAGATCATCGGCATACATAACGTGGTTGAGCAATAGGGAGCCATCCCTTGACCGCACCCGGGCATCGATCAGCCTCCCATTGTATCTGTATCAGATGGAAATTCCTCTGGTACAGCCATAATAAGCTTCTCAAACTACGTGGTCGAAATAGATGTTAAATAATGTGAGAGCCAGAGGACATCCCTGTCGCACCCCAAGGTGTACAGGGAATGGCTCTGACCCCCGGAAACGTAGTTTTACCCGGGCCCGCTCACCATCATGAAGGTCCTTAATGATCGTGAGCAGAGGGTCAGGGACTCCGAAAGCACGAAGAACAACCCAGAGCCCAGGCCTACTGATGGTATCATAGGTCTTGACCAGGTCAATAAAGCAGAGATGTAGGTCTTGTTGGAATTCCCTACACCTCTGATGTAGCAGACGGACAGAAAATATGGCATCTGCGCAGGACCGCCCTTTCCTGAAACCGCATTGGGGCTCCGCAAGCTTCTCCTCAGCGTGCCTGGCAAGGCGATGTTGAATAATCCTTACCAGGACCTTTCCCGGCACACTGAGGAGTGAGATGCCCCTGTAGTTGTTACAGTCTGTGCGGTCCCCCTTCTTAAAGAGGGGGACCACCAGGGCATCCTTCCAATCCTGCGGAATCCGTCCAGTGGTCCAGACTGTTGTTATGATGTCATGTAGGGCAGTCTGTGCACTAACGCCACCCTCCCTCAGCATTTCGCTTGGGATATCATCTCTACCCGGCACCTTTCCTGGTCTCAGACTCTGGATTGCCTTCAGTACTTCCTCAACAGATGGCACATCAGCCAGCCACTCACAGGGGGTGACTTCCTCCAATATTTGAGGCACCGCAGCCTCAGCAGGGTCATCCCCACTTTGTGCCACGATGTTTTCCTGGCTTAGGGATTTCCCCTCCCCCAGGACCATACAGAAATGCTCAGCAAATCTGAAAACGTGTTCCTGTCGGTCGGAGATTGGATCACCGTTCTTTCCCCTAATGATGGTAATAGGTATGGCGCTGCAGGTCACTTTTTTGATGGAATTAAATAGAGATTTGTGATCGCGGGCCACTGAGGCAGACTCCATCTCCTCAGCAACCCGCGACCACCACCCATCCTTGCAGCGCCTCACGGCTCTCCGAACCTCCGAGCGAAGGCTTCGGTAAGCCTCCTTATTCTCCGACGTGGAATGCTGTAGACGATGACAGTGGGCCTGTCGCTTTTTCTTAGCCAGCTTGAACACCTCCTCTGTCAGCCAGGGTCTCTGAGGAGGTCTGGACCGTGTACCCAAAGCAGCCATTGCAGCTGCATGAGCCACAGTCCTAAACCTCGCCCATTTACCCTCGGCATCAGGAGGAGTGGTGGACGATGCCAACCCCAGCCGTAAGCGATGATGAAATTCTCGCTTGCGACTTTCATCAGCTAGCTGAGACCAGGCCACCTTAGATTTGAATGGGGTCCTGGGTGTACACCCACCACCGGCGTGGAAGAATGGCAGGCGCATCTTACAGATGACTAGTCGATGGTCAGAGGGCAGATCAGCTCCACGGTAGGTCCTGGTGTCAAGCATCCGCTGGTCCGTCACTATGTAGTCCAGCAGATGTTCTTGCTTGGACCCGGCATGCATCCATGATGTGGTGTGGATGCGCCGATGCTGGAACACTAAGCCACCCACTCCCCCACCTGCTCGCTCACCTACTCGCTCGCCCACTCACCCACTGACCCACTCACCCACTGACCCAATCACCCACGCACTCACCCACTCAGCCACACACTCACCCACCCACTCACCCACTCACTCACTCACTTACCCACCCACCCACTCACACACCCACCCACTCACCCATCCACCAACTCACCCACCCACCCACTCACCCACTCACTCACTCACTCACCCACTCACTCACCCACTCACTCACCCACTCACTCACTCACCCACTCATTCACCCACCCACTCACCCACCCACAAACTCACCCACCCACTCACCCACTCACCCACCCACTAACCCACCCACCCACCCACTAACTCAGCCACCCACCCACTCACCCCACCACCACCCCGCCCACCACCACCCCGCCCACCTGACACACGTTGGCTGTCTTGTAGAAGTTCTTCTTGTCGATGGTCTTGAGCGACTCAACGATGCAGGGCAGCTCTACGAGACGAGCAGACAGCGGGCAGGAGTCCACCTTCACCACGCCGTGACGTCCATCAGCTGGGGGGGGTGAGTGGGGGGTGAGTGGGGGGGTGAGTGGGGGGTGAGTGGGTGAGTGGTGAGTGACTGGTGAGTGAGTGAGTGGGTGAGTGAGTGGGTGAGTGAGTGGGTGAGTAAGTGGGTGAGTGGGTGAGTAGTGGGTGAGTGAGTGAGTGGGTGAGTGAGTGGGTGAGTAAGTGGGTGAGTAAGTGGGAGAGTGAGTGAGTGAGTGGGTGAGTGAGTGGGTGAGTGAGTGGGTGAGTAAGTGGGTGAGTGGGTGAGTAGTGGGTGAGTGAGTGAGTGGGTGAGTGAGTGGGTGAGTAAGTGGGTGAGTAAGTGGGAGAGTGAGTGAGTGAGTGGGGGGGTGAGTGGGTGGGTGGGTGAGTGAGTGGGTGTGTGAGTGGGTGAGTGAGTGGGTGGGTGAGTGATTGAGTGAGTGGGTGAGTGAGTGGGTGAGTGAGTGAGTGAGTGGGTGAGTGATTGAGTGAGTGGGTGAGTGAGTGAGTGGGTGAGTGGGGGGTGAGTGGTGGGTGAGTGGGGGGTGAGTGGTGGGTGAGTGGGGGGTGAGTGGTGGGTGAGTGGGGGGTGAGTGAGTGGGTGAGTGATTGAGTGAGTGGGTGAGTAAGTGGGTGAGTGGGTGGGTGAGTGGGTGAGTGAGTGGGGGGGGGGGGGGTGAGTGGGTGGATGAGTGAGTGGGTGAGTCGGTGGGTGAGTGGGTGAGTAGTGGGTGAGTGAGTGGGGGGGTGGGTGAGTGGGTGGGTGGGTGAGTGGGGGGGTGAGTGGGGGGGTGAGTGGGGGGGTGAGTGGGGGTGACTCACGGTGCAGGTGAATGGTGAATCTCTCTC
This sequence comes from Petromyzon marinus, assembly GCF_010993605.1. Lineage (NCBI taxonomy): Eukaryota > Metazoa > Chordata > Hyperoartia > Petromyzontiformes > Petromyzontidae > Petromyzon > Petromyzon marinus. The sequence goes on along the minus strand of NW_022638175.1, from coordinate 314,965 downwards.
GAGGATTCATGTTGCCAGAGTGAATGATTCGGCGCACAGCCTCAGCTTGCTCCTGTCGTGAGACACACAGACACACACAGAGACACACACAGAGACACACACAGAGACACACACAGAGACATAGACACACACAGAGACACACAGAGAGACAGAGACACACACAGAGACACAGACACACAGAGAGACACACACAGAGACACACAGAGAGACACACACAGAGACATAGACACACATAGAGACACACAGAGAGACAGAGACACACACAGAGACACAGACACACATAGAGACACACACAGAGACACACAGAGAGACACACACAGAGACACAGAGACACACAGAGAGACACACACAGAGACACACAGAGAGACAGACACACACAGAGACACACAGAGAGACAGACACACACAGAGAGACAGACACACACAGAGAGACACACAGAGAGACACAGACACAGTCACACAGAGAGACAAAGACACACAGAGACACACGGAGACACACAGAAACACACAAAGAGACACAGAGACACACACAGAGAGACAGAGACACACACAGAGACACACAGAGAGAGACACACACAGAGACACAGAGCCACAAAGAGAGACAGAGACACACAGAGAGACAGAGACACACACAGAGACACAGACACACACAGAGACACACACAGAGACACAGAGACACACGGAGACACACAGAGATGAGTGTGTGTGGTGCCAGGCTAGGTACACCACTGTGTGTATGGTGCCAGACTAGGTGCACCACTGTGTGTGTGTGGTGCCAGGCTAGGTGCACCACTGTGTGTGTGTGTGGTGCCAGACTAGGTGCACCACTGTGTTAGTGTGGTGCCAGGCTAGGTGCACCACTGTGTGTGTGTGGTGCCAGGCTAGGTGCACCACTGTGTGTGTGTGGTGCCAGGCTAGGTACACCACTGTGTGTGTGTGGTGCCAGGCTATGTACAACACTGTGTTAGTGTGGTGCCAGGCTAGGTACACCACTGTGTGTGTGTGGTGCCAGGCTAGGTACACCACTGTGTGTGTGTGGTGCCAGGCTAGGTACACCACTGTGTGTGAGTGGTGCCAGGCTAGGTACACCACTGTGTGTGTGTGGTGCCAGGCTAGGTACACCACTGTGTGTGTGTGGTGCCAGGCTAGGTGCACCACTGTGTGTGGTGCCAGGCTAGGTACACCACTGTGTGTGGTGCCAGGCTAGGTGCACCACTGTGTGTGGTGCCAGGCTAGGTACACCACTGTGTGTGTGTGGTGCCAGGCTAGGTACAATACTGTCTGTGAGTGTGGTGCCAGGCTAGGTACACCACTGTGTGTGTGTGGTGCCAGGCTAGGTGCACCACTGCTCACGCTGGGTAGCCGCAGGATGAAGTGATTCTCCAAGTCGAAGGGAGCCTCCTCCTTGCCGCCTTTGGGGTTCATGGCGGTGGGAAGGATTAAACGTAAAGCTAAAAGAGCTAAATTTAGTTAAATTAGAGAGTTATATATAGCGAGAAGCGGATTTGACGAGAGCGTTGGAGAGAGTTAAAAAGGGAGTTAATTATGGAGAGAGTTAAATAGAGAGATGATATATAACGAGAGAGTTAATTTAGAGAGTTAATTTAGAGAGTTAATTAAGGAGAGGCGAGAATGGGAATGAACGCTCGGAACGAGACCGGAAGTGAGCGTGGAAGTGACGTCGGTCTCGCAGGGGGGGGCGTGACCGAATAAGTGGACATGAAGTCACAGGCAAGCACCCCGGCCCCCACCCATCGCACGTTACGTCTCGAATTCACCGTTAAGTTCGGCGGAAGTGACGTCATTAGCACTCCCACCGCGCGTGACGTAATCACGCTTATTTATTTGCACCCGGAGGAATCCGATGAGGAGCGAAGCTCTTTCATCATGAGATGTCCGCTCAGACAGAATAAAAAACACACAACTGCGTGACGTCTTCGAAAAAAACCGTCGAAAGTGACGTCATCGATAGCACAATTACGCACGTTGTCGGAATCCCATAGCGCGTGACGTCATCGGAATACCATGGCGCGTGACGTCATGTCATCTACCATTCAATGGCGCGTGACGTCACGCCCTTCTGCCCCGTGTGTGGACTAATCTCCATCTGTTCCATCTCAATCCACCTTCTAACACCGTGTGTGGACTAATCTCCATCTGTTCCATCTCACTCCCTTCTAACACCGTGTGTGGACTAATCTCCATCTGTTCCATCTCACTCCCTTCTAACACCGTGTGTGGACTAATCTCCATCTGTTCCATCTCACTCCACCTTCTAAGACCGTGTTTGGACTAATCTCCATCTGTTCCATCTCACTCCATTCTAACACCGTGTGTGGACTAATCTCCATCTGTTCCATCTCGCTCCCTTCTACACCGTGTGTGGACTAATCTCCATCTGTTTCATCTCACTCCCCTCTACCCAGTGTGTGGACTAATCTCCATCTGTTCCATCTCACTCCACCTTCTAACACCGTGTGTGGACTAATCTCCATCTGTTCCATCTCACTTCTATCCCATGTGTGGACTAATCTCCATCTGTTCCATCTCGCTCCCGTCTACACCGTGTGTGGACTAATCTCCATCTGTTCCATCTCACTCCCTCCTACACCGTCTGTGGACTAATCTCCATCTGTTCCATCTCACTCCCTTCCAACACCGTGTGTGGACTAATCTCCATCTGTTCCATCTCACTCCCTTCTACACCGTGTGTGGACTAATCTCCATCTGTTCCATCTCACTCCACCTTCTACCCCGTGTGTGGACTAATCTCCATCTGTTCCATCTCACTCCACCTTCTAACACCGTTGGTGGACTAATCTCCATCTGTTCCATCTCACTCCACCTTCTACCCCGTGTGTGGACTAATCTCCATCTGTTCCATCTCACTCCACCTTCTAACACCGTGTGTGGACTAATCTCCATCTGTTCCATCTCACTCCCTTCTACCCCGTGTGTGGACTAATCTCCATCTGTTCCATCTCTCTCCCTTCTAACACCGTGTGTGGACTAATCTCCATCTGTTCCATCTCACTACACCTTCTACCTCGTGTGTGGACTATTCTCCATCTGTTCAATCTCACTCCACCTTCTCACACCGTGTGTGGACTAATCTCCATCTGTTCCATCTCACTCCACCTTCTACACCGTGTGTGGACTAATCTCCATCTGTTCCATCTCACTCCCTTCTAACACCGTGTGTGGACTAATCTCCATCTGTTCCATCTCGCTCCACCTTCTACCCCGTGTGTGGACTAATCTCCATCTGTTCCATCTCACTCCACCTTCTACACCGTGTGTGGACTAATCTCCATCTGTTCCATCTCACTCCCTTCTAACACCGTGTGTGGACTAATCTCCATCTGTTCCATCTCACTCCCTTCTAATACCGTGTGTGGACTAATCTCCATCTGTTCCATCTCACTCCCTTCTACCCCGTGTGGACTAATCTCCATCTGTTCCATCTCACTCCCTTCTACACTGTGTGTGGACTAATCTCCATCTGTTCCATCTCACTCCACCTTCTAACACCGTGTGTGGACTAATCTCCATCTGTTCCATCTCACTCCCTTCTACCCGTGTGTGGACTAATCTCCATCTGTTCCATCTCACTCCACCTTCTACACCGTGTGTGGACTAATCTCCATCTGTTCCATCTCACTCCCTTCTACCCGTGTGTGGACTAATCTCCATCTGTTCCATCTCACTCCCGTCTACACCGTGTGTGGACTAATCTCCATCTGTTCCATCTCACTCCCTTCTACCCGTGTGTGGACTAATCTCCATCTGTTCCATCTCACTCCCTTCTACCCGTGTGTGGACTAATCTCCATCTGTTCCATCTCACTCCCGTCTACACCGTGTGTGGACTAATCTCCATCTGTTCCATCTCACTCCCTTCTAACACCGTGTGTGGACTAATCTCCATCTGTTCCATCTCACTCCCTTCTAACACCGTGTGTGGACTAATCTCCATCTGTTCCATCTCACTCCACCTTCTAACACCGTGTGTGGACTAATCTCCATCTGTTCCATCTCGCTCCCTTCTAACACCGTGTGTGGACTAATCTCCATCTGTTCCATCTCACTCCACCTTTTAACACCGTGTGTGGACGAATCTCCATCTGTTCCATCTCGCTCTCTTCTACCCCGTGTGTGGACTAATCTCCATCTGTTCCATCTCACTCCCTTCTACACCGTGTGTGAACTAATCTCCATCTGTTCCATCTCACTCCCTTTTAACACCGTGTGTGGACTAATCTCCATCTGTTCCATCTCACTCCACCTTCTACACCGTGTGTGGACTAATCTCCATCTGTTCCATCTCACTCCCGTCTACACCGTGTGGACTAATCTCCATCTGTTCCATCTCACTCCCCTCTACCCCGTGTGTGGACTAATCTCCATCTGTTCCATCTCACTCCCTTCTAACACCGTGTGTGGACTAATCTCCATCTGTTCCATCTCACTCCACCTTCTAACACCGTGTGTGGACTAATCTCCATCTGTTCCATCTCACTCCCTTCTAACACCGTGTGTGGACTAATCTCCATCTGTTCCATCTCACTCCACCTTCTAACACCGTGTGTGGACTAATCTCCATCTGTTCCATCTCACTCCCTTCTACCCCGTGTGTGGACTAATCTCCATCTGTTCCATCTCACTCCACCTTCTAACACCGTGTGTGGACTAATCTCCATCTGTTCCATCTCACTCCCTTCTAACACCGTGTGTGGACTAATCTCCATCTGTTCCATCTCACTTCCTTCTACCCCGTGTGTGGACTAATCTCCATCTGTTCCATCTCACTCCCTTCTACACCGTGTGTGGACTAATCTCCATCTGTTCCATCTCACTCCCTTCTACACCGTGTGTGGACTAATCTCCATCTGTTCCATTTCACTCCCTTCTACACCGTGTGTGGACTAATCTCCATCTGTTCCATCTCACTCCACCTTCTACCCCGTTTGCGGACTAATCTCCATCTGTTCCATCTCACTCCCTTCTACACTGTGGACTAATCTCCATCTGTTCCATCTCGCTCCCTTCTAACACCGTGTGTGGACTAATCTCCATCTGTTCCATCTCACTCCCTTCTACACCGTGTGTGGACTAATCTCCATCTGTTCCATCTCACTCCCTTCTAACACCATGTGTGGACTAATCTCCATCTGTTCCATCTCACTCCCTTCTAACACCGTGTGTGGACTAATCTCCATCTGTTCCATCTCACTCCACCTTCTAACACCGTGTGTGGACTAATCTCCATCTGTTCCATCTCACTCCCTTCTAACACCGTGTGTGGACTAATCTCCATCTGTTCCATCTCACTCCACCTTCTAACACCGTGTGTGGACTAATCTCCATCTGTTCCATCTCACTCCCTTCTACCCCGTGTGTGGACTAATCTCCATCTGTTCCATCTCACTCCACCTTCTAACACCGTGTGTGGACTAATCTCCATCTGTTCCATCTCACTCCCTTCTAGCACCGTGTGTGGACTAATCTCCATCTGTTCCATCTCACTTCCTTCTACCCCGTGTGTGGACTAATCTCCATCTGTTCCATCTCACTCCCTTCTACACCGTGTGTGGACTAATCTCCATCTGTTCCATCTCACTCCCTTCTACACTGTGTGTGGACTAATCTCCATCTGTTCCATCTCACTCCCTTCTACACCGTGTGTGGACTAATCTCCATCTGTTCCATCTCACTCCACCTTCTACCCCGTTTGCGGACTAATCTCCATCTGTTCCATCTCACTCCCTTCTACACTGTGGACTAATCTCCATCTGTTCCATCTCGCTCCCTTCTAACACCGTGTGTGGACTAATCTCCATCTGTTCCATCTCACTCCCTTCTACACCGTGTGTGGACTAATCTCCATCTATTCCATCTCACTCCCTTCTAACACCATGTGTGGACTAATCTCCATCTGTTCCATCTCACTCCCTTCTAACACCATGTGTGGACTAATCTCCATCTGTTCCATCTCACTCCCTTCTAACACCATGTGTGGACTAATCTCCATCTGTTCCATCTCACTCCCTTCTAACACCATGTGTGGACTAATCTCCATCTGTTCCATCTCACTCCCTTCTACTCCGTGTGTGGACTAATCTCCATCTGTTCCATCTCACTCCCTTCTAACACCGTGTGGACTAATCTCCATCTGTTCCATCTCACTCCAAACACCGTGTGTGGACTAATCTCCATCTGTTCCATCTCACTCCACCTTCTAACACGGTGTGTGGACTAATCTCCATCTGTTCCATCTCACTCCCTTCTACACCGTGTGTAGACTAATCTCCATCTGTTCCATCTCACTCCACCTTCTAACACCGTGTGTGGACTAATCTCCATCTGTTCCATCTCAGTCCCTTCTACACCGTGTGTGGACTAATCTCCATCTGTTCCATCTCACTCCCTTCTACACCGTGTGTGGACTATTCTCCATCTGTTCCATCTCACTCCCTTCTACACCGTGTGTGGACTAATCTCCATCTGTTCCATCTCACTCCACCTTCTAACACCGTGTGTGGACTAATCTCCATCTGTTCCATCTCAGTCCCTTCTACACCGTGTGTGGACTAATCTCCATCTGTTCCATCTCACTCCCTTCTACACCGTGTGTGGACTAATCTCCATCTGTTCCATCTCACTCCCTTCTACCCCGTGTGTGGACTAATCTCCATCTGTTCCATCTCACTCCCTTCTACACCGTGTGTGGACTATTCTCCATCTGTTCCATCTCACTCCCTTCTACTCCATGTGTGGACAAATCTAAATCTGTTCCATCTCACTCCCTTCTACACCGTGTATGGACTAATCTCCATCTGTTCCATCTCACTCCACCTTCTAACACCGTGTGTGGACTAATCTCCATCTGTTCCATCTCACTCCCTTCTACACCGTGTGTGGACTAATCTCCATCTGTTCCATCTCACTCCACCTTCTACCCCGTGTGTGGACTAATCTCCATCTGTTCCATCTCACTCCCGTCTACACCGTGTGTGGACTAATCTCCATCTGTTCCATCTCACTCCCTTCTACCCGTGTGTGGACTAATCTCCATCTGTTCCATCTCACTCCCTTCTACCCGTGTGTGGACTAATCTCCATCTGTTCCATCTCACTCCCTTCTACCCCGTGTGTGGACTAATCTCCATCTGTTCCATCTCTCTCCCTTCTAACACCGTGTGTGGACTAATCTCCATCTGTTCCATCTCACTACACCTTCTACCTCGTGTGTGGACTATTCTCCATCTGTTCAATCTCACTCCACCTTCTAACACCGTGTGTGGACTAATCTCCATCTGTTCCATCTCACTCCACCTTCTACACCGTGTGTGGACTAATCTCCATCTGTTCCATCTCACTCCCTTCTAACACCGTGTGTGGACTAATCTCCATCTGTTCCATCTCGCTCCACCTTCTACCCCGTGTGTGGACTAATCTCCATCTGTTCCATCTCACTCCACCTTCTACACCGTGTGTGGACTAATCTCCATCTGTTCCATCTCACTCCCTTCTAACACCGTGTGTGGACTAATCTCCATCTGTTCCATCTCACTCCCTTCTAATACCGTGTGTGGACTAATCTCCATCTGTTCCATCTCACTCCCTTCTACCCCGTGTGGACTAATCTCCATCTGTTCCATCTCACTCCCTTCTACACTGTGTGTGGACTAATCTCCATCTGTTCCATCTCACTCCACCTTCTAACACCGTGTGTGGACTAATCTCCATCTGTTCCATCTCACTCCCTTCTACCCGTGTGTGGACTAATCTCCATCTGTTCCATCTCACTCCCTTCTACCCGTGTGTGGACTAATCTCCATCTGTTCCATCTCACTCCCGTCTACACCGTGTGTGGACTAATCTCCATCTGTTCCATCTCACTCCCTTCTACCCGTGTGTGGACTAATCTCCATCTGTTCCATCTCACTCCCTTCTACCCGTGTGTGGACTAATCTCCATCTGTTCCATCTCACTCCCGTCTACACCGTGTGTGGACTAATCTCCATCTGTTCCATCTCACTCCCTTCTAACACCGTGTGTGGACTAATCTCCATCTGTTCCATCTCACTCCCTTCTAACACCGTGTGTGGACTAATCTCCATCTGTTCCATCTCACTCCACCTTCTAACACCGTGTGTGGACTAATCTCCATCTGTTCCATCTCGCTCCCTTCTAACACCGTGTGTGGACTAATCTCCATCTGTTCCATCTCACTCCACCTTTTAACACCGTGTGTGGACGAATCTCCATCTGTTCCATCTCGCTCCCTTCTACCCCGTGTGTGGACTAATCTCCATCTGTTCCATCTCACTCCCTTCTACACCGTGTGTGAACTAATCTCCATCTGTTCCATCTCACTCCCTTTTAACACCGTGTGTGGACTAATCTCCATCTGTTCCATCTCACTCCACCTTCTACACCGTGTGTGGACTAATCTCCATCTGTTCCATCTCACTCCCTTCTAACACCGTGTGTGGACTAATCTCCATCTGTTCCATCTCACTCCCGTCCACACCGTGTGGACTAATCTCCATCTGTTCCATCTCACTCCCCTCTACCCCGTGTGTGGACTAATCTCCATCTGTTCCATCTCACTCCCTTCTAACACCGTGTGTGGACTAATCTCCATCTGTTCCATCTCACTCCACCTTCTAACACCGTGTGTGGACTAATCTCCATCTGTTCCATCTCACTCCCTTCTAACACCGTGTGTGGACTAATCTCCATCTGTTCCATCTCACTCCACCTTCTAACACCGTGTGTGGACTAATCTCCATCTGTTCCATCTCACTCCCTTCTACCCCGTGTGTGGACTAATCTCCATCTGTTCCATCTCACTCCACCTTCTAACACCGTGTGTGGACTAATCTCCATCTGTTCCATCTCACTCCCTTCTAACACCGTGTGTGGACTAATCTCCATCTGTTCCATCTCACTTCCTTCTACCCCGTGTGTGGACTAATCTCCATCTGTTCCATCTCACTCCCTTCTACACCGTGTGTGGACTAATCTCCATCTGTTCCATCTCACTCCCTTCTACACCGTGTGTGGACTAATCTCCATCTGTTCCATCTCACTCCCTTCTACACCGTGTGTGGACTAATCTCCATCTGTTCCATCTCACTCCACCTTCTACCCCGTTTGCGGACTAATCTCCATCTGTTCCATCTCACTCCCTTCTACACTGTGGACTAATCTCCATCTGTTCCATCTCGCTCCCTTCTAACACCGTGTGTGGACTAATCTCCATCTGTTCCATCTCACTCCCTTCTACACCGTGTGTGGACTAATCTCCATCTGTTCCATCTCACTCCCTTCTAACACCATGTGTGGACTAATCTCCATCTGTTCCATCTCACTCCCTTCTAACACCATGTGTGGACTAATCTCCATCTGTTCCATCTCACTCCCTTCTAACACCATGTGTGGACTAATCTCCATCTGTTCCATCTCACTCCCTTCTACTCCGTGTGTGGACTAATCTCCATCTGTTCCATCTCACTCCCTTCTAACACCGTGTGGACTAATCTCCATCTGTTCCATCTCACTCCTACCACCGTGTGTGGACTAATCTCCATCTGTTCCATCTCAGTCCCTTCTACACCGTGTGTGGACTAATCTCCATCTGTTCCATCTCACTCCCTTCTACACCGTGTGTGGACTATTCTCCATCTGTTCCATCTCACTCCCTTCTACACCGTGTGTGGACTAATCTCCATCTGTTCCATCTCACTCCCTTCTACCCCGTGTGTGGACTAATCTCCATCTGTTCCATCTCACTCCCTTCTACACCGTGTGTGGACTATTCTCCATCTGTTCCATCTCACTCCCTTCTACTCCATGTGTGGACTAATCTAAATCTGTTCCATCTCACTCCCTTCTACACCGTGTATGGACTAATCTCCATCTGTTCCATCTCGCTCCACCTTCTAACACCGTGTGTGGACTAATCTCCATCTGTTCCATCTCACTCCCTTCTACACCGTGTGTGGACTAATCTCCATCTGTTCCATCTCACTCCACCTTCTACCCCGTGTGTGGACTAATCTCCATCTGTTCCATCTCACTCCCGTCTACACCGTGTGTGGACTAATCTCCATCTGTTCCATCTCACTCCCTTCTACCCGTGTGTGGACTAATCTCCATCTGTTCCATCTCACTCCCTTCTACCCGTGTGTGGACTAATCTCCATCTGTTCCATCTCACTCCCGTCTACACCGTGTGTGGACTAATCTCCATCTGTTCCATCTCACTCCCTTCTAACACCGTGTGTGGACTAATCTCCATCTGTTCCATCTCACTCCCTTCTAACACCGTGTGTGGACTAATCTCCATCCGTTCCATCTCACTCCACCTTCTAACACCGTGTGTGGACTAATCTCCATCTGTTCCATCTCGCTCCCTTCTAACACCGTGTGTGGACTAATCTCCATCTGTTCCATCTCACTCCACCTTTTAACACCGTGTGTGGACGAATCTCCATCTGTTCCATCTCGCTCCCTTCTACCCCGTGTGTGGACTAATCTCCATCTGTTCCATCTCACTCCCTTCTACACCGTGTGTGGACTAATCTCCATCTGTTCCATCTCACTCCCTTTTAACACCGTGTGTGGACTAATCTCCATCTGTTCCATCTCACTCCACCTTCTACACCGTGTGTGGACTAATCTCCATCTGTTCCATCTCACTCCCTTCTAACACCGTGTGTGGACTAATCTCCATCTGTTCCATCTCACTCCACCTTCTAACACCGTGTGTGGACTAATCTCCATCTGTTCCATCTCACTCCCTTCTAACACCGTGTGTGGACTAATCTCCATCTGTTCCATCTCACTCCCGTCTAACACCGTGTGTGGACTAATCTCAATCTGTTCCATCTCACTCCACCTACCCCGTGTGTGGACTAATCTCCATCTGTTCCATCTCACTCCCTTCTAAAACCGTGTGTGGACTAATCTCCATCTGTTCCATCTCACTCCCTTCTACACCGTGTGTGGACTAATCTCCATCTGTTCCATCTCACTCCCTTCTATCCCGTGTGTGGACTAATCTCCATCTGTTCCATCTCACTCCCTTCTAACACCGTGTGTGGACTAATCTCCATCTGTTCCATCTCACTCCCTTCTAAAACCGTGTGTGGACTAATCTCCATCTGTTCCATCTCCCTCCACCTTCTAACACCGTGTGTGGACTAATCTCCATCTGTTCCATCTCACTCCCTTCTAACACCGTGTGTGGACTAATCTCCATCTGTTCCATCTCGCTCCCTTCTACACCGTGTGTGGACTAATCTCCATCTGTTCCATCTCGCTCCCTCCTACCCCGTGTGTGGACTAATCTCCATCTGTTCCATCTCACTCCACATTCTACCCCGTGTGTGGACTAATCTCCATCTGTTCCATCTCACTCCCTTCTAACACCGTGTGTGGACTAATCTCCATCTGTTCCATCTCACTCCCTTCTACACCGTGTGTGGACTAATCTCCATCTGTTCCATCTCACTCCCTTCTAACACCGTGTGTGGACTAATCTCCATCTGTTCCATCTCACTCCACCTTCTAACACCGTGTGTGGACTAATCTCCATCTGTTCCATCTCACTCCCTTCTAACACCGTGTGTGGACTAATCTCCATCTGTTCCATCTCACTCCCTTCTACACCGTGTGTGGACTAATCTCCATCTGTTCCATCTCACTCCCGTCTACACCGTGTGTGGACTAATCTCCATCTGTTCCATCTCACTCCCTTCTAACACCGTGTGTGGACTAATATCCATCTGTTACATCTCACTCCACCTTCTACACCGTGTGTGGACTAATCTCCATCTGTTCCATCTCACTCGACCTTCTACACCGTGTGCGGACTAATCTCCATCTGTTCCATCTCCCTCCAACTTCTAACACCGTGTGTGGACTAATCTCCATCTGTTCCATCTCACTCCACCTTCTAACACCGTGTGGACTAATCTCCATCTGTTCCATCTCACTCCCTTCTAACACCGTGTGTGGACTAATCTCCATCTGTTCCATCTCACTCCCTTCTAACACCGTGTGTGGACTAATCTCCATCTGTTCCATCTCACTCCCTTCTACCCCGTGTGTGGACTAATCTCCATCTGTTCCATCTCACTCCCGTCTACACCGTGTGTGGACTAATCTCCATCTGTTCCATCTCACTCCCTTCTAACACCGTGTGTGGACTAATCTCCACCTGTTCCAACCCACTCCCTTCTACACCGTGTGTGGACTAATCTCCATCTGTTACATCTCACTCCACCTTCTACACCGTGTGTGGACTAATCTCCATCTGTTCCATCTCACTCCCTTCTACACCGAGTGTGGACTAATCTCCATCTGTTCCAACCCACGCCCTTCTACACCGTGTGTGGACTAATCTCCATCTGTTACATCTCACTCCCTTCTAACACCGTGTGTGGACTAATCTCCATCTGTTCCATCTCGCTCGACCTTCTACACCGTGTGTGGACTAATCTCCATCTGTTCCATCTCACTCGACCTTCTACACCGTGTGCGGACTAATCTCCATCTGTTCCATCTCACTCCCTTCTAACACCGTGTGTGGACTAATCTCCATCTGTTCCATCTCACTCCCTTCTACACCGTGTGTGGACTAATCTCCATCTGTTCCATCTCCCTCCAACTTCTAACACCGTGTGTGGACTAATCTCCATCTGTTCCATCTCAATCCCTTCTACGCCGTGTGTGGACTAATCTCCATCTGTTCCATCTCACTCAATCTTCTAACACCATGTGTAGACTAATCTCCATCTGTTCCATCACACCCCCTTCTACACTGTGGACTAATCTCCATCTGTTCCATCTCACTCCCTTCTAACACCGTGTGGACTAATCTCCATCTGTTCCATCTCACTCCTACCACCGTGTGTGGACTAATCTCCATCTGTTCCATCTCAGTCCCTTCTACACCGTGTGTGGACTAATCTCCATCTGTTCCATCTCACTCCCTTCTACACCGTGTGTGGACTATTCTCCATCTGTTCCATCTCACTCCCTTCTACACCGTGTGTGGACTAATCTCCATCTGTTCCATCTCACTCCCTTCTACCCCGTGTGTGGACTAATCTCCATCTGTTCCATCTCACTCCCTTCTACACCGTGTGTGGACTATTCTCCATCTGTTCCATCTCACTCCCTTCTACTCCATGTGTGGACTAATCTAAATCTGTTCCATCTCACTCCCTTCTACACCGTGTATGGACTAATCTCCATCTGTTCCATCTCGCTCCACCTTCTAACACCGTGTGTGGACTAATCTCCATCTGTTCCATCTCACTCCCTTCTACACCGTGTGTGGACTAATCTCCATCTGTTCCATCTCACTCCACCTTCTACCCCGTGTGTGGACTAATCTCCATCTGTTCCATCTCACTCCCGTCTACACCGTGTGTGGACTAATCTCCATCTGTTCCATCTCACTCCCTTCTACCCGTGTGTGGACTAATCTCCATCTGTTCCATCTCACTCCCTTCTACCCGTGTGTGGACTAATCTCCATCTGTTCCATCTCACTCCCGTCTACACCGTGTGTGGACTAATCTCCATCTGTTCCATCTCACTCCCTTCTAACACCGTGTGTGGACTAATCTCCATCTGTTCCATCTCACTCCCTTCTAACACCGTGTGTGGACTAATCTCCATCCGTTCCATCTCACTCCACCTTCTAACACCGTGTGTGGACTAATCTCCATCTGTTCCATCTCGCTCCCTTCTAACACCGTGTGTGGACTAATCTCCATCTGTTCCATCTCACTCCACCTTTTAACACCGTGTGTGGACGAATCTCCATCTGTTCCATCTCGCTCCCTTCTACCCCGTGTGTGGACTAATCTCCATCTGTTCCATCTCACTCCCTTCTACACCGTGTGTGGACTAATCTCCATCTGTTCCATCTCACTCCCTTTTAACACCGTGTGTGGACTAATCTCCATCTGTTCCATCTCACTCCACCTTCTACACCGTGTGTGGACTAATCTCCATCTGTTCCATCTCACTCCCTTCTAACACCGTGTGTGGACTAATCTCCATCTGTTCCATCTCACTCCACCTTCTAACACCGTGTGTGGACTAATCTCCATCTGTTCCATCTCACTCCCTTCTAACACCGTGTGTGGACTAATCTCCATCTGTTCCATCTCACTCCCGTCTAACACCGTGTGTGGACTAATCTCAATCTGTTCCATCTCACTCCACCTACCCCGTGTGTGGACTAATCTCCATCTGTTCCATCTCACTCCCTTCTAACACCGTGTGTGAACTAATCTCCATCTGTTCCATCTCACTCCCTTCTACACCGTGTGTGGACTAATCTCCATGTGTTCCATCTCACTCCCTTCTATCCCGTGTGTGGACTAATCTCCATCTGTTCCATCTCACTCCCTTCTAACACCGTGTGTGGACTAATCTCCATCTGTTCCATCTCACTCCCTTCTAAAACCGTGTGTGGACTAATCTCCATCTGTTCCATCTCCCTCCACCTTCTAACACCGTGTGTGGACTAATCTCCATCTGTTCCATCTCACTCCCTTCTAACACCGTGTGTGGACTAATCTCCATCTGTTCCATCTCGCTCCCTTCTACACCGTGTGTGGACTAATCTCCATCTGTTCCATCTCGCTCCCTCCTACCCCGTGTGTGGACTAATCTCCATCTGTTCCATCTCACTCCACATTCTACCCCGTGTGTGGACTAATCTCCATCTGTTCCATCTCACTCCCTTCTAACACCGTGTGTGGACTAATCTCCATCTGTTCCATCTCACTCCCTTCTACACCGTGTGTGGACTAATCTCCATCTGTTCCATCTCACTCCCTTCTAACACCGTGTGTGGACTAATCTCCATCTGTTCCATCTCACTCCACCTTCTAACACCGTGTGTGGACTAATCTCCATCTGTTCCATCTCACTCCCTTCTAACACCGTGTGTGGACTAATCTCCATCTGTTCCATCTCACTCCCTTCTACACCGTGTGTGGACTAATCTCCATCTGTTCCATCTCACTCCCGTCTACACCGTGTGTGGACTAATCTCCATCTGTTCCATCTCACTCCCTTCTAACACCGTGTGTGGACTAATATCCATCTGTTACATCTCACTCCACCTTCTACACCGTGTGTGGACTAATCTCCATCTGTTCCATCTCACTCGACCTTCTACACCGTGTGCGGACTAATCTCCATCTGTTCCATCTCCCTCCAACTTCTAACACCGTGTGTGGACTAATCTCCATCTGTTCCATCTCACTCCACCTTCTAACACCGTGTGGACTAATCTCCATCTGTTCCATCTCACTCCCTTCTAACACCGTGTGTGGACTAATCTCCATCTGTTCCATCTCACTCCCTTCTAACACCGTGTGTGGACTAATCTCCATCTGTTCCATCTCACTCCCTTCTACCCCGTGTGTGGACTAATCTCCATCTGTTCCATCTCACTCCCGTCTACACCGTGTGTGGACTAATCTCCATCTGTTCCATCTCACTCCCTTCTAACACCGTGTGTGGACTAATCTCCACCTGTTCCAACCCACTCCCTTCTACACCGTGTGTGGACTAATCTCCATCTGTTACATCTCACTCCACCTTCTACACCGTGTGTGGACTAATCTCCATCTGTTCCATCTCACTCCCTTCTACACCGAGTGTGGACTAATCTCCATCTGTTCCAACCCACTCCCTTCTACACCGTGTGTGGACTAATCTCCATCTGTTACATCTCACTCCCTTCTAACACCGTGTGTGGACTAATCTCCATCTGTTCCATCTCGCTCGACCTTCTACACCGTGTGTGGACTAATCTCCATCTGTTCCATCTCACTCGACCTTCTACACCGTGTGCGGACTAATCTCCATCTGTTCCATCTCACTCCCTTCTAACACCGCGTGTGGACTAATCTCCATCTGTTCCATCTCACTCCCTTCTACACCGTGTGTGGACTAATCTCCATCTGTTCCATCTCCCTCCAACTTCTAACACCGTGTGTGGACTAATCTCCATCTGTTCCATCTCAATCCCTTCTACGCCGTGTGTGGACTAATCTCCATCTGTTCCATCTCACTCAATCTTCTAACACCATGTGTAGACTAATCTCCATCTGTTCCATCACACCCCCTTCTACACTGTGGACTAATCTCCATCTGTTCCATCTCACTCCCTTCTAACACCGTGTGTGGACTAATCTCCATCTGTTCCATCTCACTCACTTCTAACACCGTGTGTGGAATAATCTCAATCTGTTCCATCTCACTCCCTTCTAACACCATGTGTGGACTAATCTCCATCTGTTCCATCTCACTCTCTTCTACCCGTGTGTAGACTAATCTCCATCTGTTCCATCTCACTCCCTTCTAACACCGTGTGTGGACTAATATCCATCTGTTCCATCTCACTCCCTTCTACCCGTGTGTAGACTAATCTCCATCTGTTCCATCTCACTCCCTTCTACACCGTGTGTGGACTAATCTCCATCTGTTCCATCTCACTCACTTCCAACACCGTGTGTGGACTAATCTCCATCTGTTCCATCTCACTCCCTTCTAACTCCGTGTGTGGACTAATCTCCATCTGTTCCATCTCACTCCCTTCTACACCGTGTGTGGACTAATCTCCATCTGTTCCATCTCACTCCCTTCTACACCGTGTGTGGACTAATCTCCATCTGTTCCATCTCGCTCCCTTCTAACACCGTGTGTGGACTAATCTCCATCTGTTCCATCTCACTCCCTTCTACCCCGTGTGTGGACTAATCTCCATCTGTTCCATCTCACTCCCTTCTAACACCATGTGTGGACTAATCTCCATCTGTTCCATCTCACTCCCTTCTAACACCATGTGTGGACTAATCTCCATCTGTTCCATCTCACTCCCTTCTACCCGTGTGTGGACTAATCTCCATCTGTCCCATCTCACTCCCTTCTACCCGTGTGTGGACTAATCTCCATCTGTTCCATCTCACTCCCGTCTACACCGTGTGTGGACTAATCTCCATCTGTTCCATCTCACTCCCTTCTAAAACCGTGTGTGGACTAATCTCCATCTGTTCCATCTCACTCCCTTCTAACACCGTGTGTGGACTAATCTCCATCTGTTCCATCTCACTCCACCTTCTAACACCGTGTGTGGACTAATCTCCATCTGTTCCATCTCGCTCCCTTCTAACACCGTGTGTGGACTAATCTCCATCTGTTCCATCTCACTCCACCTTTTAACACCGTGTGTGGACGAATCTCCATCTGTTCCATCTCGCTCCCTTCTACCCCGTGTGTGGACTAATCTCCATCTGTTCCATCTCACTCCCTTCTACACCGTGTGTGGACTAATCTCCATCTGTTCCATCTCACTCCCTTTTAACACCGTGTGTGGACTAATCTCCATCTGTTCCATCTCACTCCCTTCTACACCGTGTGTGGACTATTCTCCATCTGTTCCATCTCACTCCCTTCTACTCCATGTGTGGACTAATCTCCATCTGTTCCATCTCACTCCACCTTCTACCCCGTGTGTGGACTAATCTCCATCTGTTCCATCTCACTCCCGTCTACACCGTGTGTGGACTAATCTCCATCTGTTCCATCTCACTCCCTTCTACCCGTGTGTGGACTAATCTCCATCTGTTCCATCTCACTCCCTTCTACCCGTGTGTGGACTAATCTCCATCTGTTCCATCTCACTCCCGTCTACACCGTGTGTGGACTAATCTCCATCTGTTCCATCTCACTCCCTTCTAACACCGTGTGTGGACTAATCTCCATCTGTTCCATCTCACTCCCTTCTAACACCGTGTGTGGACTAATCTCCATCTGTTATATCTCACTCCACCTTCTAACACCGTGTGTGGACTAATCTCCATCTGTTCCATCTCGCTCCCTTCTAACACCGTGTGTGGACTAATCTCCATCTGTTCCATCTCACTCCACCTTTTAACACCGTGTGTGGACGAATCTCCATCTGTTCCATCTCGCTCCCTTCTACCCGTGTGTGGACTAATCTCCACCTGTTCCATCTCACTTCCTTCTACACCGTGTGTGGACTAATCTCCATCTGTTCCATCTCACTCCCTTTTAACACCGTGTGTGGACTAATCTCCATCTGTTCCATCTCACTCCACCTTCTACACCGTGTGTGGACTAATCTCCATCTGTTCCATCTCACTCCCTTCTAACACCGTGTGTGGACTAATCTCCATCTGTTCCATCTCACTCCACCTTCTAACACCGTGTGTGGACTAATCTCCATCTGTTCCATCTCACTCCCTTCTAACACCGTGTGTGGACTAATCTCCATCTGTTCCATCTCACTCCCGTCTAACACCGTGTGTGGACTAATCTCAATCTGTTCCATCTCACTCCACCTACCCCGTGTGTGGACTAATCTCCATCTGTTCCATCTCACTCCCTTCTAAAACCGTGTGTGGACTAATCTCCATCTGTTCCATCTCACTCCCTTCTACACCGTGTGTGGACTAATCTCCATCTGTTCCATCTCACTCCCTTCTATCCCGTGTGTGGACTAATCTCCATCTGTTCCATCTCACTCCCTTCTAACACCGTGTGTGGACTAATCTCCATCTGTTCCATCTCACTCCCTTCTAAAACCGTGTGTGGACTAATCTCCATCTGTTCCATCTCACTCCACCTTCTAACACCGTGTGTGGACTAATCTCCATCTGTTCCATCTCACTCCCTTCTAACACCGTGTGTGGACTAATCTCCATCTGTTCCATCTCGCTCCCTTCTACACCGTGTGTGGACTAATCTCCATCTGTTCCATCTCGCTCCCTCCTACCCCGTGTGTGGACTAATCTCCATCTGTTCCATCTCACTCCACATTCTACCCCGTGTGTGGACTAATCTCCATCTGTTCCATCTCACTCCCTTCTAACACCGTGTGTGGACTAATCTCCATCTGTTCCATCTCACTCCCTTCTACACCGTGTGTGGACTAATCTCCATCTGTTCCATCTCACTCCCTTCTAACACCGTGTGTGGACTAATCTCCATCTGTTCCATCTCACTCCACCTTCTAACACCGTGTGTGGACTAATCTCCATCTGTTCCATCTCACTCCCTTCTAACACCGTGTGTGGACTAATCTCCATCTGTTCCATCTCACTCCCTTCTACACCGTGTGTGGACTAATCTCCATCTGTTCCATCTCACTCCCGTCTACACCGTGTGTGGACTAATCTCCATCTGTTCCATCTCACTCCCTTCTAACACCGTGTGTGGACGAATATCCATCTGTTACATCTCACTCCACCTTCTACACCGTGTGTGGACTAATCTCCATCTGTTCCATCTCACTCGACCTTCTACACCGTGTGCGGACTAATCTCCATCTGTTCCATCTCCCTCCAACTTCTAACACCGTGTGTGGACTAATCTCCATCTGTTCCATCTCACTCCACCTTCTAACACCGTGTGGACTAATCTCCATCTGTTCCATCTCACTCCCTTCTAACACCGTGTGTGGACTAATCTCCATCTGTTTTATCTCACTCCCTTCTAACACCGTGTGTGGACTAATCTCCATCTGTTCCATCTCACTCCCTTCTACCCCGTGTGTGGACTAATCTCCATCTGTTCCATCTCACTCCCGTCTACACCGTGTGTGGACTAATCTCCATCTGTTCCATCTCACTCCCTTCTAACACCGTGTGTGGACTAATCTCCACCTGTTCCAACCCACTCCCTTCTACACCGTGTGTGGACTAATCTCCATCTGTTACATCTCACTCCACCTTCTACACCGTGTCTGGACTAATCTCCATCTGTTCCATCTCGCTCGACCTTCTACACCGTGTGTGGACTAATCTCCATCTGTTCCATCTCACTCGACCTTCTACACCGTGTGCGGACTAATCTCCATCTGTTCCATCTCACTCCCTTCTAACACCGCGTGTGGACTAATCTCCATCTGTTCCATCTCACTCCCTTCTACACCGTGTGTGGACTAATCTCCATCTGTTCCATCTCCCTCCAACTTCTAACACCGTGTGTGGACTAATCTCCATCTGTTCCATCTCACTCCCTTCTAACACCGTGTGTGGACTAATCTCCATCTGTTCCATCTCACTCCACCTTCTAACACCGTGTGTGGACTAATCTCCATCTGTTCCATCTCACTCCCTTCTAACACCGTGTGTGGACTAATCTCCATCTGTTCCATCTCACTCCCGTCTAACACCGTGTGTGGACTAATCTCAATCTGTTCCATCTCACTCCACCTACCCCGTGTGTGGACTAATCTCCATCTGTTCCATCTCACTCCCTTCTAAAACCGTGTGTGGACTAATCTCCATCTGTTCCATCTCACTCCCTTCTACACCGTGTGTGGACTAATCTCCATCTGTTCCATCTCACTCCCTTCTATCCCGTGTGTGGACTAATCTCCATCTGTTCCATCTCACTCCCTTCTAACACCGTGTGTGGACTAATCTCCATCTGTTCCATCTCACTCCCTTCTAAAACCGTGTGTGGACTAATCTCCATCTGTTCCATCTCACTCCACCTTCTAACACCGTGTGTGGACTAATCTCCATCTGTTCCATCTCACTCCCTTCTAACACCGTGTGTGGACTAATCTCCATCTGTTCCATCTCGCTCCCTTCTACACCGTGTGTGGACTAATCTCCATCTGTTCCATCTCGCTCCCTCCTACCCCGTGTGTGGACTAATCTCCATCTGTTCCATCTCACTCCACATTCTACCCCGTGTGTGGACTAATCTCCATCTGTTCCATCTCACTCCCTTCTAACACCGTGTGTGGACTAATCTCCATCTGTTCCATCTCACTCCCTTCTACACCGTGTGTGGACTAATCTCCATCTGTTCCATCTCACTCCCTTCTAACACCGTGTGTAGACTAATCTCCATCTGTTCCATCTCACTCCACCTTCTAACACCGTGTGTGGACTAATCTCCATCTGTTCCATCTCACTCCCTTCTAACACCGTGTGTGGACTAATCTCCATCTGTTCCATCTCACTCCCTTCTACACCGTGTGTGGACTAATCTCCATCTGTTCCATCTCACTCCCGTCTACACCGTGTGTGGACTAATCTCCATCTGTTCCATCTCACTCCCTTCTAACACCGTGTGTGGACGAATATCCATCTGTTACATCTCACTCCACCTTCTACACCGTGTGTGGACTAATCTCCATCTGTTCCATCTCACTCGACCTTCTACACCGTGTGCGGACTAATCTCCATCTGTTCCATCTCCCTCCAACTTCTAACACCGTGTGTGGACTAATCTCCATCTGTTCCATCTCACTCCACCTTCTAACACCGTGTGGACTAATCTCCATCTGTTCCATCTCACTCCCTTCTAACACCGTGTGTGGACTAATCTCCATCTGTTTTATCTCACTCCCTTCTAACACCGTGTGTGGACTAATCTCCATCTGTTCCATCTCACTCCCTTCTACCCCGTGTGTGGACTAATCTCCATCTGTTCCATCTCACTCCCGTCAACACCGTGTGTGGACTAATCTCCATCTGTTCCATCTCACTCCCTTCTAACACCGTGTGTGGACTAATCTCCACCTGTTCCAACCCACTCCCTTCTACACCGTGTGTGGACTAATCTCCATCTGTTACATCTCACTCCACCTTCTACACCGTGTGTGGACTAATCTCCATCTGTTCCATCTCACTCCCTTCTACACCGAGTGTGGACTAATCTCCATCTGTTCCAACCCACTCCCTTCTACACCGTGTGTGGACTAATCTCCATCTGTTACATCTCACTCCCTTCTAACACCGTGTGTGGACTAATCTCCATCTGTTCCATCTCGCTCGACCTTCTACACCGTGTGTGGACTAATCTCCATCTGTTCCATCTCACTCGACCTTCTACACCGTGTGCGGACTAATCTCCATCTGTTCCATCTCACTCCCTTCTAACACCGCGTGTGGACTAATCTCCATCTGTTCCATCTCACTCCCTTCTACACCGTGTGTGGACTAATCTCCATCTGTTCCATCTCCCTCCAACTTCTAACACCGTGTGTGGACTAATCTCCATCTGTTCCATCTCAATCCCTTCTACGCCGTGTGTGGACTAATCTCCATCTGTTCCATCACACCCCCTTCTACACTGTGGACTAATCTCCATCTGTTCCATCTCACTCCCTTCTAACACCGTGTGTGGACTAATCTCCATCTGTTCCATCTCACTCACTTCTAACACCGTGTGTGGAATAATCTCCATCTGTTCCATCTCACTCCCTTCTAACACCATGTGTGGACTAATCTCCATCTGTTCCATCTCACTCCCTTCTAACACCGTGTGTGGACTAATATCCATCTGTTCCATCTCACTCCCTTCTACCCGTGTGTAGACTAATCTCCATCTGTTCCATCTCACTCCCTTCTACACCGTGTGTGGACTAATCTCCATCTGTTCCATCTCACTCACTTCCAACACCGTGTGTGGACTAATCTCCATCTGTTCCATCTCACTCCCTTCTAACTCCGTGTGTGGACTAATCTCCATCTGTTCCATCTCACTCCCTTCTACACCGTGTGTGGACTAATCTCCATCTGTTCCATCTCACTCCCTTCTACACCGTGTGTGGACTAATCTCCATCTGTTCCATCTCGCTCCCTTCTAACACCGTGTGTGGACTAATCTCCATCTGTTCCATCTCACTCCCTTCTACCCCGTGTGTGGACTAATCTCCATCTGTTCCATCTCACTCCCTTCTAACACCATGTGTGGACTAATCTCCATCTGTTCCATCTCACTCCCTTCTAACACCATGTGTGGACTAATCTCCATCTGTTCCATCTCACTCCCTTCTACCCGTGTGTGGACTAATCTCCATCTGTTCCATCTCACTCCCTTCTTCCCGTGTGTGGACTAATCTCCATCTGTTCCATCTCACTCCCGTCTACACCGTGTGTGGACTAATCTCCATCTGTTCCATCTCACTCCCTTCTAACACCGTGTGTGGACTAATCTCCATCTGTTCCATCTCACTCCCTTCTAACACCGTGTGTGGACTAATCTCCATCTGTTCCATCTCACTCCACCTTCTAACACCGTGTGTGGACTAATCTCCATCTGTTCCATCTCGCTCCCTTCTAACACCGTGTGTGGACTAATCTCCATCTGTTCCATCTCACTCCACCTTTTAACACCGTGTGTGGACGAATCTCCATCTGTTCCATCTCGCTCCCTTCTACCCCGTGTGTGGACTAATCTCCATCTGTTCCATCTCACTCCCTTCTACACCGTGTGTGGACTAATCTCCATCTGTTCCATCTCACTCCCTTTTAACACCGTGTGTGGACTAATCTCCATCTGTTCCATCTCACTCCACCTTCTACACCGTGTGTGGACTAATCTCCATCTGTTCCATCTCACTCTGTTCTAACACCGTGTGTGGACTAATCTCCATCTGTTCCATCTCACTCCACCTTCTAACACCGTGTGTGGACTAATCTCCATCTGTTCCATCTCACTCCCGTCTAACACCGTGTGTGGACTAATCTCAATCTGTTCCATCTCACTCCACCTACCCCGTGTGTGGACTAATCTCCATCTGTTCCATCTCACTCCCTTCTAAAACCGTGTGTGGACTAATCTCCATCTGTTCCATCTCACTCCCTTCTACACCGTGTGTGGACTAATCTCCATCTGTTCCATCTCACTCCCTTCTATCCCGTGTGTGGACTAATCTCCATCTGTTCCATCTCACTCCCTTCTAACACCGTGTGTGGACTAATCTCCATCTGTTCCATCTCACTCCCTTCTAAAACCGTGTGTGGACTAATCTCCATCTGTTCCATCTCACTCCACCTTCTAACACCGTGTGTGGACTAATCTCCATCTGTTCCATCTCACTCCCTTCTAACACCGTGTGTGGACTAATCTCCATCTGTTCCATCTCGCTCCCTTCTACACCGTGTGTGGACTAATCTCCATCTGTTCCATCTCGCTCCCTCCTACCCCGTGTGTGGACTAATCTCCATCTGTTCCATCTCACTCCACATTCTACCCCGTGTGTGGACTAATCTCCATCTGTTCCATCTCACTCCCTTCTAACACCGTGTGTGGACTAATCTCCATCTGTTCCATCTCACTCCCTTCTACACCGTGTGTGGACTAATCTCCATCTGTTCCATCTCACTCCCTTCTAACACCGTGTGTGGACTAATCTCCATCTGTTCCATCTCACTCCACCTTCTAACACCGTGTGTGGACTAATCTCCATCTGTTCCATCTCACTCCCTTCTACACCGTGTGTGGACTAATCTCCATCTGTTCCATCTCACTCCCTTCTAACACCGTGTGTGGACTAATCTCCATCTGTTCCATCTCACTCGACCTTCTACACCGTGTGCGGACTAATCTCCATCTGTTCCATCTCCCTCCAACTTCTAACACCGTGTGTGGACTAATCTCCATCTGTTCCATCTCACTCCACCTTCTAACACCGTGTGGACTAATCTCCATCTGTTCCATCTCACTCCCTTCTAACACCGTGTGTGGACTAATCTCCATCTGTTCCATCTCACTCCCTTCTAACACCGTGTGTGGACTAATCTCCATCTGTTCCATCTCACTCCCTTCTACCCCGTGTGTGGACTAATCTCCATCTGTTCCATCTCACTCCCGTCTACACCGTGTGTGGACTAATCTCCATCTGTTCCATCTCACTCCCTTCTAACACCGTGTGTGGACTAATCTCCACCTGTTCCAACCCACTCCCTTCTACACCGTGTGTGGACTAATCTCCATCTGTTACATCTCACTCCACCTTCTACACCGTGTGTGGACTAATCTCCATCTGTTCCATCTCACTCCCTTCTACACCGAGTGTGGACTAATCTCCATCTGTTCCAACCCACTCCCTTCTACACCGTGTGTGGACTAATCTCCATCTGTTACATCTCACTCCCTTCTAACACCGTGTGTGGACTAATCTCCATCTGTTCCATCTCGCTCGACCTTCTACACCGTGTGTGGACTAATCTCCATCTGTTCCATCTCACTCGACCTTCTACACCGTGTGCGGACTAATCTCCATCTGTTCCATCTCACTCCCTTCTAACACCGCGTGTGGACTAATCTCCATCTGTTCCATCTCACTCCCTTCTACACCGTGTGTGGACTAATCTCCATCTGTTCCATCTCCCTCCAACTTCTAACACCGTGTGTGGACTAATCTCCATCTGTTCCATCTCAATCCCTTCTACGCCGTGTGTGGACTAATCTCCATCTGTTCCATCTCACTCAATCTTCTAACACCATGTGTAGACTAATCTCCATCTGTTCCATCACACCCCCTTCTACACTGTGGACTAATCTCCATCTGTTCCATCTCACTCCCTTCTAACACCGTGTGTGGACTAATCTCCATCTGTTCCATCTCACTCACTTCTAACACCGTGTGTGGAATAATCTCCATCTGTTCCATCTCACTCCCTTCTAACACCATGTGTGGACTAATCTCCATCTGTTCCATCTCACTCTCTTCTACCCGTGTGTAGACTAATCTCCATCTGTTCCATCTCACTCCCTTCTAACACCGTGTGTGGACTAATCTCCATCTGTTCCATCTCACTCCCTTCTAACTCCGTGTGTGGACTAATCTCCATCTGTTCCATCTCACTCCTTTCTACACCGTGTGTGGACTAATCTCCATCTGTTCCATCTCACTCCCTTCTACACCGTGTGTGGACTAATCTCCATCTGTTCCATCTCGCTCCCTTCTAACACCGTGTGTGGACTAATCTCCATCTGTTCCATCTCACTCCCTTCTACCCCGTGTGTGGACTAATCTCCATCTGTTCCATCTCACTCCCTTCTAACACCATGTGTGGACTAATCTCCATCTGTTCCATCTCACTCCCTTCTACCCGTGTGTGGACTAATCTCCATCTATTCCATCTCACTCCCTTTTAACAACGTGTGTTGACTAATCTCCATCTGTTCCATCTCACTCCCTTCTAACACCGTGTAGGGACTAATCTCCATCTGTTCCATCTCACTCCAACTTCTACCCCGTGTGTGGACTAATCTCCATCTGTTCCATCTGGCTCCCTTCTAACACCGAGTGTGGACTAATCTCCATCTGTTCCATCTCACTCCCTTCTAACACCATGTGTGGACTAATCTCCATCTGTTCCATCTCACTCCGTTCTAACATCCTGTGTGGACTAATCTCCATCTGTTCCATCTCACTCCCTTCTAACACCATGTGTGGACTAATCTCCATCTGTTCCATCTCACTCCCTTCTAACACCATGTGTGGACTAATCTCCATCTGTTCCATCTCACTCCCTTCTACCCCGTGTGGACTAATCTCCATCTGTTCCATCTCACTCCCTTCTACCCCGTGGGTGGACTAATCTCCATCTGTTCCACCTCACTCCCTTCTACACCGTGTGTGGACTAATCTCCATCTGTTCCATCTCACTCCCTCCTAACACCATGTGTGGACTAATCTCCATCTGTTCCATCTCACTCCCTTCTACCCCGTGTGGACTAATCTCCATCTGTTCCACCTCACTCCCTTCTACACCGTGTGTGGACTAATCTCCATCTGTTCCATCTCACTCCCTTCTACACCGTGTGTGGACTAATCTCCATCTGTTCCATCTCAATCCCTTCTAACACCATGTGTGGACTAATCTCCATCTGTTCCATCTCACTCCCTTCTACACTGTGGACTAATCTCCATCTGTTCCATCTCACTCCCTTCTACACCGTGTGTGGACTAATCTCCATCTGTTCCATCTCACTCCCTTCTACACCGTGTGTGGACTAATCTCCATCTGTTCCATCTCACTGCACCTTCTACCCCGTGTGTGGACTAATCTCCATCTGTTCCATCTCACTCACTTCTAACACCGTGTGTGGACTAAACTCCATCTGTTCCATCTCACTCCCTTCTAACACCGTGTGTGGACTAATCTCCATCTGTTCCATCTCATTCCCTTCTAACACCGTGTGTGGACTAATCTCCATCTGTTCCATCTCACTCCCTTCTCTAACACCGTGTGTGGACTAATCTCCATCTGTTCCATCTCACTCCCTTCTAACACCGTGTGTGGACTAATCTCCATCTGTTCCATCTCACTCCCTTCTAACACCGTGTGTGGACTAATCTCCATCTGTTCCATCTCACTCCCTTCTAACACCGTGTGTGGACTAATCTCCATCTGTTCCATCTCACTCCCTTCTAACACCGTGTGTGGACTAATCTCCATCTGTTCCATCTCACTCCACCTTCTAACACCGTGTGTGGACTAATCTCCATCTGTTCCATCTCACTCCCTTCTACCACGTGTGTGGACTAATCTCCATCTGTTCCATCTCACTCCCTTCTAACACCATGTGTGGACTAATCTCCATCTGTTCCATCTCACTCCCTTCTAACACCGTGTGTGGACTAATCTCCATCTGTTCCATCTCACTCCCTTCTAACACCATGTGTGGACTAATCTCCATCTGTTCCATCTCACTCCACCTTCTAACACCGTGTGTGGACTAATCTCCATCTGTTCCATCTCACTCCCTTCTAACACCGTGTGTGGACTAATCTCCATCTGTTCCATCTCGCTCCCTTCTAACACCGTGTGTGGACTAATCTCCATCTGTTCCATCTCACTCCACCTTTTAACACCGTGTGTGGACGAATGTCCATCTGTTCCATCTCGCTCCCTTCTACCCCGTGTGTGGACTAATCTCCATCTGTTCCATCTCACTCCCTTCTACACCGTGTGTGGACTAATCTCCATCTGTTCCATCTCACTCCCTTATACCCCGTGTGTGGACTAATCTCCATCTGTTCCATCTCACTCCACCTTCTACACCGTGTGTGGACTAATCTCCATCTGTTCCATCTCACTCCCTTCTAACACCGTGTGTGGACTAACCTCCATCTGTTCCATGTCACTCCCTTCTAACACCGTGTGTGGACTAATCTCCATCTGTTCCATCTCAATCCCTTCTACACCGTGTGTGGACTAATCTCCATCTGTTCCATCTCACTCCCTTCTACACCGTGTGTGGACTAATCTCCATCTGTTCCATCTCACTCCCTTCTAACACCGTGTGTGGACTAATCTCCATCTGTTCCATCTCACTCCCTTCTAACACCGTGTGTGGACTAATCTCCATCTGTTCCATCTCACTCCCTTCTACCCCGTGTGTGGACTAATCTCCATCTGTTCCATCTCACTCCCTTCTAACACCGTGTGTGGACTAATCTCCATCTGTTCCATCTCACTCCCTTCTATCCCATGTGTGGACTAATCTCCATCTGTTCCATCTCACTCCCTTCTACCCAGTGTGTGACTAATCTCCATCTGTTCCATCTCACTCCACCTTCTACACCATGTGTGGATTAATCGCCATCCGTTCCATCTCACTCCCTTCTAACACCGTGTGTGAACTAATCTCCATCTGTTCCATCTCACTCCCTTCTACACCGTGTGTGGACTAATCTCCATCTGTTCCATCTCACTCCCTTCTACACCATGTGTGGACTAATCTCCATCTGTTCCATCTCTCTCCCTTCGACACTGTGGACTAATCTCCATCTGTTCCATCTCACTCCCTTCTAACACCGTGTGGACTAATCTCCATCTGTTCCATCTCACTCCCTTCTAACACCGTGTGTGGACTAATCTCCATCTGTTCCATCTCAATCCCTTCTACACCGTGTGTGGACTAATCTCCATCTGTTCCATCTCACTCCCTTCTACACCGTGTGTGGACTAATCTCCATCTGTTCCATCTCACTCCCTTCTAACACCGTGTGTGGACTAATCTCCATCTGTTCCATCTCACTCCCTTCTAACACCGTGTGGACTAATCTCCATCTGTTCCATCTCACTCCCTTCTACCCCGTGTGTGGACTAATCTCCATCTGTTCCATCTCACTCCCTTCTAACACCGTGTGTGGACTAATCTCCATCTGTTCCATCTCACTCCCTTCTATCCCATGTGTGGACTAATCTCCATCTGTTCCATCTCACTCCCTTCTACCCAGTGTGTGACTAATCTCCATCTGTTCCATCTCACTCCACCTTCTACACCATGTGTGGATTAATCGCCATCCGTTCCATCTCACTCCCTTCTAACACCGTGTGTGAACTAATCTCCATCTGTTCCATCTCACTCCCTTCTAACACCGTGTGTGGACTAATCTCCATCTGTTCCATCTCACTCCCTTCTACACCATGTGTGGACTAATCTCCATCTGTTCCATCTCTCTCCCTTCGACACTGTGGACTAATCTCCATCTGTTCCATCTCACTCCCTTCTAACACCGTGTGGACTAATCTCCATCTGTTCCATCTCACTCCCTTCTAACACCGTGTGTGGACTAATCTCCATCTGTTCCATCTCACTCCACCTTCTAACACCGTGTGTGGACTAATCTCCATCTGTTCCATCTCACTCCACCTTCTACCCCGTGTGTGGACTAATCTCCATCTGTTCCATCTCATTCCCTTCTAACACCGTATGTGGACTAATCTCCATCTGTTCCATCCCACTCCACCTTCTAACACCGTGTGTGGACTAATCTCCATCTGTTCCATCTCACTCCACCTTCTACCCCGTGTGTGGACTAATCTCCATCTGTTCCATCTCACTCCCTTCTAACACCGTGTGTGGACTAATCTCCATCTGTTCCATCTCATTCCCTTCTAACACCGTGTGTGGACTAATCTCCATCTGTTCCATCTCACTCCACCTTCTACCCCGTGTGTGGACTAATCTCCATCTGTTCCATCTCACTCCCTTCTAACACCGTGTGTGGACTAATCTCCATCTGTTCCATCTCGCCTCCCTTCTAACACCGAGTGTGAACTAATCTCCATCTGTTCCATCTCACTCCCTTCTACCCCGTGTGTGGACTAATCTCCATCTGTTCCATCTCACTCCCTTCTAACACCGAGTGTGAACTAATCTCCATCTGTTCCATCTCACTCCCTTCTACACCGTGTGTGGACTAATCTCCATCTGTTCCATCTCACTCCCTTCTACACCGCGTGTGGACTAATCTCCATCTGTTCCATCTCACTCCCTTCTACACCGTGTGTGGACTAATCTCCATCTGTTCCATCTCACTCCCTTCTACACCGCATGTGGACTAATCTCCATCTGTTCCATCTCACTCCCTTCTACACCGTGTTTGGACTAATCTCCATCTGTTCCATCTCACTCCGTTCTAACACCATGTGTGGACTAATCTCCATCTGTTCCATCTCACTCCCTTCGACACTGTGTGTGGACTAATCTCCATCTGTTCCATCTCACTCCCTTCTAACACCGTGTGTGGACTAATCTCCATCTGTTCCATCTCGCTCCCTTCTACACCGTGTGTGGACTAATCTCCATCTGTTCCATCTCACTCCCGTCTACACCGTGTGTGGACTAATCTCCATCTGTTCCATCTCACTCCCTTCTACACCGTGTGTGGACTAATCTCCATCTGTTCCATCTCACTCCCTTCTAACACCATGTGTGGACTAATCTCCATCTGTTCCATCTCACTCCCTTCTAACACCATGTGTGGACTAATCTCCATCTGTTCCATCTCGCTCCCTTCTAACACCGTGTGTGGACTAATCTCCATCTGTTCCATCTCACTCCCTTCTAACACCATGTGTGGACTAATCTCCATCTGTTCCATCTCACTCCACCTTCTAACACCGTGTGTGGACTAATCTCCATCTGTTCCATCTCACTCCCTTCTAACACCGTGTGTGGACTAATCTCCATCTGTTCCATCTCGCTCCCTTCTAACACCGTGTGTGGACTAATCTCCATCTGTTCCATCTCACTCCACCTTTTAACACCGTGTGTGGACGAATCTCCATCTGTTCCATCTCGCTCCCTTCTACCCCGTGTGTGGACTAATCTCCATCTGTTCCATCTCACTCCCTTCTACACCGTGTGTGGACTAATCTCCATGTGTTCCATCTCACTCCCTTATACCCCGTGTGTGGACTAATCTCCATCTGTTCCATCTCACTCCACCTTCTACACCGTGTGTGGACTAATCTCCATCTGTTCCATCTCACTCCCTTCTAACACCGTGTGTGGACTAACCTCCATCTGTTCCATGTCACTCCCTTCTAACACCGTGTGTGGACTAATCTCCATCTGTTCCATCTCAATCCCTTCTACACCGTGTGTGGACTAATCTCCATCTGTTCCATCTCACTCCCTTCTAACACCGTGTGTGGACTAATCTCCATCTGTTCCATCTCACTCCCTTCTACACCGTGTGTGGACTAATCTCCATCTGTTCCATCTCACTCCCTTCTAACACCGTGTGTGGACTAATCTCCATCTGTTCCATCTCACTCCCTTCTAACACCGTGTGTGGACTAATCTCCATCTGTTCCATCTCACTCCCTTCTACCCCGTGTGTGGACTAATCTCCATCTGTTCCATCTCACTCCCTTCTAACACCGTGTGTGGACTAATCTCCATCTGTTCCATCTCACTCCCTTCTATCCCATGTGTGGACTAATCTCCATCTGTTCCATCTCACTCCCTTCTACCCAGTGTGTGACTAATCTCCATCTGTTCCATCTCACTCCACCTTCTACACCATGTGTGGATTAATCGCCATCCGTTCCATCTCACTCCCTTCTAACACCGTGTGTGAACTAATCTCCATCTGTTCCATCTCACTCCCTTCTACACCGTGTGTGGACTAATCTCCATCTGTTCCATCTCACTCCCTTCTACACCATGTGTGGACTAATCTCCATCTGTTCCATCTCTCTCCCTTCGACACTGTGGACTAATCTCCATCTGTTCCATCTCACTCCCTTCTAACACCGTGTGGACTAATCTCCATCTGTTCCATCTCACTCCCTTCTAACACCGTGTGTGGACTAATCTCCATCTGTTCCATCTCACTCCACCTTCTAACACCGTGTGTGGACTAATCTCCATCTGTTCCATCTCACTCCACCTTCTACCCCGTGTGTGGACTAATCTCCATCTGTTCCATCTCATTCCCTTCTAACACCGTATGTGGACTAATCTCCATCTGTTCCATCTCACTCCACCTTCTAACACCGTGTGTGGACTAATCTCCATCTGTTCCATCTCACTCCACCTTCTACCCCGTGTGTGGACTAATCTCCATCTGTTCCATCTCACTCCCTTCTAACACCGTGTGTGGACTAATCTCCATCTGTTCCATCTCATTCCCTTCTAACACCGTGTGTGGACTAATCTCCATCTGTTCCATCTCATTCCCTTCTAACACCGTGTGTGGACTAATCTCCATCTGTTCCATCTCACTCCACCTTCTACCCCGTGTGTGGACTAATCTCCATCTGTTCCATCTCACTCCCTTCTAACACCGTGTGTGGACTAATCTCCATCTGTTCCATCTCACTCCCTTCTAACACCGAGTGTGAACTAATCTCCATCTGTTCCATCTCACTCCCTTCTACCCCGTGTGTGGACTAATCTCCATCTGTTCCATCTCACTCCCTTCTAACACCGAGTGTGAACTAATCTCCATCTGTTCCATCTCACTCCCTTCTACACCGTGTGTGGACTAATCTCCATCTGTTCCATCTCACTCCCTTCTACACCGCGTGTGGACTAATCTCCATCTGTTCCATCTCACTCCCTTCTACACCGTGTGTGGACTAATCTCCATCTGTTCCATCTCACTCCCTTCTACACCGCGTGTGGACTAATCTCCATCTGTTCCATCTCACTCCCTTCTACACCGTGTTTGGACTAATCTCCATCTGTTCCATCTCACTCCGTTCTAACACCATGTGTGGACTAATCTCCATCTGTTCCATCTCACTCCCTTCGACACTGTGTGTGGACTAATCTCCATCTGTTCCATCTCACTCCCTTCTAACACCGTGTGTGGACTAATCTCCATCTGTTCCATCTCGCTCCCTTCTACACCGTGTGTGGACTAATCTCCATCTGTTCCATCTCACTCCCGTCTACACCGTGTGTGGACTAATCTCCATCTGTTCCATCTCACTCTCTTCTACACCGTGTGTGGACTAATCTCCATCTGTTCCATCTCACTCCCTTCTAACACCATGTGTGGACTAATCTCCATCTGTTCCATCTCACTCCCTTCTAACACCATGTGTGGACTAATCTCCATCTGTTCCATCTCACTCCCTTCTACACCGTGTGTGGACTAATCTCCATCTGTTCCATCTCACTCCCTTCGACACTGTGTGTGGACTGAACTCCATCTGTTCCATCTCACTCCCTTCTACACCGTGTGTGGACTAATCTCCATCTGTTCCATCTCACACCCTTCTACCCCGTGTGTGGACTAATCTCCATCTGTTCCATCTCACTCCCTTCTACACCGTGTGTGGACTAATCTCCATCTGTTCCATCTCACTCCCTTCTAACACCGTGTGTGGACTAATCTCCATCTGTTCCATCTCACTCCACCTTCTACACCGTGTGTGGACTAATCTCCATCTGTTCCATCTCACTCCACCTTCTACCCATGTGTGGACTAATCTCCATCTGTTCCATCTCACTCCCTTCTCTAACACCGTGTGTGGACTAATCTCCATCTGTTCCATCTCACTCCCTTCTAACACCGTGTGTGGACTAATCTCCATCTGTTCCATCTCACTCCACCTTCTAACACCGTGTGTGGACTAATCTCCATCTGTTCCATCTCACTCCCTTCTACCCCGTGTGTGGACTAATCTCCATCTGTTCCATCTCACTCCACCTTCTAACACCGTGTGTGGACTAATCTCCATCTGTTCCATCTCACTCCCTTCTAACACCGTGTGTGGACTAATCTCCATCTGTTCCATCTCACTTCCTTCTACCCCGTGTGTGGACTAATCTCCATCTGTTCCATCTCACTCCCTTCTACACCGTGTGTGGACTAATCTCCATCTGTTCCATCTCGCTCCCTTCTAACACCGTGTGTGGACTAATCTCCATCTGTTCCATCTCACTCCACCTTTTAACACCGTGTGTGGACGAATCTCCATCTGTTCCATCTCGCTCCCTTCTACCCCGTGTGTGGACTAATCTCCATCTGTTCCATCTCACTCCCTTCTACACCGTGTGTGGACTAATCTCCATCTGTTCCATCTCACTCCCTTATACCCCGTGTGTGGACTAATCTCCATCTGTTCCATCTCACTCCACCTTCTACACCGTGTGTGGACTAATCTCCATCTGTTCCATCTCACTCCCTTCTAACACCGTGTGTGGACTAACCTCCATCTGTTCCATGTCACTCCCTTCTAACACCGTGTGTGGACTAATCTCCATCTGTTCCATCTCAATCCCTTCTACACCGTGTGTGGACTAATCTCCATCTGTTCCATCTCACTCCCTTCTACACCGTGTGTGGACTAATCTCCATCTGTTCCATCTCACTCCACCTTCTACCCCGTGTGTGGACTAATCTCCATCTGTTCCATCTCACTCCCTTCTAACACCGTGTGTGGACTAATCTCCATCTGTTCCATCTCGCCTCCCTTCTAACACCGAGTGTGAACTAATCTCCATCTGTTCCATCTCACTCCCTTCTACCCCGTGTGTGGACTAATCTCCATCTGTTCCATCTCACTCCCTTCTAACACCGAGTGTGAACTAATCTCCATCTGTTCCATCTCACTCCCTTCTACACCGTGTGTGGACTAATCTCCATCTGTTCCATCTCACTCCCTTCTACACCGCGTGTGGACTAATCTCCATCTGTTCCATCTCACTCCCTTCTACACCGTGTGTGGACTAATCTCCATCTGTTCCATCTCACTCCCTTCTACACCGCATGTGGACTAATCTCCATCTGTTCCATCTCACTCCCTTCTACACCGTGTTTGGACTAATCTCCATCTGTTCCATCTCACTCCGTTCTAACACCATGTGTGGACTAATCTCCATCTGTTCCATCTCACTCCCTTCGACACTGTGTGTGGACTAATCTCCATCTGTTCCATCTCACTCCCTTCTAACACCGTGTGTGGACTAATCTCCATCTGTTCCATCTCGCTCCCTTCTACACCGTGTGTGGACTAATCTCCATCTGTTCCATCTCACTCCCGTCTACACCGTGTGTGGACTAATCTCCATCTGTTCCATCTCACTCCCTTCTACACCGTGTGTGGACTAATCTCCATCTGTTCCATCTCACTCCCTTCTAACACCATGTGTGGACTAATCTCCATCTGTTCCATCTCACTCCCTTCTAACACCATGTGTGGACTAATCTCCATCTGTTCCATCTCGCTCCCTTCTAACACCGTGTGTGGACTAATCTCCATCTGTTCCATCTCACTCCCTTCTAACACCATGTGTGGACTAATCTCCATCTGTTCCATCTCACTCCACCTTCTAACACCGTGTGTGGACTAATCTCCATCTGTTCCATCTCACTCCCTTCTAACACCGTGTGTGGACTAATCTCCATCTGTTCCATCTCGCTCCCTTCTAACACCGTGTGTGGACTAATCTCCATCTGTTCCATCTCACTCCACCTTTTAACACCGTGTGTGGACGAATCTCCATCTGTTCCATCTCGCTCCCTTCTACCCCGTGTGTGGACTAATCTCCATCTGTTCCATCTCACTCCCTTCTACACCGTGTGTGGACTAATCTCCATGTGTTCCATCTCACTCCCTTATACCCCGTGTGTGGACTAATCTCCATCTGTTCCATCTCACTCCACCTTCTACACCGTGTGTGGACTAATCTCCATCTGTTCCATCTCACTCCCTTCTAACACCGTGTGTGGACTAACCTCCATCTGTTCCATGTCACTCCCTTCTAACACCGTGTGTGGACTAATCTCCATCTGTTCCATCTCAATCCCTTCTACACCGTGTGTGGACTAATCTCCATCTGTTCCATCTCACTCCCTTCTAACACCGTGTGTGGACTAATCTCCATCTGTTCCATCTCACTCCCTTCTACACCGTGTGTGGACTAATCTCCATCTGTTCCATCTCACTCCCTTCTAACACCGTGTGTGGACTAATCTCCATCTGTTCCATCTCACTCCCTTCTAACACCGTGTGTGGACTAATCTCCATCTGTTCCATCTCACTCCCTTCTACCCCGTGTGTGGACTAATCTCCATCTGTTCCATCTCACTCCCTTCTAACACCGTGTGTGGACTAATCTCCATCTGTTCCATCTCACTCCCTTCTATCCCATGTGTGGACTAATCTCCATCTGTTCCATCTCACTCCCTTCTACCCAGTGTGTGACTAATCTCCATCTGTTCCATCTCACTCCACCTTCTACACCATGTGTGGATTAATCGCCATCCGTTCCATCTCACTCCCTTCTAACACCGTGTGTGAACTAATCTCCATCTGTTCCATCTCACTCCCTTCTACACCGTGTGTGGACTAATCTCCATCTGTTCCATCTCACTCCCTTCTACACCATGTGTGGACTAATCTCCATCTGTTCCATCTCTCTCCCTTCGACACTGTGGACTAATCTCCATCTGTTCCATCTCACTCCCTTCTAACACCGTGTGGACTAATCTCCATCTGTTCCATCTCACTCCCTTCTAACACCGTGTGTGGACTAATCTCCATCTGTTCCATCTCACTCCACCTTCTAACACCGTGTGTGGACTAATCTCCATCTGTTCCATCTCACTCCACCTTCTACCCCGTGTGTGGACTAATCTCCATCTGTTCCATCTCATTCCCTTCTAACACCGTATGTGGACTAATCTCCATCTGTTCCATCTCACTCCACCTTCTAACACCGTGTGTGGACTAATCTCCATCTGTTCCATCTCACTCCACCTTCTACCCCGTGTGTGGACTAATCTCCATCTGTTCCATCTCACTCCCTTCTAACACCGTGTGTGGACTAATCTCCATCTGTTCCATCTCATTCCCTTCTAACACCGTGTGTGGACTAATCTCCATCTGTTCCATCTCATTCCCTTCTAACACCGTGTGTGGACTAATCTCCATCTGTTCCATCTCACTCCACCTTCTACCCCGTGTGTGGACTAATCTCCATCTGTTCCATCTCACTCCCTTCTAACACCGTGTGTGGACTAATCTCCATCTGTTCCATCTCACTCCCTTCTAACACCGAGTGTGAACTAATCTCCATCTGTTCCATCTCACTCCCTTCTACCCCGTGTGTGGACTAATCTCCATCTGTTCCATCTCACTCCCTTCTAACACCGAGTGTGAACTAATCTCCATCTGTTCCATCTCACTCCCTTCTACACCGTGTGTGGACTAATCTCCATCTGTTCCATCTCACTCCCTTCTACACCGCGTGTGGACTAATCTCCATCTGTTCCATCTCACTCCCTTCTACACCGTGTGTGGACTAATCTCCATCTGTTCCATCTCACTCCCTTCTACACCGCGTGTGGACTAATCTCCATCTGTTCCATCTCACTCCCTTCTACACCGTGTTTGGACTAATCTCCATCTGTTCCATCTCACTCCGTTCTAACACCATGTGTGGACTAATCTCCATCTGTTCCATCTCACTCCCTTCGACACTGTGTGTGGACTAATCTCCATCTGTTCCATCTCACTCCCTTCTAACACCGTGTGTGGACTAATCTCCATCTGTTCCATCTCGCTCCCTTCTACACCGTGTGTGGACTAATCTCCATCTGTTCCATCTCACTCCCGTCTACACCGTGTGTGGACTAATCTCCATCTGTTCCATCTCACTCCCTTCTACACCGTGTGTGGACTAATCTCCATCTGTTCCATCTCACTCCCTTCTAACACCATGTGTGGACTAATCTCCATCTGTTCCATCTCACTCCCTTCTAACACCATGTGTGGACTAATCTCCATCTGTTCCATCTCACTCCCTTCTACACCGTGTGTGGACTAATCTCCATCTGTTCCATCTCACTCCCTTCGACACTGTGTGTGGACTGAACTCCATCTGTTCCATCTCACTCCCTTCTACACCGTGTGTGGACTAATCTCCATCTGTTCCATCTCACACCCTTCTACCCCGTGTGTGGACTAATCTCCCTCTGTTCCATCTCACTCCCTTCTACACCGTGTGTGGACTAATCTCCATCTGTTCCATCTCACTCCCTTCTAACACCGTGTGTGGACTAATCTCCATCTGTTCCATCTCACTCCACCTTCTACACCGTGTGTGGACTAATCTCCATCTGTTCCATCTCACTCCACCTTCTACCCATGTGTGGACTAATCTCCATCTGTTCCATCTCACTCCCTTCTCTAACACCGTGTGTGGACTAATCTCCATCTGTTCCATCTCACTCCCTTCTAACACCGTGTGTGGACTAATCTCCATCTGTTCCATCTCACTCCACCTTCTAACACCGTGTGTGGACTAATCTCCATCTGTTCCATCTCACTCCCTTCTACCCCGTGTGTGGACTAATCTCCATCTGTTCCATCTCACTCCACCTTCTAACACCGTGTGTGGACTAATCTCCATCTGTTCCATCTCACTCCCTTCTAACACCGTGTGTGGACTAATCTCCATCTGTTCCATCTCACTTCCTTCTACCCCGTGTGTGGACTAATCTCCATCTGTTCCATCTCACTCCCTTCTACACCGTGTGTGGACTAATCTCCATCTGTTCCATCTCGCTCCCTTCTAACACCGTGTGTGGACTAATCTCCATCTGTTCCATCTCACTCCACCTTTTAACACCGTGTGTGGACGAATCTCCATCTGTTCCATCTCGCTCCCTTCTACCCCGTGTGTGGACTAATCTCCATCTGTTCCATCTCACTCCCTTCTACACCGTGTGTGGACTAATCTCCATCTGTTCCATCTCACTCCCTTATACCCCGTGTGTGGACTAATCTCCATCTGTTCCATCTCACTCCACCTTCTACACCGTGTGTGGACTAATCTCCATCTGTTCCATCTCACTCCCTTCTAACACCGTGTGTGGACTAACCTCCATCTGTTCCATGTCACTCCCTTCTAACACCGTGTGTGGACTAATCTCCATCTGTTCCATCTCAATCCCTTCTACACCGTGTGTGGACTAATCTCCATCTGTTCCATCTCACTCCCTTCTACACCGTGTGTGGACTAATCTCCATCTGTTCCATCTCACTCCCTTCTAACACCGTGTGTGGACTAATCTCCATCTGTTCCATCTCACTCCCTTCTAACACCGTGTGTGGACTAATCTCCATCTGTTCCATCTCACTCCCTTCTACCCCGTGTGTGGACTAATCTCCATCTGTTCCATCTCACTCCCTTCTAACACCGTGTGTGGACTAATCTCCATCTGTTCCATCTCACTCCCTTCTATCCCATGTGTGGACTAATCTCCATCTGTTCCATCTCACTCCCTTCTACCCAGTGTGTGACTAATCTCCATCTGTTCCATCTCACTCCACCTTCTACACCATGTGTGGATTAATCGCCATCCGTTCCATCTCACTCCCTTCTAACACCGTGTGTGAACTAATCTCCATCTGTTCCATCTCACTCCCTTCTACACCGTGTGTGGACTAATCTCCATCTGTTCCATCTCACTCCCTTCTACACCATGTGTGGACTAATCTCCATCTGTTCCATCTCTCTCCCTTCGACACTGTGGACTAATCTCCATCTGTTCCATCTCACTCCCTTCTAACACCGTGTGGATTAATCTCCATCTGTTCCATCTCACTCCCTTCTAACACCGTGTGTGGACTAATCTCCATCTGTTCCATCTCACTCCACCTTCTAACACCGTGTGTGGACTAATCTCCATCTGTTCCATCTCACTCCACCTTCTACCCCGTGTGTGGACTAATCTCCATCTGTTCCATCTCATTCCCTTCTAACACCGTGTGTGGACTAATCTCCATCTGTTCCATCTCACTCCACCTTCTAACACCGTGTGTGGACTAATCTCCATCTGTTCCATCTCACTCCACCTTCTACCCCGTGTGTGGACTAATCTCCATCTGTTCCTTCTCACTCCCTTCTAACACCGTGTGTGGACTAATCTCCATCTGTTCCATCTCATTCCCTTCTAACACCGTGTGTGGACTAATCTCCATCTGTTCCATCTCATTCCCTTCTAACACCGTGTGTGGACTAATCTCCATCTGTTCCATCTCACTCCACCTTCTACCCCGTGTGTGGACTAATCTCCATCTGTTCCATCTCACTCCCTTCTAACACCGTGTGTGGACTAATCTCCATCTGTTCCATCTCACTCCCTTCTAACACCGAGTGTGAACTAATCTCCATCTGTTCCATCTCACTCCCTTCTACCCCGTGTGTGGACTAATCTCCATCTGTTCCATCTCACTCCCTTCTAACACCGAGTGTGAACTAATCTCCATCTGTTCCATCTCACTCCCTTCTACACCGTGTGTGGACTAATCTCCATCTGTTCCATCTCACTCCCTTCTACACCGCGTGTGGACTAATCTCCATCTGTTCCATCTCACTCCCTTCTACACCGTGTGTGGACTAATCTCCATCTGTTCCATCTCACTCCCTTCTACACCGCGTGTGGACTAATCTCCATCTGTTCCATCTCACTCCCTTCTACACCGTGTGTGGACTAATCTCCATCTGTTCCATCTCACTCCCTTCTAACACCGTGTGTGGACTAATCTCCATCTGTTCCATCTCGCTCCCTTCTACACCGTGTGTGGACTAATCTCCATCTGTTCCATCTCACTCCCGTCTACACCGTGTGTGGACTAATCTCCATCTGTTCCATCTCACTCCCTTCTACACCGTGTGTGGACTAATCTCCATCTGTTCCATCTCACTCCCTTCTAACACCATGTGTGGACTAATCTCCATCTGTTCCATCTCACTCCCTTCTAACACCATGTGTGGACTAATCTCCATCTGTTCCATCTCACTCCCTTCTACACCGTGTGTGGACTAATCTCCATCTGTTCCATCTCACTCCCTTCGACACTGTGTGTGGACTGAACTCCATCTGTTCCATCTCACTCCCTTCTACACCGTGTGTGGACTAATCTCCATCTGTTCCATCTCACACCCTTCTACCCCGTGTGTGGACTAATCTCCATCTGTTCCATCTCACTCCCTTCTACACCGTGTGTGGACTAATCTCCATCTGTTCCATCTCACTCCCTTCTAACACCGTGTGTGGACTAATCTCCATCTGTTCCATCTCACTCCACCTTCTACACCGTGTGTGGACTAATCTCCATCTGTTCCATCTCACTCCACCTTCTACCCATGTGTGGACTAATCTCCATCTGTTCCATCTCACTCCCTTCTCTAACACCGTGTGTGGACTAATCTCCATCTGTTCCATCTCACTCCCTTCTAACACCGTGTGTGGACTAATCTCCATCTGTTCCATCTCACTCCACCTTCTAACACCGTGTGTGGACTAATCTCCATCTGTTCCATCTCACTCCCTTCTACCCCGTGTGTGGACTAATCTCCATCTGTTCCATCTCACTCCACCTTCTAACACCGTGTGTGGACTAATCTCCATCTGTTCCATCTCACTCCCTTCTAACACCGTGTGTGGACTAATCTCCATCTGTTCCATCTCACTCCCTTCTACCCCGTGTGTGGACTAATCTCCATCTGTTCCATCTCACTCCCTTCTACACCGTGTGTGGACTAATCTCCATCTGTTCCATCTCACTCCCTTCTACACCGTGTGTGGACTAATCTCCATCTGTTCCATCTCACTCCCTTCTAACACCATGTGTGGACTAATCTCCATCTGTTCCATCTCACTCCCTTCTAACACCATGTGTGGACTAATCTCCATCTGTTCCATCTCACTCCCTTCTAACACCATGTGTGGACTAATCTCCATCTGTTCCATCTCACTCCCTTCTAACACCATGTGTGGACTAATCTCCATCTGTTCCATCTCACTCCCTTCTAACACCATGTGTGGACTAATCTCCATCTGTTCCATCTCACTCCCTTCTAACACCGTGTGGACTAATCTCCATCTGTTCCATCTCACTCCACCTTCTAACACGGTGTGTGGACTAATCTCCATCTGTTCCATCTCACTCCCTTCTACACCGTGTGTAGACTAATCTCCATCTGTTCCATCTCACTCCACCTTTTAACACCGTGTGTGGACGAATCTCCATCTGTTCCATCTCACTTCTATCCCATGTGTGGACTAATCTCCATCTGTTCCATCTCACTCCCTTCTACCCCGTGTGTGGACTAATCTCCATCTGTTCCATCTCACTCCACCTTCTAACACCGTGTGTGGACTAATCTCCATCTGTTCCATCTCAGTCCCTTCTACCCCGTGTGTGGACTAATCTCCATCTGTTCCATCTGACTCCCTTCTACACCGTGTGTGGACTAATCTCCATCTGTTCCATCTCACTCCCTTCTGCCACGTGTGTGGACTAATCTCCATCTGTTCCATCTCACTCCACCTTCTACTCCGTGTGTGGACTAATCTCCATCTGTTCCATCTCACTCCCTTCTAACATCGTGTGTGGACTAATCTCCATCTGTTCCATCTCACTCCCTTCTACCCCGTGTGTGGACTAATCTCCATCTGTTCCATCTCACTCCACCTTCTAACACCGTGTGTGGACTAATCTCCATCTGTTCCATCTCACTCCCTTCTAACACCGTGTGTGGACTAATCCCCATCTGTTCCATCTCACTCCCTTCTAACATCGTGTGTGGACTAATCTCCATCTGTTCCATCTCACTCCCTTCTAACTCCGTGTGTGGACTAATCTCCATCTGTTCCATCTCACTCCCTTCTAACACCGTGTGTGGACTAATCTCCATCTGTTCCATCTCACTCCACATTCTACCCCGTGTGTGGACTAATCTCCATCTGTTCCATCTCACTCCCTTCTAACTCCGTGTGTGGACTAATCTCCATCTGTTCCATCTCACTCCCTTCTAACTCCGTGTGTGGACTAATCTCCATCTGTTGCATCTCACTTCTTTCTACACCGTGTGTGGACTAATCTCCATCTGTTCCATCTCACTCCCTTCTACACCGTGTGTGGACTAATCTCCATCTGTTGCATCTCACTCCTTTCTACACCGTGTGTGGACTAATCTCCATCTGTTCCATCTCACTCCCTTCTACACTGTGGACTAATCTCCATCTGTTCCATCTCGCTCCCTTCTACACCGTGTGTGGACTAATCTCCATCTGTTCCATCTCACTCCACCTTCTACACTGTGTGTGGACTAATCTCCATCTGTTCCATCTCACTCCCTTCTAACACCGTGTGTGGACTAATCTCCATCTGTTCCATCTCACTTCCTTCTACCCCGTGTGTGGACTAATCTCCATCTGTTCCATCTCACTCCCTTCTAACACCGTGTGTGGACTAATCTCCATCTGTTCCATCTCACTCCCTTCTACACCGTGTGGACTAATCTCCATCTGTTCCATCTCACTCCCTTCTAACACCGTGTGTGGACTAATCTCCATCTGTTCCATCTCACTCCCTTCTAACACCGTGTGTGGACTAATCTCCATCTGTTCCATCTCACTCCCTTCTAACACCGTGTGTGGACTAATCTCCATCTGTTCCATCTCACTCCCTTCTAACATCGTGTGTGGACTAATCTCCATCTGTTCTATCTCACTCCCTTCTACACCGTGTGTGGACTAATCTCCATCTGTTCCATCTCACTCCACCTTCTAACACCGTGTGTGGACTAATCTCCATCTGTTCCATCTCGCTCCCTTCTACACCGTGTGTGGACTAATCTCCATCTGTTCCATCTCACTCCACCTACACCGTGTGTGGACTAATCTCCATCTGTTCCATCTCACTCCCTTCTAACACCGTGTGTGGACTAATCTCCATCTGTTCCATCTCACTCCCTTCTACACCGTGTGTGGACTAATCTCCATCTGTTCCATCTCACTCCCTTCTACACCGTGTGTGGACTAATCTCCATCTGTTCCATCTCACTCCCTTCTACACTGTGGACTAATTTCCATCTGTTCCATCTCACTCCCTTCTAACACCGTGTGTGGACTAATCTCCATCTGTTCCATCTCGCTCCACCTTCTACACCGTGTGTGGACTAATCTCCATCTGTTCCATCTCGCTCCCTTCTACACTGTGGACTAATCTCCATCTGTTCCATCTCACTCCCTTCAACACCGTGTGTGGACTAATCTCCATCTGTTCCATCTCACTCCCTTCTAACACCGTGTGTGGACTAATCTCCATCTGTTCCATCTCACTCCACCTTCTACACCGTGTGTGGACTAATCTCCATCTGTTCCATCTCACTCCACCTTCTACACTAGTGTGTGGACTAATCTCCATCTGTTCCATCTCACTCCACCTTCTACACCGTGTGTGGACTAATCTCCATCTGTTCCATCTCACTCCCTTCTACCCCGTGTGTGGACTAATCTCCATCTGTTCCATCTCACTCCACCTTCTACACCGTGTGTGGACTAATCTCCATCTGTTCCATCTCACTCCACCTTCTACACTAGTGTGTGGACTAATCTCCATCTGTTCCATCTCACTCCCTTCTAACACCGTGTGTGGACTAATCTCCATCTGTTCCATCTCACTCCACCTTCTACCCCGTGTGTGGACTAATCTCCATCTGTTCCATCTCACTCCAACTTCTACCCCGTGTGTGGACTAATCTCCATCTGTTCCATCTCACTCCCTTCTAACACCGTGTGTGGACTAATCTCCATCTGTTCCATCTCACTCCCTTCTAACACCGTGTGTGGACTAATCTTCATCTGTTCCATCTCACTCCCTTCTACACTGTGGACTAATCTCCATCTGTTCCATCTCGCTCCCTTCTAACACCATGTGTGGACTAATCTCCATCTGTTCCATCTCACTCCCTTCTAACACCGTGTGTGGACTAATCTCCATCTGTTCCATCTCGATCCCTTCTAACACCGTGTGTGGACTAATCTCCATCTGTTCC
Source organism: Petromyzon marinus (assembly GCF_010993605.1). NCBI lineage: Eukaryota > Metazoa > Chordata > Hyperoartia > Petromyzontiformes > Petromyzontidae > Petromyzon > Petromyzon marinus. The sequence goes on along the minus strand of NW_022638175.1, from coordinate 270,033 downwards.
ATCTCGATCCCTCCTACCCCGTGTGTGAACAAATCTCCATCTGTTCCATCTCACTCCACCTTCTAACACCGTGTGTGGACTAATCTCCATCTGTTCCATCTCACTCCCTTCTACACCGTGTGGACTAATCTCCATCTGTTCCATCTCACTCCCTTCTACCCCGTTTGTGGACTAATCTCCATCTGTTCCATTTCACTCCACCTTCTAACACCGTTTGTGGACTAATCTCCATCTGTTCCATCTCGCTCCCTTCTCTAACACCGTGTGGACTAATCTCCATCTGTTCCATCTCGATCAACCTTCTAACACCGTGTGGACTAATCTCCATCTGTTCCATCTCACTCCCTTCTAACATCGTGTGTAGACTAATCTCCATCTGTTCCATCTCGATCAACCTTCTAACACCGTGTGTGGACTAATCTCCATCTGTTCCATCTCACTCCCGTCTACACCTTGTGAACTAATCTCCATCTGTTCCATCTCACTCCCTTCTAACACCGTGTGTGGACTAATCTCCATCTGTTCCATCTCACTCCACCTTCTAACACCGTGTGTGGACTAATCTCCATCTGTTCCATCTCACTCCACCTTCTAACACCGTGTGTGGACTAATCTCCATCTGTTCCATCTCACTGCACCTTCTAACACCGTGTGTGGACTAATCTCCATCTGTTCCATCTCACTCCATTCTAACACCGTGTGTGGACTAATCTCCATCTGTTCCATCTCACTCCCCTCTACCCCGTGTGGACTAATCTCCATCTGTTCCATCTCACTCCCTTCTCTAACACCGTGTGTGGACTAATCTCCATCTGTTCCATCTCACTACCTTCTACACCGTGTGTGGACTAATCTCCATCTGTTCCATCTCACTCCCTTCTACACCGTGTGTGGACTAATCTCCATCTGTTCCATCTCACTCCCTTCTAACACCGTGTGTGGACTAATCTCCATCTGTTCCATCTCACTCCCTTCTAACACCGTGTGTGGACTAATCTCCATCTGTTCCATCTCACTCCACCTTCTAACACCGTGTGTGGACTAATCTCCATCTGTTCCATCTCACTGCACCTTCTAACACCGTGTGTGGACTAATCTCCATCTGTTCCATCTCACTCCATTCTAACACCGTGTGTGGACTAATCTCCATCTGTTCCATCTCACTCCCCTCTACCCCGTGTGGACTAATCTCCATCTGTTCCATCTCACTCCCTTCTCTAACACCGTGTGTGGACTAATCTCCATCTGTTCCATCTCACTACCTTCTACACCGTGTGTGGACTAATCTCCATCTGTTCCATCTCACTCCCTTCTACACCGTGTGTGGACTAATCTCCATCTGTTCCATCTCACTCCCTTCTAACACCGTGTGTGGACTAATCTCCATCTGTTCCATCTCACTCCCTTCTAACACCGTGTGTGGACTAATCTCCATCTGTTCCATCTCACTCCCTTCTAACACCGTGTGTGGACTAATCTCCATCTGTTCCATCTCACTCCCTTCTCTTAACACCGTGTGTGGACTAATCTCCATCTGGTTTGTAAGAAAATTAAACATCATTTAAAAAAAAGATTCCACGCACAAACGTTTAGTCTTCCGTTGTTTAAGTTTCGTGTTAACTGTATTATAATCATCATCATCAGTTGTCAACAACAACAACACCACCACCACCATCACGTCTACCCCATGCAGTGCCGATACCCATCCTCCTCCTGCCGCTGACGCTGCTGCAGTCACGTGACGTCAGCAGGGAAGAGTGGGGGGGAGTGGGGGGTAGAGTGGGGGGGGGGAGTGGGGGGAAGAGTGGGGTGGGAGAGAAGGGGGGTAATAGTGGGGGGTAAGAGGGGGAGGGAGAGTGGGGGGAAGAGTGGGGGGAGGGGAATGGCAGTGTCGAGTGGAATCGACTCGGGAACTACCCTCAGCAGCCACCCACAACAACCACCACCACCAACCCACTACCCTCAGCAGCCACCCACAACAACCACAACCACTCACCACCCTCAGCAGCCACCCACAACCACCACCACCAACCCACTACCCTCAGCAACCAACCACAACCACCACCACCACCAACCCACTACCCTCAGCAGCCACCCACAACAACCACCACCAACCACCACTACCCTCAGCAGCCACCTACAACAACCACAACCAACCCACTACCCTCAGCAGCCACCCACAACAATCACAACCACTCACCACCCTCAGCAGCCACCCACAACCACCACCACCAACCCACTACCCTCAGCAACCAACCACAACCACCACCACCACCACCAACCCACTACCCTCAGCAGCCACCCACAACAACCACCACCAACCACCACTACCCTCAGCAGCCACCTACAACAACCACAACCACCACCGCTCAGATCTCCACCACCAACACCGCCGCCACCACCACCACCACCGCTCACATCTCCACCACCACCACCACCACCGCTCACATCTCCACCACCACCGCCGCCACCACCGGTGTCAGGGCCGGCCTAGCACGGCTTCTTTTTCCATCGCAGGCCCCTGCCACTACTGACGAGCTGCCACTGCTGATGAGCTGCTGATGAGCTGCCACTAGTGATGAGCTGCTGACGAGCTGCCGAACGGGGAAGCTGCGTCCACATCGGCAGCGCCTCCACGCAAGGGGCTAAGACGGGGGAGGTGGTGGTGGTGGTGGGTCAATCGGTGAGATTCAATCTGCCTCACACACACACACAGACCCACCACACACACACACACACAGACCCACCACACACACACACACCCTACAGACACACACACACACCACACACACACACCCTACAGACACACACACACCACACACACACAGACACACACACCCTACACACACACAGACCCACCACACACCCTACACACACACAGACCCACCACACACACAGACCCACCACACACAGACCCACCACACACAGACCCACCACACACAGACCCACCACACACACAGACAGACCCACCACACACACAGACCCACCACACACACAGACCCACCACACACCCTACACACACACAGACCCACCACACACACAGACCCACCACACACACAGACCCACCACACACAGACCCACCACACACACAGACACCCTACACACACACAGACACCCACACACACACACAGACACCGACACACCCCACACACACACACAGACATGACACACACACAGACACCCACACCCCCTACACACATCCCGTTACACAGCATCACACGGCAGTCATCTTCACACGGTGTACACGGTGGGTCTGCGGGTGTATGTCTGTGTGTATGTCTGTATGTGTGTGTATGTCTGTATGTGTGTGTATGTCTGTGTGTGTGTCTGTCTGTGTGTGTATGTCTGTGTGTGTACGTGTGTGTGTGTGTACGTGTGTGTGTGTGTATGTCTGTGTGTGTATGTCTGTGTGTGTGTATGTGTGTGTGTCTGTGTGTGTGTATGTATGTCTGTGTGTGTATGTATGTATGTCTGTGTGTGTGTATGTCTGTCTGTGTGTACGTCTGTGTGTGTGTCTGTGTGTGTATGTCTGTGTGTATGTCTGTGTGTGTGTATGTCTGTGTGTGTATGTCTGTGTGTGTATGTCTGTGTGTGTATGTCTGTGTGTGTGTATGTCTGTGTGTGTATGTCTGTGTGTGTATGTCTGTATGTCTGTGTGTGCATGTGTGTGTGAGCATGGGTGTTTGTGTCTGTGTGTTTCTTAGTGTCGGTGTGTGTGTGCGTGCTTGTGCATGGGTGTTTGTGTCTGTGTGTGCGGGTGCGAGTGTACGCGTTTGTGTGTGCGTACGTGGGTCTCTGCGTGGATGTACCTGAGTGCGTGGGTGTCTCTGGGTGTGTGCGTGGGTGTGTGCGTGGGTGTTCACGTGTGTGTACATGTGTGTACCTGTCTGTGTGTACATGCGTGTACCTGTGTGTGTGTACGTGTGTACCTGTGTGCGTGTCCACGTGTGTGTACGTGTGTGTGTTCACGTGTGTCCACGTGTGTACCTGTGTGTGTGTACGTGTGTTTGTGTACGTGTGTGTACGTGTGTGTACGTGTGTGTGTACGTGTGTGTACGTGCGCGTGTGTACGTGCGCGTGTGTACGTGCGTGTACGTGTGTGTGTACGTGCGTGTGTGTACGTGCGTGCGTGTGTACGTGCGTGTGTGTGTACGTGCGTGTGTACGTGTGTGTGTACGTGTGTGCGTGTACACGTGCGTGTGTGTACGTGCGTGTACGTGCGTGTGTGTACGTGCGTGTGTGTACGTGTGTACGTGTGTGTGTAAGTGTGTGTACGTGTGTGTGTACGTGTGTGTACGTGTGTACGTGTGCGTACGTGTGTGTACGTGTGCGTGTGTACGTGTGTGTGTGTACGTGTGTGTACGTGTGCGTGTGTACGTGTGTGTACGTGTGCGTGTGTACGTGTGTGTACGTGTGGACGTGTGCGTACGTGTGTGTGTACGTGTGTGTGTGCACGTGTGTGTACGTGTGTGTGTGTATGTGTGTACGTGTGTGTGTGTACGTGTGTGTACGTGTGTGTGTACGTGTGTGTGTGTACGTGTGTGTACATAGTGTGTGTGTGTACGTGTGTGTGTGTACGTGCGTGTGTACGTGTGTGTACGTGTGTGTGTGTACATAGTGTGTGTGTGTACGTGTGTGTGTGTACATAGTGTGTGTGTGTACGTGTGTGTGCGTGTGTGTACGTGCGTGTGTGTACGTGCGTGTGTACGTGTGTGTGTACGTGCGTGTGTGTACGTGCGTGTGTACGTGTGTGTGTACGTGTGTGTGTGTACGTGTGTGTGTGTGTACATAGTGTGTGTGTGTACGTGTGTGTATGTGTGTGTGCGCGTAGCGGTTAGCGCCACACTCTGCTCTACAAACACGGCGGAGATCCCAGTTCCAATACCCCGCTCAGGGCCAGCAGCGATCATCTGACTGGGTACCGGACCTCCCCTAGGTCGGCTCCGCCTGAAACCGAGTACCTGGTGCAGCGGTGTGTGGTAAAACATCGCTAAATTGGGAGAGACAAAGGCGGCCGGGCGAGGCGGTGGTGCAGGCCACCCACCCACAGTGCCGGTAGCCTTGGTAGCCCCTTGCTGCTACCCGCTACCACCGACGGCATTTGCCACGTCGCTTAAAGGGGGAATCATTGTGGGGTCTCTGTAGGAGTCCTATGGGTCTCTGTAGGAGTCCTAGGGGTCTCTGTAGGAGTCCTGTGGGTCTCTGTAGGAGTCCTAGGGGTCTCTGTAGGAGTCCTAGGGGTCTCTGTAGGAGTCCTAAGGGTCTCTGTAGGAGTCCTATGGGTCTCTGTACGAGTCCTATGGGTCTCTGTAGGAGTCCTAGGGGTCTCTGTAGGAGTCCTAGGGGTCTCTGTAGGAGTCCTAGGGGTCTCTGTAGGAGTCCTATGGGTCTCTGTAGGAGTCCTATGGGTCTCTGTAGGAGTCCTATGGGTCTCTATAGGAGTCCTAGGGGTCTCTGTAGGAGTCCTATGGGTCTCTGTAGGAGTCCTATGGGTCTCTGTAGGAGTCTTAGTGGTCTCTGTAGGAGTCCTATGGGTCTCTGTACGAGTCCTAGGGGTCTCTGTAGGAGTCCTATGGGTCTCTGTACGAGTCCTATGGGTCTCTGTAGAAGTCCTAGGGGTCTCTGTAGGAGTCCTATGGGTCTCTGTAGGAGTCCTAGGGGTCTCTGTAGGAGTTCTAGGGGTCTCTGTAGGAGTCCTAGGGGTCTCTGTAGGAGTCCTATGGGTCTCTGTAGGAGTCCTATGGGTCTCTGTAGGAGTCCTAGGGGTCTCTGTAGGAGTCCTAGGGGTCTCTGTAGGAGTCCTAGGGGTCTCTGTAGGAGTCCAAGGGGTCTCTGTAGGAGTCCTATGGGTCTCTGTAGGAGTCCTATGGGTCTCTAGGAGTCTTATGGGTCTCCATGGCAACCGTTGGTGAGCGAGGCCTGTGACCATGGCAACTGTTGGCGGGCAGGGCCTGTGACCATGGCAACCGTTGGTGGGTGTGGCCTGTGACCATGGGAACTGTTGGTGGGTGGGGCCTGTGACCATTGCAACTGTTGGTGGGTGTGGCCTGTGACCATGGCAACTGTTGGTGGGTGGGGCCTGTGACTATGGGAACTGTTGGTGGGTGGGGCCTGTGACTATGGGAACTGTTGGTGGGTGGGGCCTGTGACCATGGCAACTGTTGGTGGGTGGGGCCTGTGACCATGGCAACTGTTGGTGGGTGTGGCCTGTGACCATGGCAACTGTTGGTGGGTGGGGCCTGTGACCATGGGAACTGTTGGTGGGTGGGACCTGTGACCATGGCAACCGTTGGCCAGCTAGACAGGGAGGAGACGTGTGCGCTTGTTTACAAACCCCCCCTCTCTCCCCACCCCCCCCTCCTCCCCCCCCTCTCTCCCCCCCCTCCTCTCTCCCCCCCCCTCTCTCCCCCCCCCTCTCTCCCCCCCTCCTCTCCCCCCCCTCTCTCCCCCCCCTCCTCTCTCCCCCCCTCCTCTCTCCCCCCCCTCTCTTTCTCCAAAGGTCTCCACCATCGCCATCATTTTAGCCGAGCCCGGGAATCGGCCGGACGTGGGGAGCAAGGGGGAGGAGCGAGGGGGAGGAGCGAGGGGGAGGAGCTAGGAGCGAGGGGGAGGAGCGAGGGGGAGGAGCTAGGAGCGAGGGGGAGGAGCGAGAGGGAGGAGCTAGGAGCGAGGGGGAGGAGCGAGGGGGAGGAGCGAGGGGGAGGAGCGAGGGGGAGGAGCGAGGGGGAGGAGCGAGGGGGAGGAGCTAGGGGCGAGGGGGATGAGCTAGGAGCGAGGGGGAGGAGCTAGGGGCGAGGGGGAAGGGCTAGGGGGGGGAGCTAGGAGCGAGGGGGAGGAGCTAGCAGCGAGGGGGAGGAGCTAGGGGCGAGGGGGAGGAGCTAGGGGCGAGGGGGAGGAGCTAGGAGCGAGGGGAGGAGCTAGGAGCGAGGGGGAGGAGCTAGGAGCGAGGGGGAGGAGCTAGGAGCGAAGGGGAGGAGCTAGGGGCGAGGGGGAGGAGCTAGGAGCGAGGGGAGGAGCTAGGAGCGAGGGGGAGGAGCTAGGGGCGAGGGGGAGGGGCTAGGAGCGAGGGGGGTGAAAATGCGAAGTAGAAACTGGGATGAAGCTGCCGCTCGCTCAGCGGAATGCCGCCCACGACAAACATTCAACAACCACCCCCCCCCACTGGCGCTGTGGGGCTCTAGTGGGGGGAGGGGCTCTAGTGGGGGGGAGGGGCTCTAGTGGGGGGGAGGGGCTCTAGTGGGGGGGAGGGTTCCAGTTGAAGGGGGTTGGAGGGGGGGAAGGGGGAGGGGATGGGGGCCGGAGTCTTCAGAATCTGCACAGACACACACACACAGACACACACACACAGACACACAGACACACACACACAGACACACAGACACACACAGACACACACACAGGCACGCAAACACACACACAGACAGACACACAGACACACACACACAGACACACACAGACAGACACACACAGACACACACACACAGACACACACACACAGACACACACACACACACAGACACACACAGACACACACACAGACACACACAAACACACACACGCAAACACACACACACGCGCAAACACACACACAGACACACACAGACAGACACACACAGACACACACACACACAGACAGACACACATACACACACACAGACACACATACACACACAGACACACACAGACACGCACACACAGACACACACAGACACACACAGACACGCACACACAGACACACACAGACACACACACACACACACAGACACTAACAGACACACACAGACACACACACACTAACAGACACACACAGACACACACAGACACAGACACACACACACACAGACACACACACACAGACACACACAGACACTAACAGACACACACAGACACTAACAGACACACACACACAGACACACACACACACTAACAGACACACACAGACACACACACACAGACACGCGCATACACACACACAGACACTCACAGACACACACACAGACACTCACAGACACACACACAGACATACACACACAGACACACAGACACTCACAGACACACACAGACACAGACAGACACAGACACAAACACACAGAGACACGCACAGACAGACACACAGACACGTAGAGACACCCAGAGACACACGCACACACACAGAGACACGCACACACACAGACACACAAATAATCAGAATGTTAATTTATATCGGAGGAATCCTATAAGCTACAAAGCTCTTTTTCAAACGTAGTACACAAGCATGACAATTAATTTATGATTGTGCATGTGCGCAAGACAAAGCTCCCCCAGGTAGCCTCTAACAGGGCTATAGGGGCAAGTGCTGTCAGTAGCAGCAGCAGTGTCTATGAAGGCTACCGGCACTGTGACACACACAGACAAAGCTCCCCCAGGTAGCCTCTAACACGATGTAGGGCCAAGTGCTGTCAGTAGCAGCAGCAGTGTCTATGAAGGCTACCAGCACTGTGACACACACAGACAAAGCTCCCCCAGGTAGCCTCTAACACGATGTAGGGCCAAGTGCTGTCAGTAGCAGCAGCAGCAGTGTCTATGAAGACTACCGGCCGCCTTTGTCTCTCCCCCAGTGACACAGACAGAGACAAAGCTCCCCCAGGTACTCATTTGAGGCCGAGTAAACATGGAGTGTACACACAACAACAACAACACACACCAACACACACACAACAACAACACACACAACAACAACACACACCAACAACACACACCAACAACACACACACCAACACACAACAACACGACACACCAACAACACAACACACACCAACAACACACAACAACAACGCAACAACACAACACACACCACACACCAACAACACACACCAACAACAACACACACACCAACACACACACCAACAACAACACACACACCAACAACAACACACACACCAACACACACACCAACAACAACACACACCAACAACAACAACACACACCAACAACACAACACACACCAACAACACACAACAACAACACACACCAACACACAACAACACACAACAACACACACCAACACACAACAACACACAACAACACACACAACAACACACACACCAACACACACCAACAACACACACCAACAACACACAACAACAACAACACACCAACAACACACACACCAACACACAACACGACACACCAACACACAACACGACACACCAACAACACAACACACAACAACAACACGACACACCAACAACACAACACACACCAACAACACACACCAACAACGCAACAACACACAACAACAACACACACCAACAACGCAACAACACACAACAACAACACACACCAACAACGCAACAACACACAACAACAACACACACCAACAACGCAACAACACACAACACACACCCCAACAACACACACCAACACACACCAACACACACCAATAACACACAACACCAACAACACACACCAACACACAACACCAACAACACACAACAACACAACACCAACACACAACAACACACAACAACACACAACAACACACACCAACACACAACAACAACACACAACAACACACACCAACACACAACACAACACCACACAACACACACCAACAACAACACACACCAACACACACCAACACACAACACCACACAACAACACACACCAACACACAACACCACACAACACACACCAACAACAACAACACACACCAACAACAACACACACCAACACACAACACCACACAACACACACCAACAACAACACACACCAACACACAACACCAACACACAACAACACACAACACACAACACCAACACACACCAACACACACCAACACACAACACACAACACCAACACACACCAACACACACCAACACACAACACCACACAACAACACACAACACACAACACCAACACACAACAACACACAACAACACACACCAACAACACACAACACACACCAACAACACACAACACCAACAACACACACCAACACACAACACACAACACCAACACACAACACCAACACACAACAACACACAACAACACGCAACAACAACAACAACACACACCAACACACAACAACACAACACACAACAACACAACACACAACACACAACAAAACACACCAACACACAACACACACCAACACACAACAACAACACACAACAACAACAACACACAACAACAACACCAACAACAACACACACCAACACCAACAACAACACACACCAACACACAACAACAACAACACACACCAACACACAACAACAACAACACACACCAACACACAACAACAACAACACACACCAACACACAACAACAACAACACACAACAACACACAACAACACACACCAACACACAACAACAACAACACACAACAACAACACACACAACAACAACACACACACCAACACACAACAACAACACACAACAACAACACAACACCAACACACACCAACACACACCAACACACACCAACACACAACAACACACCAACACGAACACACAACAACACACAACAACAACAAACAACACCAACACACACCAACACACAACAACAACACGAACAACACCAACACACACCAACACACACCAACAACAACACACACCAACACACAACAACAACAACACACACCAACACACAACAACAACAACACACAACAACACACAACAACAACACACACCAACACACAACAACAACAACAACACACAACAACACACAACAACACACAACAACAACACACACAACAACAACAACACAACACCAACACACACCAACACACAACAACACACCAACACACAACACCAACACACAACACCAACACACAACAACAAACAACACCAACACACACCAACACACAACAACAACACGAACAACACCAACACACACCAACACACAACAACAACACGAACAACACCACACAACAACAACAACAACAGCAGCAAACGCCTATCGCCACTAAGTGGCGGCAACGTCAGCACAGCGCCTGTGCCAGGCTAGGTGCAGGAGGAGGTCACATGACAGACCCTGCAGGTGGCATGGGTTGACTGCTGTGCCAGGCTAGGTGCAGGAGGAGGAGGTCACGGGACAGACCCAGCAGGTGCCATGGGTTGACTGCTGTGCCAGGCTAGGTGCAGGAGGAGGAGGAGGTCACGGGACAGACCCAGGTGCCATGGGTTGACTGCTGTGCCAGGCTAGGTGCAGGAGGTCACATGACAGACCCTGCAGGTGCCATGGGTTGATTGCTGTGCCAGGCTAGGTGCAGGAGGTCACATGACAGACCCTGCAGGTGCCATGGGTTGACTGCTGTGCCAGGCTAGGTGCAGGAGGTCACATGACAGACCCAGCAGGTGCCATGGGTTGATTGCTGTGCCAGGCTAGGTGCAGGAGGAGGAGGAGGAGGTCACGGGACAGACCCAGCAGGTGCCATGGGTTGACTGCTGTGCCAGGCTAGGTGCAGGAGGAGGAGGAGGTCACGGGACAGACCCAGGTGCCATGGGTTGACTGCTGTGCCAGGCTAGGTGCAGGAGGTCACATGACAGACCCTGCAGGTGCCATGGGTTGATTGCTGTGCCAGGCTAGGTGCAGGAGGTCACATGACAGACCCAGCAGGTGCCATGGGTTGATTGCTGTGCCAGGCTAGGTGCAGGAGGAGGAGGAGGAGGTCACGGGACAGACCCAGCAGGTGCCATGGGTTGACTGCTGTGCCAGGCTAGGTGCAGGTCACGTGACAAACCCAGGTGCCATGGGTTGACTGAGATGAGTGGCCGATGCACCACCTGTGCCCCATACTGTGCCAACTCGCTGCGTTTTAGGCGCCTGGTGCAAACACACGCACACTCACGCACGCACACACACGCACACACACACACACTCACGCACACACTCACGCACACCCACACGCACACTCATGCACTCACTCACGCACTCACACTCACGCACACTCACAGACACCCACACACAGACACCCACACACTCACGCACACACACACTCACACACACCCACACACGCACGAGGTAGTCAACATCTCTCAGTGTCTGGAATTGAACCCACGACCTCCTGTGTACCAGGCGAGGTAGTCAAGGTCTCTCAGTGTCTGGGATCGAACCCACGACCTCCTGCAGACCAGGCGAGGTAGTCAACATCTCTCAGTGTCTGTGATTGAACCCACGACCTCCTGTGTACCATGCGAGGAAGTTAACATCTCTCAGTGTCTGGGATTGAACCCACAATCTCCTGCGTACCAGGCGAGGTAGTCAACATCTCTCAGGGTCCGGGATCGAACCCACGACCTCCTGCAGACCAGGCGAGGTAGTCAACATCTCTCAGGGTCTGGGATTGAACCCACGACCTCCTGCAGACCAGGCGAGGTAGTCAACATCTCTCAGGGTCTGGGATTGAACCCACGACCTCCTGTACACCAGGCGAGGTAGTCAACATCTCTCAGGGTCCGGGATCGAACCCACGACCTCCTGCAGACCAGGCGAGGTAGTCAACATCTCTCAGGGTCTGGGATTGAACCCACGACCTCCTGTGTACCAGGCGAGGTAGTCAACATCTCTCAGGGTCTGGGATTGAACCCACGACCTCCTGCGTACCAGGCGAGGTAGTCAACATCTCTCAGTGTCTGTGATCGAACCCACGACCTCCTGCGTACCAGGCGAGGTAGTCAACATCTCTCAGTGTCTGTGATCGAACCCACGACCTCCTGTACACCAGGCGAGGTAGTCAACATCTCTCAGTGTCTGTGATTGAACCCACGACCTCCTGTGTACCATGCGAGGTAATCAACATCTCTCTGTCTGGAATTGAACCCACGACCTCCTGCGTATCTGGCGAGGTAGTCAACATCTCTCAGTGTCTGGGATTGAACCCACGACCTCCTGTATACCAGGCGAGGTTGTCAACATCTCACTGTTTGGGATTGAACCCACGACCTCCAGCGTACCAGGCGAGGTAGTCAACATCTCTCAGGGTCTGGGATTGAACCCACGACCTCATGCGTACCAGGGGAGGTAGTCAACATCTCTCAGGGTACGGGATCGAACCCACGACCTCCTGCAGACCAGGCGAGGTAGTCAACATCTCTCAGGGTCTGGGATTGAACCCACGACCTCCTGTGTACCAGGCGAGGTGGTCAACATCTCTCAGGTGTCTGGGATTGAACCCACGACCTCCTGCGTACCACGCGAGGTAGTCAACATCTCTCAGTGTCTGTGATCGAACCCACGACCTCCTGTACACCAGGCGAGGTAGTCAACATCTCTCAGTGTCTGTGATTGAACCCACGACCTCCTGTGTACCATGCGAGGTAATCAACATCTCTGTGTCTGGAATTGAACCCACGACCTCCTGCGTATCTGGCGAGGTAGTCAACATCTCTCAGGGTCTGGGATTGAACCCACGACCTCCTGTGTACCAGGCGAGGTAGTCAACATCTCTCAGGGTCCGGGATCGAACCCACGACCTCCTGTGTACCAGGCGAGGTAGTCAACATCTCTCAGTGTCTGGGATTGAACCCACGACCTCCTGCGTACCAGGCGAGGTAGTCAACATCTCTCAGTGTCTGGGATTGAACCCACGACCTCCTGCGTACCAGGCGAGGTAGTCAACATCTCTCAGTGTCTGGGATTGAACCCACGACCTCCTGTGTACCATGCGAGGTAGTCAACATCTCTCAGTGTCTGGGATCGAACCCACGACCTCCTGCGTACCAGGCGAGGTAGTCAACATCTCTCAGTGTCTGGGGTTGAACCCACGACCTCCTGCGTACCAGGCGAGGTAGTCAACATCTCTCAGTGTCTGGGACTGAACCCACGACCTCCTGCGTACCAAGCGAGGTAGTCAACATCTCTCAGGTGTCTGTGATCGAATCCACGACCTCCTGTGTACCAGGCGAGGTAGTCAACATCTCTCAGTGTCTGGGACTGAACCCACGACCTCCTGCGTACCAGGCGAGGTAGTCAACATCTCTCAGTGTCTGGGACTGAACCCACGACCTCCTGCGTACCAGGCGAGGTAGTCAACATCTCTCAGGTGTCTGTGATTGAATCCACGACCTCCTGTGTACCAGGCGAGGTAGTCAACATCTCTCAGTGTCTGGGACTGAACCCACGATCTCCTGCGTACCAGGCGAGGTAGTCAACATCTCTCAGTGTCTGGGACTGAACCCACGACCTCCTGCGTACCAGGCGAGGTAGTCAACATCTCTCAGGTGTCTGTGATCGAATCCACGACCTCCTGTGTACCAGGCGAGGTAGTCAACATCTCTCAGTGTCTGGGATCGTACCCACGACCTCCTGTGTACCAGGCGAGGTAGTCAACATCTCTCAGTGTCTGGGACTGAACCCACGACCTCCTGCGTACCAGGCGAGGTAGTCAACATCTCTCAGTGTCTGAGACTGAACCCACGACCTCATGCGTACCAGGCGAGGTAGTCAACATCTCTCAGGTGTCTGTGATCGAATCCACGACCTCCTGTGTACCAGGCGAGGTAGTCAACATCTCTCAGTGTCTGGGATCGTACCCACGACCTCCTGTGTACCAGGCGAGGTAGTCAACATCTCTCAGGTGTCTGGGATCGTACCCACGACCTCCTGTGTACCAAGCGAGGTAGTCAACATCTCTCAGTGTCTGGGGTTGAACCCATGACCTCCTGCGTACCAGGCGAGGTAGTCAACATCTCTCAGTGTCTGGGATTGAACCCACGACCTCCTGTGTACCATGCGAGGTAGTCAACATCTCTCAGTGTCTGGGATCGAACCCACGACCTCCTGCGTACCAGGCGAGGTAGTCAACATCTCTCAGTGTCTGGGATTGAACCCACGACCTCCTGTATACCATGCGAGGTAGTCAACATCTCTCAGTGTCTGGGATTGAACCCACGAACTCCTGTGTACCAGGCGAGGTAGTCAACATCTCTCAGTGTCTGGGATTGAACCCACGACCTCCTGTATACCAGGCGAGGTTGTCAACATCTCACTGTTTGGGATTGAACCCACGACCTCCAGCGTACCAGGCGAGGTAGTCAACATCTCTCAGTGTCTGGAATTGAACCCACGACCTCCTGCGTATCTGGCGAGGTAGTCAACATCTCTCAGTGTCTGGGATTGAACCCACGACCTCCTGTATACCAGGCGAGGTTGTCAACATCTCACTGTTTGGGATTGAACCCACGACCTCCAGCGTACCAGGCGAGGTAGTCAACATCTCTCAGGGTCTGGGATTGAACCCACGACCTCATGCGTACCAGGGGAGGTAGTCAACATCTCTCAGGGTACGGGATCGAACCCACGACCTCCTGCAGACCAGGCGAGGTAGTCAACATCTCTCAGGGTCTGGGATTGAACCCACGACCTCCTGTGTACCAGGCGAGGTGGTCAACATCTCTCAGGTGTCTGGGATTGAACCCACGACCTCCTGCGTACCACGCGAGGTAGTCAACATCTCTCAGTGTCTGTGATCGAACCCACGACCTCCTGTACACCAGGCGAGGTAGTCAACATCTCTGTGTCTGGAATTGAACCCACGACCTCCTGTGTACCAGGCGAGGTAGTCAACATCTCTCAGTGTCTGTGATTGAACCCACGACCTCCTGTGTACCATGCGAGGTAATCAACATCTCTGTGTCTGGAATTGAACCCACGACCTCCTGCGTATCTGGCGAGGTAGTCAACATCTCTCAGGGTCTGGGATTGAACCCACGACCTCCTGTGTACCAGGCGAGGTAGTCAACATCTCTCAGGGTCCGGGATCGAACCCACGACCTCCTGTGTACCAGGCGAGGTAGTCAACATCTCTCAGTGTCTGGGATTGAACCCACGACCTCCTGCGTACCAGGCGAGGTAGTCAACATCTCTCAGTGTCTGGGATTGAACCCACGACCTCCTGCGTACCAGGCGAGGTAGTCAACATCTCTCAGTGTCTGGGATTGAACCC
This sequence comes from Petromyzon marinus, assembly GCF_010993605.1. NCBI lineage: Eukaryota > Metazoa > Chordata > Hyperoartia > Petromyzontiformes > Petromyzontidae > Petromyzon > Petromyzon marinus. The sequence goes on along the minus strand of NW_022638175.1, from coordinate 254,106 downwards.
ACGACCTCCTGTGTACCATGCGAGGTAGTCAACATCTCTCAGTGTCTGGGATCGAACCCACGACCTCCTGCGTACCAGGCGAGGTAGTCAACATCTCTCAGTGTCTGGGGTTGAACCCACGACCTCCTGCGTACCAGGCGAGGTAGTCAACATCTCTCAGTGTCTGGGACTGAACCCACGACCTCCTGCGTACCAAGCGAGGTAGTCAACATCTCTCAGGTGTCTGTGATCGAATCCACGACCTCCTGTGTACCAGGCGAGGTAGTCAACATCTCTCAGTGTCTGGGACTGAACCCACGACCTCCTGCGTACCAGGCGAGGTAGTCAACATCTCTCAGTGTCTGGGACTGAACCCACGACCTCCTGCGTACCAGGCGAGGTAGTCAACATCTCTCAGGTGTCTGTGATTGAATCCACGACCTCCTGTGTACCAGGCGAGGTAGTCAACATCTCTCAGTGTCTGGGACTGAACCCACGATCTCCTGCGTACCAGGCGAGGTAGTCAACATCTCTCAGTGTCTGGGACTGAACCCACGACCTCCTGCGTACCAGGCGAGGTAGTCAACATCTCTCAGGTGTCTGTGATCGAATCCACGACCTCCTGTGTACCAGGCGAGGTAGTCAACATCTCTCAGTGTCTGGGATCGTACCCACGACCTCCTGTGTACCAGGCGAGGTAGTCAACATCTCTCAGTGTCTGGGACTGAACCCACGACCTCCTGCGTACCAGGCGAGGTAGTCAACATCTCTCAGTGTCTGAGACTGAACCCACGACCTCATGCGTACCAGGCGAGGTAGTCAACATCTCTCAGGTGTCTGTGATCGAATCCACGACCTCCTGTGTACCAGGCGAGGTAGTCAACATCTCTCAGTGTCTGGGATCGTACCCACGACCTCCTGTGTACCAGGCGAGGTAGTCAACATCTCTCAGGTGTCTGGGATCGTACCCACGACCTCCTGTGTACCAAGCGAGGTAGTCAACATCTCTCAGTGTCTGGGGTTGAACCCATGACCTCCTGCGTACCAGGCGAGGTAGTCAACATCTCTCAGTGTCTGGGATTGAACCCACGACCTCCTGTGTACCATGCGAGGTAGTCAACATCTCTCAGTGTCTGGGATTGAACCCACGACCTCCTGCGTACCAGGCGAGGTAGTCAACATCTCTCAGTGTCTGGGATTGAACCCACGACCTCCTGTATACCATGCGAGGTAGTCAACATCTCTCAGTGTCTGGGATTGAACCCACGAACTCCTGTGTACCAGGCGAGGTAGTCAACATCTCTCAGTGTCTGGGATTGAACCCACGACCTCCTGTGCACCAGGCGAGGTAGTCAACATCTCTCAGGTGTCTGTGATCGAACCCACGACCTCCTGTATACCAGGCGAGGTAGTCAACATCTCTCAGTGTCGGTGATTGAACCCACGACCTCCTGTATACCAGGCGAGGTTGTCAACATCTCTCAGTGTCTGGGATTGAACCCACGACCTCCTGTGTACCAGGCGAGGTAGTCAACATCTCTCAGTGTCTGTGATCGAACCCACGACCACCTGTGTACCAGGCGAGGTAGTCAACATCTCTCAGGTGTCTGTGATCGAACCCACGACCTCCTGTACACCAGGCGAGGTGGTCAACATCTCTCAGTGTCTGGGATCGAACCCACGACCTCCTGCGTACCAGGCGAGGTGGTCAACATCTCTCAGTGTCTGGGATTGAACCCACGACCTCCTGTGTACCAGGCGAGGTAGTCAACATCTCTCAGGTGTCTGTGATCGAACCCACGACCTCCTGTGTACCAGGCGAGGTGGTCAACATCTCTCAGGTGTCTGTGATCGTACCCACGACCTCCTGTGTACCAGGCGAGGTAGTCAACATCTCTCAGTGTCTGGGATCGTACCCACGACCTCCTGTGTACCAGGCGAGGTAGTCAACATCTCTCAGTGTCTGGGATCGAACCCACGACCTCCTGTGCACCAGGCGAGGTGGTCAACATCTCTCAGTGTCTGGGGTTGAACCCACGACCTCCTGTGCACCAGGCGAGGTAGTCAACATCTCTCAGTGTCTGGGATTGAACCCACGACCTCCTGTGTACCAGGCGAGGTAGTCAACATCTCTCAGTGTCTGGGGTTGAACCCACGACCTCCTGTGTACCAGGCGAGGTAGTCAACATCTCTCAGTGTCTGGGACTGAACCCACGACCTCCTGCATACCAGGCGAGGTAGTCAACATCTCTCAGTGTCTGGGGTTGAACCCGGGGCTCCACCTCACCTTCGTGTCTCCTAGCCGCCCCTCAGTAGACGAAGAGCAGGCGGGCGCGGGACAGCGATGCCAGTTCGTCCGACATCTTGCGAACCTTCAGATAGTTGAGGAACCCTCGGAGGAAGAGAAGCAGCCCTGGAGGACGACACAAAGACAAAGGTCCCACGCCAGCCCCGGGTAGCCTCTTAGCAACCGGCTGAAGGGGGCAAGTGGTGCGAGTGAGCGAGCAGCAGCAACAACAACAACAGCAGCAGCAACAACATCAACAACAACAGCAACATCAACAACACAACAACATCAACAACAGCAACATCAACAACACAACAACATCAACAACACAACAACAACAACACCAACAACAACAACACCAACAACACCAACAACAACATCAACAACAACAACAACACAACAACAACACAACAACAGCAACAACAACATCAACAACAGTAGCAACAACAGCAACAGCAGCAGCGTCGTCTGTGAAGGCTGCCGTCACTGTACCCCACACAGCGGGTGAGGGTGAGTGGGTGGGTGAGTGGGTGGGTGAGTGGGTGGGTGAGTGGGTGGGTGAGTGGGTGGGTGAGTGAGTGGGTGAATGGGTGGGTGGGTGAGTGAGTGGGTGAGTGAGTGGGTGAGTGGGTGGGTGAGTGGGTGGGTGAGTGAGTGGGTGAGTGAGTGGGTGAGTGGGTGAGTGAGTGAGTGGGTGGGTGAGTGAGTGAGTGGGTGAGTGGGTGAGTGAGTGAGTGAGTGGGTGAGTGAGTGAGTGTGTGGGTGAGTGAGTGAGTGTGTGGGTGAGTGAGTGAGTGTGTGGGTGAGTGAGTGAGTGAGTGGGTGAGTGAGTGGGTGAGTGGGTGAGTGAGTGGGTGAGTGAGTGAGTGAGTGGGTGAGTGAGTGGGTGAGTGAGTGGGTGAGTGAGTGGGTGAGTGGGTGAGTGAGTGAGTGTGTGAGTGAGTGAGTGGGTGAGTGAGTGGGTGAGTGAGTGAGTGGGTGAGTGAGTGGGTGAGTGAGTGGGTGAGTGGGTGAGTGAGTGAGTGGGTGAGTGAGTGGGTGAGTGGGTGAGTGAGTGTGTGGGTGAGTGAGTGAGTGAGTGGGTGAGTGAGTGAGTGAGTGGGTGAGTGAGTGGGTGAGTGAGTGAGGTGGGTGAGTGGGTGGGTGAGTGGGTGAGTGAGTGAGTGGGTGAGTGGGTGAGTGAGTGGGTGAGTGGGTGAGTGAGTGGGTGGGTGAGTGGGTGAATGAGTGAATGAGTGGGTGAGTGAGTGAGTGTGTGGGTGAGTGAGTGAGTGTGTGGGTGAGTGAGTGAATGAGTGGGTGAGTGGGTGAGTGTGTGAGTGAGTGGGTGAGTGGGTGAGTGGGTGAGTGAGTGTGTGGGTGAGTGAGTGAGTGGGTGAGTGAGTGAGTGGGTGAGTGAGTGAGTGAGTGGGTGAGTGAGTGAGTGAGTGGGTGGGTGAGTGAGTGGGTGAGTGAGTGAGTGAGTGGGTGAGTGGGTGAGTGAGTGAGTGAGTGGGTGAGTGGGTGACTGGGTGAGTGAGTGAGTGGGTGGGTGGGTGGGTGAGTGGGTGGGTGAGTGAGTGGGTGGGTGAGTGGGTGGGTGAGTGAGTGGGTGAGTGGGTGGGTGAGTGGGTGGGTGAGTGGGTGGGTGAGTGAGTGGGTGAGTGGGTGGGTGAGTGAGTGGGTGAGTGAGTGGGTGAGTGAGTGGGTGAGTGGGTGAGTGGGTGGGTGAGTGAGTGGGTGAGTGAGTGGGTGAGTGGGTGAGTGAGTGAGTGGGTGGGTGAGTGAGTGAGTGGGTGGGTGAGTGGGTGAGTGAGTGAGTGAGTGGGTGAGTGAGTGAGTGTGTGGGTGAGTGAGTGTG